>CM065731.1:32620987-32625987 GCA_033310375.1 Conus canariensis | reverse complement strand
TTTCTAAAGGGTAAAAATGACTTTGTTTCACGTACAAAATGTAATTTTGTTTACACAGTATCACAAAAATGTAATTTTGTTTCACGTACAAAATGTAATTTTTCATGTAAGACAGCGGTGGTATGAAGGAAGAAAGCGAGTATTGTCACGTCAGAATACTTATTTGTACATAAGAACAGTTGTTTTCAAATGAAAATGTGGGTCAGAATAGCTCAAGTGGTAGAGTGGCTGATTCTTTAATCATAGGGATCCTGGGGTTGCGGGTTCGAATCACCTACGGGCTGTTTCGTTGGAGGGAGATTTCCCACCTCAGACTTAACAATGGTTCTGACTCCATTTCCCCAAGAAATCCTTGTGAATGAGAGTGTAAACCTCCGTGCGCGACTGCACGCACAAGCCATTGCACTCACGTAAAATCCCATCACCAACTTTCGGAAGAGAAGGCCAGTTTGGCCGTTGGTACGGACGGCACGTTACGCTTCTTTTCTTGCGAACAGCTAGTCACTAGAGGTAAGCAGTTACTTTCAAATGGTATCAGCTATTTTCACCTGATAACAGTTATATTTTCAGTTGATGGTTATCTATTTTCACACGGTGATTGGCCACTGAAACCGATATTTCCTCAGTGAGACAGCTCATTAAAACGGGATAACAATTACCTTCATGTGAGGAAAGCTGGTTATCTATTTTCACACGGAATTGGCCACTGAAACCAATATTTCCTCAGTGAGACAGCTCATTAAAACGGGATAACAATTACCTTCATGTGAGGAAAGCTGGAAAACATTCATTTTCACCTGTTAACAGAATTTTCCGGTGAGAATAACTTTTCATGCGACTATTAGCTGTTTTCACGTGGAAGAAACTTTTCACACGATAAACAGCTGTTTTCACGCAAAAAATAAAATTTTTCTGTGATAATTAGTTGTTTTCACGCGTTAAATGTGTGATTTCACATGGTGATACAAGTTATCAGCTACTTTCCACACATACTATGCATTTTTTTTTTCGTACGAAAACAAGTTCAAGAGATGTCCCATCTGATGTGATCTTTGAGTTATCTGAAAGCGATCAACATTTTTCATCTGATGTAAGATTTTACAGAAGAAAGATTTTTAACAAATTTTCCGGTGCGTGCGTGCGTGCGTACGTGTGTGTGTGTGTGTGTGTGTGTGTGTGTGTGTGTGTGCGTGTGTGTGTGTGTGCGTGTGCGTGTGTGTGTGTTGTGTGTGTGAATGACATGTGAGCTGACTTCAACGTGGTGATAGCCCTGATATGGCCCTTTGCGGTCGGCAGCTGGGCTATAAGCAACATCACCTTACCTTACCTCGTACGAACACGGCTGTGAATACTGTTTTCCCGAGCTAAACATTCATTGGAGCTTTTCGCCGCTGATAGTCTCCCATATACGCGTGCATACGTCACAGGCCTAAGAGAGAATACCGAGCAGAATGGCCGAAGCCTGGAGAATGAGTGGACGGAAGGACAGGCAAGAAGAGCTGGGGGTGGGGCTGGGATGGGGTGTGGGAGGGGTGGGGTAGGGAGAGGTCTGGGAATTGGGATTCGGGGAGGGGTGGGAGAGGAGGGGGGGGGGGAGAAAGGTCCAGTGCCGGAGCGTTGCCTTGGATCGATCGACACGACGAAGATGTCACCGCGCGCTGCCGTCGCCCGTTAATATTAGTGTGGTGAGGGATCCAATATGGCCGCCGTTGGGTTGGAAGCGACCTTGTGGCGGCCGAACGCGCTCACGTGACCTGATGGCAGTTTCCAGGAGGACACAACGGTGTTGTTGGTCGCTAAGATGGCGGGTGTGATGATGGCTTCTTTGTTTTTTTTTTTCTTCTTCTTCAAATGATGGCAGGGATGAGGAGAGCAGTAGTGATGATGATAATGATGATGATGATGATGATGCGAATGTGTAAGTGTGTGTGTGTTGTGTGTGTGTGTGTGTGTGTGTGTGTGTGTGTGTGTGTGTGTGTGTGTGTGTATGCAATCATGTATGTGAAGAGTATGTGTGTGTGTGTGTGCGCGCGTGCGTGCGTGCGTGCATGCGTGCGTGCATATGTGTGTGTGTGTGTGTGTGTGTGTGTGTGTGCGAGAGAGAGAGAGAGAGAGAGAGAGAGAGAGAGAGAGAGAGAGAGAGAGAGAATTCCAATCAGCTTCAGCCTCATACATTTACCAAGTCACCAACAAACACATAGAAAAGTGTACAAGGGCTTCCTTCCATTTCCTGCTTTCTGACACACTTTCCCAATGAAGGTCGAGAAAACCAAAAACAAACCCAGTTACACCCATTTTGAATCCACATAGGTAAGTCTCGTCACACCGTTTTCAAGTCAACAGTTTCCCTTCAGGAGAAATCGGACAAAAGTCATCACAAAAACCCCCATGACATAAAAAGAACCGCTGATTTAATTTCGTATAAATGATTCCCCCCATCAACATTTGATGAGGACAGCCTTTGAAGCTACAACGCGACGACGATGTCGTTGTACTAGAAAGACCGCCGGTGGCTTCATCCTGTCTGACACAAAGGAGCCACTCCATCGTGGAACAGCCTTTCAGTTGAAAGGAACAAGAGGTAGGCTAAATGGGCCCCCCGACCGGCTCCCTCCTCCCAAGAGGGAGGAAACTTGACGGTCTTCCGTCGGTGAAACTCGTGAAAGGCAGACACGTGTGGATGGATAGAACGGAGAGAGAGAGAGGAAGAACTGAAACAACTCAAGTTCAAACGACCAACCCACTTTCTTCTGCCCAGTTCTTTCCCCTGTTTTGTAAAAATCCGTTTAATCTTCGATGTCAAGAAAGATTGTTTATTGGGGGCTGGCAATCAGAAAGAACTCCTCTCTCTCCTCTCTCTCTCTCTCTCTCTCTCTCTCTCTCTCCTCTTTTAAGATTATATGTCGCGCTTGTCATTTTCTTCACCCCCTTTCTTTCCTTCCTCCCCGAATGTGCTGTTCATAGTTACTTCCCCTGATTGGTTCACAGTCGGTTGGCGATAGTCAGTCACACTCGGAACTTAGCCAGTGCCACCGGAAATTGCTGCTTGTTGCACCGCCTTGATCACTTCCGTTAGTCCAAACATGACGTGAGTGCACACAGCTCCCTCTACAGGGAAAAGCGTAATGAGTGATTTAGAGCACTTTCTTTTTTTTTTTTTCTTTTCTTTTCTTTCTTTTTTTTTTTGAACAGAAAAAGCACATATGCATCTTGCCCAACATTAACGTTTAATCCCGTACTGAATTTATTTACTTTTTTCATAGACTACAGATGGAACAAAGTAGGAAAGATGGTGCTTCAGTAGTACTTCAGTACAGATTTTGACATGAATGTTATTAGAGGTGGATTGTATCGTATTATGGAATGTCCCAAACGTGATATGGACCGGAAGAAACCTTTACTTATCATTCACAGAAAAAAAAAAAATTCCGTTTCCGTTGATTTGGTAATATCCTTGTCCGCTGTACTTTTAAACAGGATATTAAAACACGAGCTTTCAGCATCTACATCTCTAATATGTTTAAAGATTGCGTGAAAATATGGTAGTTCTTACAAAATTATCAGTCCATAACAGCACCATCACAGTGCTGATGTTTTGTGAATTAAAGAAAAAATTCAGAATCTTATGACTCTTGTGAATAGATCCTGGATTCGCCATGTGATCCGGATTGGCACACAGATCGGCAACCAGTGTATCATTAGTTCATTAGTCCGTCCCTGAGCTATGTTCCGTCTTTCTACGTAGTGTGATGAAAATTGATTCTGAAGGGGTTTTTTTTCCATAGAAAACATGTAGTCATCTAACCCAGGGATCCACTCTTACATTCAATGTGTTCATTTCTAGGGTACATTCTATGGTTTCATGAAGTTTGTTATGATTTTTTTAATGCTGCTGACCGACAAAGGAACAAAGGGGGAAGGGCACTGGGGAGAACGCACACTTTTGTCACGGTCGAACAAATCTTGGCTCCACCCTTTTAGTGCGTATATGAGTGACCACAACGTTACTAACCAACCAGGGCAAATAATTGTCTTTACTGACTGAAGCAGTTACCCCCTTTACCAATTTTTTCTTTTTGTTTTGTTTTGTTTTGTTTGTTTGTTCGTTTGTTTGTTTAAATACAACACGCAAAATACAAAATATCAACATTTATATCATATGGAAGTTTTGATACTCCATGAAGATGATATTATCTGGTAGAAAGTTGTCAATTCGTGACAGGAATTTCACGGTATTCGTGTTCAGTGGGCAGACTACAACAATCTGCTCCAGTCATATGAACGGATCCTGCAGCCACCAATTGGAACGGATCTTTGGCACAGATCCGTATCAAAATGTCATGGCTTCGGTCTAAGGTCGCATTCCCTCATCCGCAAAGTTTCCTTAAAAATCTGCACCAAAATTTCATGGATCTCCCTTTCGGCCATATTCATTTTTTCCCTTGCCAAATGTTAAAATTTGATAGCTTTTTTTTCTCTTGATTAATCTTACTGAACTATCCTAGATCTGTTAAGAAATATATTTGCCTCATCCCCTACCCCTCCTCCACCATTCCATATTTTGACGAAGTTAGACAAGAATCTCTCCTCTCTCTCTCTCTCTCTCTCTCTCTCTCTATATATATATATATATATATATATATGTGTGTGTGTGTGTGTGTGTGTGTGTGTGTGTGTGTGTGTGTGTGTTGTGTGTGCGCGCGCGCGTGCGCCTGAGTGTGTATTAAGGGGATAGCTGTAACTGACAAAAAAGTAACGAAGGTTGGAAACATGACCTCGTTAGTGAAGGTGATTTCAAACAGAGTTATTTATGGCTGGTTTAAAAAGCCCTTTATTTAAAATAATAGCATAAGACTATATGCATCGAAAGGGCAACAACAAGCTTTTAGCTTATGTCTCGCTCTGAAATATTCATTACACTGATAGTTTACATGGCAACAGGCAGACAAATACAACATCAATTACAAAAGTGACATGGTATTTAGACACATGATCTATGA
>CM065731.1:32613487-32615987 GCA_033310375.1 Conus canariensis | reverse complement strand
GGGCCAAGCGTGCCTCCCTGTGTGACGCTAATCCTTTCTGCCCCCATCGACAACGCCGTCAGACGCCCCTGTAAAGCAGTAGGGGGTGGGGATGGTGTAGGGGACAATGAAGGCTCCTGGCAGCCCTAACGCCCACATTGTGCGAGAAGCCTCCCCCTTGGATAGAAAGTTCTTCCACCTCTTTGGATAGGAGGATCTATAATGTAAGACCCCCCCCCCTCCTCGTTGGGTTGAATGCTTTCTACAGTGATTTGGATGGAAGATTCTGGGCAGAAATTCATTGGATGGAAAGTTTTGCATGCGAATTTCACGTTCTTTTACTTCTTTGGATGTGACAGTCTGTAACGTAAGAACCCTTTGGGTTAAATGTTTTCTACGGGAACTGGGATGGAAGATTCTGAACGGAAACTCATCGGATGGAAAGTTCTGCACGAGAACCCCTCGGGAAAGAACCCTAGGGAACCGTTCAGATGGGAACCCTGGGTTCCTGTAGGGGAGGAACCCCTGTAGAAGGCAGGCAGGCAGGCAGCCTTGGGTAGTGGATCCCCGGTGTGCATTCACAGGGACACACACAGCCCACAGGGACACACACAGCTCACAGGGACACACACAGCTCCAGGGACACACACACAGCTCACAGGGACACACACAACTCCAGGGACACACACAGCTCACAAGGACACACACAACTCACATGGACACACACAGCTTCAGGGACACACACAGCTCCAGGGACACACACAGCTCTAGGGACACACACAGCTCCAGGGACACACAGCTCCAGGGACACACACAGCTCACAGGGACACACACAGCTCCAGGGACACACAGCTCACAGGGACACACAGCTCCTGGGACACACACAGCTCCTGGGACACACACAGCTCCTGGGACACACACACATCTCTAGGGGGACACAAACAGCTCCAGGGACACACAACTCCAGGGACACACACAGCTCCAGAGACACACACAGCACACAGGGACACACACAGCTCCAGGGACACACACAGCTCCAGGGACACACACAGCTCACAGGGACATACACAGCTCCAGGGACACGCACAGCTCTAGGGACACACACAGCTCACAGGGACACACACAGCTCTTGGGACACACACAGCTCACATGGACACACACAGCTCCAGGGACACACATAGCTCACAGGGACATACACAGCTCCAGGGACACGCACAGCTCTAGGGACACACACAGCTCACAGGGACACACACAGCTCCTGGGACACACACAGCTCACAGGGACACACACAGCTCCAGGGACACACACAGCTCACAGGGACACACACGGCTCCAGGGACACACACAGCTGTAGGGGGACACAGCTCCAGGGACACACACAACTCACAGGGACACACGCAGCTCCAGGGACACACACAGCTCCAGGGACACACGCAGCTCCAGGGACACACACAGCTCCAGGGACACACACAGCCACAGGGACACACACAGCTCCAGGGACACACACAGCTCCAGGGACCACACACAGCTCAGGGACACACACAGCTCCAGGGACACACACAGCTCCAGGGACACACACACGATTCAGGGACTGGTAACGATCTTTAGCCTGTCACTTCCATCCTCTGTCTGATTATACTGTCCTGCTGCTGCTGTCGCTTCCCCTTCCCTCCTTCCCTGCTCTCTCTCCTCCCCTTTCCCCACCAACACCCTGCCCCCATAATTCTCCCTCTGTCTCTGTCTCTCGCTGTCTCTCTTGTCTCTCTCTCTCTCTCTCTCTCTTCTCTCGCTCTCTACTCTCTCTCTCTCTCTCTTTCTCTCTTTCTTTGTCTCTTTGTCTCTCTCTCTCATTCTCTCTTATTCTCTCTTTGTCTCTCTCACTCTCTCTCTCTTTTCTGTCTCTTTCACTCTCTCTCTCTCTCCCTTCTCTCTCCCTCTCTCCTTCTCTCTCTGTATCTGTCTGTCTGTCTCTCTGTCTCTTTCCCTCTGGCTCTCTCTATTGTCCGTCCGTCTGTCTGTCTGTCTCTTTCCCTCCGGCTCTCTCTATCTCCTTCTCTCCCTCTCTCCCTCTTTCTCTCTATCTCTCTTTATCTCTCTCTCTTTTTCTCTCTGTCTTTCACTCTCTCTCTTTCTCTCTGGCCCTCTCTCTCTCTCTCTCTCTCCCTCCCTCCCTCCCTCTCCTCTCCTTCTCTCTCTCTCTCTCTCTCTCTCTCTCTCTCTCTCTCTCTCAGCTCTCTGGTTCTCTCTATCTTCCTCTCTCCCTCTCTCTTTCTCTCTCTCTCTCTTTCTGTCTTTCACTCTCTTTCTGTCTGTCTGTCTCTCTCCTTCTCTCTCTATCTCACTCGCTCTCTCCCTCCCTCTCTTGCTCTCTTCGTCACCAACACGTTCCTCACATCTCAGCTCACAGTGGGTTCAGTCTGCCAAATGGCGGCACAGATTTCAGAAGTACACAACACGGACAGACGTGGATCTGGGAAAGGAGGGAAGATTTCAACAAAAAAAACTAAAGGGTAAAGGATTCA
>CM065731.1:32600987-32608487 GCA_033310375.1 Conus canariensis | reverse complement strand
TAAGGTGGAAGATATTGCTGCTGTAAGGTGGAAGATATTGCTGCTGTGAGGTGGAAGATATTGCTGCTGTAAGGTGGAAGATATTGCTGCTGTAAGGTGGAAGATATTGCTGCTGTAAGGTGGAAGATACCGATGCTGTAAGGTGGAAGATACCGATGCTGTAAGGTGGAAGATATTGCTGCTGTAAGGTGGAAGATACCGATGCTGTAAGGTGGAAGATACTGATGCTGTAAGGTGGAAGATATGGATGCTGTGAAACACTATGGTGTGGAAGACGTTGAACTTTTCTAGCCACTTTCACCGTGGAGTGGGGAAGCTGGCTGCTGTCAGGCAACGATGTGGAGGAGACCCGGAAAAAAGAAACCCTCCACCCACTACGTTAACGACTTTGACGTTTTAGGAGTTCTGGATGAGGTCTGCATCAAGACTGCAGCCTGGTGGAGATCCTTCGTATTCACTTACGCGCGCGCGCAAACATACAGACACACAGACACAGACACACACAACACAGACACACAGACACACAGACACACACACACACACACACACACACACACACACACACACACACACACACACACACACACACAGGCATCGAGAAAGCGCAGCGATCGTAAGTAAACCTCCCCCCTTCCCTACTTCCCTCTCAGTCTTCAGTCCCCCTGTCCGTTCCACCCTCACCACCTTCACTCTTCGTATTGCTGACTATCCCCTCTATTCAGCTTACTCTCCCTGACCCCCCCCCCCCCCCTTCCCTCCTCCCCCTGCCGTCTCACTCCTCCCTCCGTTTCCCCCTTCCTTACCCGTTCTCCAGACATTCGCCAGCGCCCCTCCCCCTTCTTCCCTGCTCCTCCCAACATTCCCCCCCCCCACCCCGCCCCCCACGTTCCTCCGCCTTTGCAAAGGGAAGGAGCTCGCGTCTATTCACTGAACGGCGGACTTGTTCAGAGTGATCACATCATTGATTTGAACTGTGGGTACAAGTAAAGTGTGTGTGCTGGAGAGTGAAGGTATCATGCACATGATCGTCTTACATTATGGAAGAGATGGGAGAGAGAGAGAGAGAGAGAGAGGGGGGGGGGAGAGAGCGCATAAATAGTGGTCAGAGAGAGGGAGAGAGAGAGAGAGAGTGGAGAGAGAAAGAGAGTAGAGAGAGAGAGAGAGACAGACAGAGACAGAGAGAGAGAGAGAGAGAGAGAGAGAGAACTTGGAACACAGAACTCAGAAAAGCTTTATGCGATCAAGGACTGAGATATGTGTGTGTGTGTGTGTGTGTGTGTGTGTGTGTGTGTGTGTGTGTGTGTGTGTGTGTGTGTGTGTGTGTGTGTGTGAGAGAGAGAGAGAGAGAGAGAGAGAGAGAGAGAGAGAGAGAGAGAGAGCTCGGATTTCAGAAATCCTTTATTCGACCAAGGATTCAGATTTTAGACAGAGTTTATTCTTCCAATCTGTCAGAGAGAGTGGGTGAAGGAAGGAAGGGGGGGGGGGGGGGGCGGAAACGGAAGAAGTTTAAAGGCCTTATTCCATTGGTTTCTATACCCATCTATTGAAAATCATTGGCTGGGAATCAATCTCCAGACATCCCTTTCTCATCTTTTCTATCATTCTATCTTCTTTCTTTCTATCTTCCGGCCATGATGTCAGTCCGAACATTTAACTGAATAATCGTGGCTCCATGTTTTTTCCTTTCTGGAGAGAGTAGATTTTTAGAAATGTTACCTCTTTCGTTTCCTTCGCAATATTGCTTTTTGGAATGGGAGAAATGCTCCTTGGGTCTTTCTCTTGTCTTTTGATAGCTTAATGCCTGCTGTTCATATAAAGGTTTGGGAACAGAGGGCTGTTCTGACTTAGCATACATGATGGTTCTCGTAGAAACGGTCTTTTCAAAGGAACTGATACGTCAGTTCTCAGAGCTGACGTTCGGTACCATCCGACGATCAAAATGGGCCAATCGGTAACCCCTCCTCTGAGAGAGAGAGAGAGAGAGAGAGAGAGAGAGAGAGAGAGAGAGAGAGAGAGAGAGAGAGGAGGGGAGTGGGGGAAGAGGGTGTTGGTGTGGGAGCGGAAACGGAAGGAGTTTAAAGGCCTTATTCCATGTCTTCTGTACTCATCTATTGGCAGTCATTGGCTGGGGATCAATCGACAGACATCCATTTATTATTATTTTTTTTAAATCATCCTTTCTTCTTTGTATCTTCCGGTCATCATGCCAGTCCGAACATTTAATTGAATAAGCGTGGTTCCAGAGTAAAGAACAACGTTTTTTTTTAACAACCTTTCTGGAGAGAGAATAGACGGTTTTGAAATGTGATCTCTTGTTTCCCTTGCTAATATTGGCTTTTTGGAATGGGAGAAATGCACATCTGATCTTCCCCTGTCTTTTAAAAGCTTAATGCCTGCTGTTTGTATGAAGGTCCGGGACAGAGGGCTGGTTCTAACTTGGCATCTATGATGGTTCTCGTAGAAACGGTCTTTTCGAAGGATCCGAGACATCAGTTCTCAGAGATGACTTTCGGTACCATCCATCGATCAAAAGGGCCAATCGGTAACCCCTCCTCTGAGTGAAGAAGTCTCGTTGTGAAGTTTGCCAACATCAAGATCATTGGGTCTGCAAGAAAGTAATTCGGCCCTTGGTGCACTCTGTCTGTCTGTCTGTCTGTCTGTGTCTGTGTCTGTCTGTCTGTCTGTCTGTCTGTCTGTCAGTCTGTCTCTATCAGTCTGTCTGTCTGTGTCTCTGTCTCGCTCTCTCAATCTTTCTCTCCCTCCCCCCCCCCCCCCACCTTCTTCTCTCCCTCCTACCCTCCAATCATTTGTGTAGAACTGGTTATTTTTTCTCAGCCCCATTCCCCGCTCTCCTCCCTCTTTTCGTCCCTTCTTCCCTCTCATCTCTTCCTCCCTCCCTCCCTCCCTCCCTCCCTCCCTCTCTCTCTCTCTTTACAGGCTGGAGGCCTAGCATTACAACATTGTCATTGTCATTCTCTCTCTCTCTCTCTCTCTCTCTCTCTCTCTCTCTCTCTCTCTCTCTCTCTCTCTTTTGCTGACCTTCTCTCTCTCTCTGTATCTCTGATGAAATATGCGTAGAACTTGTGAAGCTTTTTTTTCTGTAGTTTTTTTCTCACCTTTTCTATCCTTTCTTTCCTTTTTTATGTTTCCTCTCTTGGCCTGAAGCACAGGATTCCCATTTACAATAGAGGAGCCTGCTGATTGCAATACACGCTCTGTAGACCTTGTATTCAGCAATGGTTTAAATTTTTATTTTTTTTATCTCTTCCTTTCTGTCTGTCTGACGGGTGTTCTGGAGCGACGGTGGAAGGGAAGTGAGGAGGGAGGAAGCCGGGGTGAGAGAAGAGGGGGGTGTCTTACCTTCATGGCTGTCGATTTCCCTTTCCACTGGATGTTGGTGGTGGTGGTCAAGGGAAGTCATCAACCATCTTCAGCTCTGAGGCCATTGAACTGTACTAGGCGAAGGTAAGGGATATTTGGTAATTAATGGTTCACCTATGGTAATTATGTCCTTCCACCACCCCATTACCTCAAAAAAAAGAGAAAAAGATGAAACGACCTAAAAAGCAGAGACGAAGATAAGCTATCATCAAGCCTGAAGAGAAATGTCATGCTATTTGTTGTTTCATTTGGAGTCATTGAGCCAAAGCACGGAAACAGTCGCAACTGATTTGTTATAATTATAACTGTATCCACCTCCTGCTAACCATGCATTCAAGACCTCCACGTGCTAACCTTGTGTTAAAAGCACCACATGCTAATCCTGCGTCTGGACGCCATAACGCTTATCCTTTATCTAGAACATGTCAATCCTGTGTTTAGAACGCCACGTGCTAATCCAGTTTCTAGATCACCGCATGGTAATCCTGTATCTAGAACACCACATGTTCATTTCGTACCAAGAACACCATGTGCTGATCCTGTATCTGGAACACCACGTGATAATCCTGTATCTAGAACATCACATGATAATCCTGTATCTAGAACATCACGTGATAATCCTGTATCTAGAGCACCACATGATAATGCTGTATCTAGAACACCACATGATGATCCTGTATTTGGAACACCACATGATAATCCTGTTTCTAGAACACCATGTGGTAATCCTGTATCTAGAGCACCACGTGGTAATCCTGTATCTAGAGCACCACATGCTAACCCTGTATTTAAAACACCACATGCTAACCCATATTTAAAACACCACATGCTAACCCTGTATTTAAAACACCACATGCTAACCCTGTATTTAAAACACCACATGCTAACCCTGTATTTAAAACACCACATGCTAACCCTGTATTTAAAACACCACATGCTAACCCTGTATTTAAAACACCACATGCTAACCCTGTATATGAAACACCACATGCTAACCCTGTATTTAAAACACCACATGATATCCTCTATCTAGAACACCACATGCTAACCCTGTATTTAAAACACCACACCATGCTAACCCTGCATTTAAAACACCACATGCTTACCCTGTAATTAAAACACCACATGCTAACCCTGTATTTAAAATATCACATGCTTACCCTGTAATTAAAACACAACATGCTTACCCTGTAATTAAAACACCACGTGCTAACCCTGTCTTTAAAACACCACATGCTAACCCTGTAATTAAAACACCACATGCTAACCCTGTCTTTAAAACACCACATGCTAACCCTGTATCTGAAATACCACATTTTAACCCTGTATGCAAAAGATCACATGCTAACCTGAAATCTAAATACCAAAGGCTGTAGAATTCACCACACGTTGATCCTGTATCCAAAACATTGCATGCTAGTCCTATATCCAAAACATCATGTCCTGACCCTGCATCCAGCACACCACAGTGCTTACCCTGTATCCAAACCACTGCAGACTAGCCTCATGTCATAACACATGCTAGCCCTGTGTCCGAGACACGACAGGGCTAACTCCATATCCAAAACACCATAAATTATACTGATCATGTTTCCAGAAAGGCTGCATATGTTGAAACGCCCACACAGTGTTAACCCTGCGTTCAAAATATCACACACTAATCTCATATTCAAGACACTTCGCTGTAACCCCTTATCTGTAAAGACTCCCGAAATTCGTGTTTCAGCCGTAAGTGACATAATGCATGAGAAAGCTGAAATAGAGGAACCAGGCGGCTGGCAGACATTCTAGTCCCCGTTTTTAAATGTCCATCAGTTGTTATCCATTAATGAGACAAGGCATTAGTTCAAACCGGTCGCCATCCTATTAACAGCTCTGAACTTGGCAATTAGTCAGACTCAGTTCCAGCCAAAGCGATGGAGAAATGGGTTAGTCGCTTTGATGTCGAAGAGACTGACAGTCAGATCAATAATGGCCGGAGAGTTAGTCGGGTAACAGGCAGAAACACAGACAACATCGGAACACTGTTCTCTGTACTTGTCCTTCGTGGGGCTGGCCCATAGATTTGGTCATGACTGAAGTCTGTTGAGATTTACTGTGCAGTGCTCGCCTTGGAGGACATTGAGTATACGTCGGATCAAAAGCTAACGGTTCCCGTAGCTAACTGGCTGTAGGGGCAGCGAACTGTCAGAGGTTTACTGTGTCTTGGGCACGGCATGTTGGAAGGCGGAGCCCGTTCTTCTTTTCCAGTGTATAGATTTGCGCGTGAGTGCTGTCTTTATCCAACGTTCAGAGGTCCACGAACTGCTACAGATGGAGAGACAATGGGTCTGGAAGTCATCAGTGATGCTTCGACCACCCTTACCCAGGGTTACCTGACAGACTGGGTGAGATGGGAGAGATTGCTTCAGCCAATAGAGCTGTAATCGGCCGTACCAGTTCGCAACGGTCCCAACAGATGCGCCGTTTCTTTGACGCGTCCAGGTGACAGTGGCAACGGTAGTGTGTTTACGTGATACTGAGTGTCGAACCAGATCGCAAGGTGATGTATTGTGTGCCTCATAAAGTGACCAGGACAAAGGGATGCGGCTTGACCTACTCGTTAACAGTTTCAAGCCTTGCACAGGCATTTCTACACAGAATGAACTACTGGAGACCTTCGGTAAGAATGAGGATGGATAACCTCCATAGAGCGGCATGTCTGTAACAACCCTTGAAAATTCTTTAAAAAAAACAAACAAACAAACAAACAAAACCACTTAATCTTTACAGGAAAGAAGTCTTTGTCACAAGTCCAGTCTTGAAAAGGCATGGAGAAAACGTGCCCCCCCCCCCTCTCTCTCTCAGACACACACACACACGCACGCACGCACGCACGCACCACGCACACACACAGACACACACACACTCCCCGAAAAGAATTTTTAAGGGGCGGATTTTTGTTTGTTTTGTTTTGCGGAAGATGAATCTAGCACAAACGAAACGGGCGAATTAATGTATCGCGCGCGCGCGCGCGCGCGCGCCACACACACACACACAACACACACACACACACACACACCACACACACACCACACACACACACACACACACACGGGGAGGGAGTCTTACCAGGAAAAGATGCACCCCCCTCCCCAACAAGTCTTTGGAGTGAATCTTTAAAGGGAGGTAAATCCAATATAGCCTCAGTAAAATGTTTCCTAGGTAGAAAAGAGAAAAAAGTAAAGGTGAAAGTCTTAAAAAGGGACGAAAACCTAATGAAGAGAGAGAGAGAGAGAGAGAGAGAGAGAGAGAGAGAGAGAGAGGAGAGAGAGAGAGAGAGAGTTACTCTCCCCCCCTCCCCCCCCAAAAAAAAAAACCGCACTCTCTCTTCTCTTTGAAGTGTCTTCAGTGGAAGGTTTCACTGTATTCTCCTTGGGAGAAGAGGAGACCTGCGCTTTGAAGCTGATCAATCAGCCGTGAGTTAGATCGAGCCCCTGGGCTGGAAGCAGTCTTTATCCTCTGCAGCCCTGGCCTAATTCCATGATCGTCTGTCGGCGATGATCGTGCTGGCCATGGTGACAGTTGTGCTGTTGTCGGTGGTGGTGGTGTCGGTACAAGTGTCGGTGATTAGAGAGGGGTGTTGATTTGGCTGGTGTCGGTGGTTGTGATGGTGTTTGAGCTGGTGTCGGTGGTTGCGATGGTGTTTGAGCTGGTTTCGGTGGTTGTGGTGGTGTTCGTGTTTATGCTGGTGTTGGTGGTTGTAGTGGTGTTTGTGCTGGTGTCGTTGGGTGGTGATGGTGATGTTGGTGTCGGTGCAGGTGTCGGTGATGAGAGAGAGGTGTTGATAAGGCTGGTGCTGGGTGACTGTGGTGGTGTTTGTGCTGGTATTGGTGGTGGCGGAGTTTTGTTGGTATTGGTGCCGGTCGTTAGAGAAGTGTTTTGTGCCGGTGTCAGTGGTTAGAGTGGTGTTTTGTGCTGGTGTCAGTGGTTAGAGTGGTGTTTGTGCTGGTGTCAGTGGTTAGAGTGGTGTTTGTGCTGGTGTCAGTGGTTAGAGTGGTGTTTGTGCTGGTGTCAGTGGTTAGAGTGGTGTTTGTGCTGGTGTCAGTGGTTAGAGTGGTATTTGTGCTGGTGTCAGTG
>CM065731.1:32585987-32593487 GCA_033310375.1 Conus canariensis | reverse complement strand
TTAAAGTATTGACTGTAGAGCGAAGCTGGAGGAGGATATCAGGTGCGCGTTATTTGAAGTCATTGTTCCGCACTGAAAAGTTTTGGATAGAGTTCGGATATTGTTAGTTTACTGCGCGACTCTTAGCAGGCAGAAGACGGCTTTTTATGTTTTGCATCCACGAATAAAAAACAAACAAACCAACTTTACTTACTACTGCGAAAACCCTCTCAAAGCTCATGTCTAAGGACAGGAAGAAAGTTGCCGAGATTGTTTTGCAATGACGGCGGTGAAATGAGAGTGTTGTGGAAGTGATAGCGTGTTGGGGTCAGTGTTCGTTGGTTTCTTTACAAACCGCTATTGTGTTTGTTTGTTTGTTTTTTGTTGCTTTTCAGCAGGAATCTGTTTCTCCCTCTGGTTACGGCTGTATGAATTTTTGTCAACAATTCCATTTGTCTGTCTTTTTGACCGTCTGTTTGTTTGTTTGCTTGTCTGTCTGTCTCCCCCCCCCCCTCTCTCTCTCTCTTTCTCTCTCTCCACATATACGCCCTCTCTCTCTCTCTCTCGTCCTCTCTCTCTCTCTCTCTGTCTCTCTGTCTCTGTATCTCTCTCTCCCATTCTCTTTCTATCTCCCTCACTCTCCACATATGCGCCCCTCTCTCTCTCCCTCCCTCCCCCCTCCACACACACACACACACACACACACACACACACACACACACACTCACCACCCTACATCTCACCTCTCTCTCTCTCTCTCTCTCTCTGTGCCTGTGTCTTTCTCTGTGCCATTGTCTTTCTTGCTGTCTCTCAAACCCCATCCATCCATAGGAGGCATATGCATGCATACCACTTTTCGTCTCGCCGTCGATGTCGTCGTACTAGATCTTTGGCACTGTATGTATGCTTATGAATATGGACATGAGGCGATTGCGTGTGTACTAACGCTGATCTGCTGGCATGGAGCTTGTCTTCACAGGACGTCTCAAGGGTCCCCAGGGAGAAGCTCGGCCTCTGTCTAGATCATTGTCAACGCTAAAACTGTTTCTACTCTGTCTGTCTGTAACATTGTCAACGCTGAAAATTTGTTTCTGCTCTGTTTGTCTGCCCATATCATTGTCAACATGAACACCTTTGTCTGTCCGTGTCATCGTCAACACCACCACAATGTTTTCTGGTCTGTTTGTCTGATGGTTTCTGTTCTGTTCGTCTGCCTATATCATTGTCAACACAACAGTGTTTCTGCTGTGTCTGTCTATATCATTGTCAACACCACAATGGTTTCTGCTGTGTCTGTCCATATCATTGTCAACACCACAGTTGTTTATGCTGTGTCTGTCTATATCATTGTCAACACCACAATTGTTTCTGCTGTGTTTGTCTGTCCATACAATTGTGAACACTCGATTGGTTTTTGCTCTGTCTCTCTGTCCATCCACACTAGTGGCAAAACCAGAAATGGTCTCGTCTTTGGTTCTGTCCATGTCGGTGTTAATTTCACAGTGATCTCCGCTTTGTGTCTCACCACATCATTGCCACGCCAAAATTGTATCTGCTCTGCGTGTCTGTTCATATCATTGTCAACACCATGATGAGTTTCTGCTTGTGTCTCAATCCATGTTTTAATGTCACTACCAGATTGCTCTCTGCTCTGTGTCTGTATCCATATTTTAATGTCAGTGCCAGATTGCTTTCTGCTCTGTGTCTCTATCCATATTTTAATGTCAGTACTAGAATAGTTTCTGCTCTGTGTCTCTATCCATATTTTGATACGAGTAGCAGAATAGTTTCTGCTCTATGCCTCAGTCCATATTTTGATGTCAGTACCAGATTGGTTTCTGCTCTGTGTCCCTGACTCGTAGACTGTAGAGAGGGTCAGATCAGCCCCCAGAGTTTTCTGCTCTGTGTCACTCACTCGTACACTGTAGAGCGGGTCAGATCAGCCCCAAAGAGAGTTTCCAAAGGCGAAGCACAAATGCAGTGATTCTCTGTTACACAGAAGGCTGCATGCTGCACCTACCAATGGACGAGCACATCACCAGGCAAACATTAATTAAGTTCCAAAACATTACCCAGCCTTGAGGCATCGCTGAGATCACTACCTAGCCGTCTGTGCGCACGGCGTCTTTGTTGTTCAACGTGTGCCATAGAATGGTTGGAAAAGCAAATATAGCACCACGCTTCGGCCGGAATTACAAGACCTTTTGCGGAGTGTCTTAATACCGCGTTAGTTACCAAACATGTGTCTCAACACAAGAACTAGTTTGCAAGGTCGGAAATGAAATGAGGCAGGGAACAGTAAACGATAAACAGTAAACAAGTTGGGTATTTTTTGCTCCCATAAGAAAACCTAATACAGAGTACTTTTATTCAAGACTGGCACAGCCTTTTAAACTTGAATAAAGTCAGACAAATACATAGATGAAACAATCTGATAGTGAGGAAAAAAACAAGCGCAGGCCAACAACTGAACTATCTTCATAGTAATGACTTGGCAAAGATTTGGACTTAAGGGGGGGGGGGGGGGGGGGAATTTGAAGATGGAGAAACTGGGAACATGAAATTAAGAAAATATGTTACAGATATGAAAACTCTTCATTAGCTGCATAAGGAAACGTCGCAATCCCTTTTGAAGGCAGATATATTTGTATTGCCTGCTCCGAGGCCTTTCGTCCACTGGGTCGGACTCATCAGGGAGACACGGCTGGTTGTGTCTGCGCTCCTGGCGTCAAATGGAGACACACCACAGTCCATAATACTGTGGTGTTCTCACCACCAAGGGTGCAAAAAAGAATCCGATAGTACCCCCAAAGTAGCCAGCGAAAAGTCGTAAATGAAACCAAACGAAAGTGTGGGGAGGAAAAAAGTTGCTGAAAAACTAAAAACATTATGCAAATAGTATAAAATGTAGGGGACAATCTTTGAGCCTATGCTTGAGGATCCACCCAAAGATGAAGGGAGATCAAAAGACAAACACACAGACGACAGAAACAAATACAAATAACCTCAATTTAATCAAAACAAAATCGGAAATGAAACGAGGCAGGGAACAGTAAACGATAAACATAAACAAGTTGGGTATTTTTTGCTCCCATAAGAAAACCTAATACAGAGTAACTTTTATTGAAGATGGCACAGCCTTTTTGAACTTGAATAAAGTCAGACAAATACATAGACGAACAATCTAATAGTGGTGGAAAAAACAAGCACAGGCCAACAACTGAACTATCTTCATAGTAATGACTTGGCAAAGATTTGGACTTAAGGGGGAGGGGGGGGGGGGGGCGGAATTTGAAGATGGAGAAACTGGGAACATGAAATTAAGAAAATATGTTACAGATATAAAAACTCTTCATTAGCTGCATAAGCGAACCATCGCAATCCCTTTTGAAGGCAGATATATTTGTATTGCCTGCTCTGAGGCCTTTTGTCCGCTGGGTCAGACTCATCAGGGAGACACGGCTGGTTGTGTCTGCGCTCCTGGCATCAAATAGAGACACACCACAGTCCATAATACTGTGGTGTTCTCACCACCAAGGGTGCAAAAAAGAATCCGATAGTACTCCCAAAGCAGCCAGCGAAAACTCGTAAATGAAACCAAACGAAAGTATGGGGAGGAAAAAAGTTGCTGAAAAACTAAAGACATTATGCAAATAGTAAAAATGTAGGGACAATCTTTGAGCCTATGCTTGAGGATCCACCCAAAGATGCAAGGGAGATCAAAAGACAAACACACAGACGGACAGAATCAAATACAAATAACCTCAATTTAATCAAAACAAAATCGGAAATGAAATGAGGCAGGGAACAGTAAACGATAAACAGTAAAAAAGTTGGGTATTTTTTGCCCCACTATTAGATTGTTCGTCTATGTATTTGTCTGACTTTATTCAAGTTTAAAAGGCTGTGCCAGTCTTGAATAAAAGTTACTCTGTATTAGGTTTTCTTATGGGAGCAAAAAATACCCAACTTGTTTACTGTTTATCGTTTACTGTTCCCTGCCTCATTTCATTTCCGATTTTGTTTTGATTAAATTGAGGTTATTTGTATTTGTTTCTGTCCGTCTGTGTGTTTGTCTTTTGATCTCCCTTGCATCTTTGGGTGGATCCTCAAGCGTAGGCTCAAAGATTGTCCCCTACATTTTATACTATTTGCATAATGTCTTTAGTTTTTCAGCAACTTTTTTCCTCCCCACACTTTCGTTTGGTTTCATTTACTACTTTTCGCTGGCTGCTTTGGGGGTGCTATTGGATTCTTTTTTTGCACCCTTGGTGGTGAGAACACCACAGTATTATGGACTGTGGTATGTCTCTATTTGACGCCAGGAGCGCAGACACAACCAGCCGTGTCTCCCTGATGAGTCCGACCCAGCGGACGAATGGCCTCGGAGCAGGCAATACAAATATATCTGCCTTCAAAAGGGATTGCGATGGTTCCCTTATGCAGCTAATGAAGAGTTTTCATATCTGTAACATATTTTCTTAATTTCATGTTCCCAGTTTCTCCATCTTCAAATTCCCCCCCCCCCCCCCCCCCCCCCCCCCCCGCCTCCCAAGTCCAAATCTTTGCCAAGTCATTACTATGAAGATAGTTCAGTTGTTGGCCTGCGCTTGTTTTTTTCCCCCACTATTAGATTGTTCGTCTATGTATTTGTCTGACTGTATTCAAGTTGTTACTCTGTATTAGGTTTTCTTATAGTTTGCAAGGCTTTGACATGGTAACTAATTTCAGCTAAGAAGGGAGTATAATAGACAAAAAAAATCCTCGTCTTCCGTCGTCGGTAGACTACAAAATTAACTGCCAAAAATACCAGCATCTGCACAAGAACTCAGGGAGTCCATAGATTCCATTACCTAATCTGGAACCCAATTGCGGGAAATAATCTGTTTTGCACTTTATAAAATATATAGTGTAAGAAACTACGGGGATTCCTTCTTTTTCGGAGAAAAGTTTCTGCTCGACCTTTAAGTCAACTATGTTGAACTGTGGACTTGGTCCGCTTCTTCCTGTTCATTAAGGACTGCATGAGTATGGCCATTATCTACTGCCAAAATGATATTGAAAATATAAATGCTTATTGCTGTCATTTTCGTGTTCTGTGCAGAATGCTTTTCTGTGTTCATAAGTGTCAAATAATGCACCATACCCACACACACAACAACCTTGTTTTAATCAAACTGTTCATGATACGTTTGAATGTTCCTGCTATATGACGATGCATTATTTATATTTGTAATGTACTGTGTTTAATGCACACCTGTCACGCGTAATATCTAATGCACCACCCAAACGCCTGTTGGGGGGGGGGGGGGGGGGGGGGGGCGAAGGCTTATCTTAGCGTTTGGGTAGCCGGGTAACCGATTTGTGGTAACGGTCAGCACTAAACTAGTATCATGACTGACGTCACTGTAACAGAGCATGATAAAGAAGAACAGCAACTCGTGGTCATACAATGAAACAACTGAAGGCCCGTAACTGTTGGCGAATGCTGTGACTAGCACCCGTTCGCCTTGTACACAAACTCTCAAATCCGTCCAAAAACGTAGTTTTTACCATATCCACAGATGGCATTCATGAACAAACAGTTGAGCGCTGACTGCTCACTGGCCATTCTTTTTTTTTTCTTTTTACATCCACTCGCATCTTTGAAAAGGTCAGGAAACTTGGTGCTGCGTTCCATGATACACCTACCACTCAATATAGAGCATGATGTAAGTCTTACAGTATTGGGTCTTACATGACGTCAAATGTAAAGACTTTACAGTAGACTCCATGAAAAAGCTTGTTCAGAATGGTTCCACCTGATGTGATTTTTGAGCTCCTAACAAAAATGAATTTTTTTCCCACGTGATTTAAAATCTTTAAAAAAAAAAAAAAGAAATTGTTAAGCAATTTGTGCATGTTTTAAAGAAAATCCGGTACATTCCTTTCTGTTTACAAACTGTGTAGGGCATTGAGTATGACGAAGTGACAGCCCTGATGTGGCTGGCTCCTGGTAGTCGGCTGGACTATAAACAACATGACTGGCAACTGCATAGGACACATGAAGACAAGAGACACACTAGTAGACAAACAAGGAATCCCACCCCCACCCTCCTACTCGTTTACACAACGGGCTGCCTGCCTTGGTAGTGCCGACTGGCGCTTCATTCAGTCGTTTCTCGTGTCATCCAGTCCATATCGTTCAACATCGTTCAGTCAATTTCCTTGCTTCCTTCCTTCTTTCCATTTCTTACACAGGGTGCATGCTACGTGTAACGTGTCATCCATACTAACGGCCACACTGGCCTTCTCTTCCGAAAGTTGGTGATGGGATTTTACGTGTGTGCAAGATGTTATGCGTGCGTTCACACACGGAACCTCGGTTTATAGTCCCATTCGAAGGACTTCTGGGAAATGGAGTCAAAACCAATGTTAACTCCGAGGGAAAAATCCCCATGTACCGAAACGGCCCGGCGGAGATTCGAACCCGCAACCCCACGATCACGAGTCCGGCGTTCTACCAACTGAGCTATTCCGGACCCCAGTGACACACATCTGTAGGACACAAACATACATCCACAAAGTGTTCATTATAACTTATCTGGAATTTAAATCAAAAACAAAAGAAGAGGAAGAAAGGAAACGTGAACGTAAACGGAAAACAGCTGATGTACAAAGCAAATGGTAAACATTTAGATAAGCTTACACTGTAAAACATACAACATATTATTAGAACTAACGATAATCTTACGTTGGAGTTGTGTGGTTTTCTTTTCAATACATCAAAAAAAAAAAAAAAAAAAAAAAAACCATGCCATACCCCCTCTGGAAGGGGTTATTAATACAAATAACGACAGTTTAATTATCAGTGGTGCGTGGGTTTATTGACGATTTTTTTTCTGTATAGGACATGATTGAAAACTAAATTTTTTTCCCGTTAGAATTTCGTTAGAAAAGGGTGATGTTATTTTTCTTTATGTCCCTTACTAACTGGAAAAGTTACATGCAAAAAGTATTACAAATTAATATTCATTGATTACGGCAGCAGCTTTTTTTTTTTGTTTTTCTAATTTTCGGTGATACCAGAGACAACGCGCATGCAGACGAAGAGGGAAGGGGAGATGGGAGAAGCTAAGATAATGTTGCTTATAGCCCAGCCGACCGCAAAGGGCCACATCAGGGCTGTCACCACGTTAAAATCAACTCACAAGTCATTTAAACACACACACACACACACACACACACACACACACACACACACACACACACACACCACACACACACACACGCACACACCTTTCACACATCTCTTTAAGGGGAGATGGGAAGGGAAAAGAAGAGAGAGAGGCCGGGAAGAAGGGAAAGGAAAAGGAAAAAGAGAGGGACAGAGAAGAGAAGAGAAGAGGAAAGGGAAAAGGAGAGAAAGAGAGAGGAGAGAAAGAGAGAGGAAGAGAGAGAAGAAAAGGAAAAAGAAGAGCGAGAGAGAGAGAGAGAGAGAGAAAGGAGGGAAAAGAAGAGAGAGGGAGAGAGAGAGAGAGA
>CM065731.1:32578487-32580987 GCA_033310375.1 Conus canariensis | reverse complement strand
AATCGCGGAGATTTCTACAGATGGTTTCACGTTTTTAGACAGTGAATAGCAGAGCACAGTTTGTTCTTTCTTCACGTAAGATATAAGAAGAACTGAGTTTACCTGTAAACAATGATCAATATTTTGTTCTGAAATGTATGCATATATGATGGCTTAGGAACTTAAAAATCAACGTATACTGTGGCATCTTCAGCATGCTTATATGTGTAGATTCAAGATCATTTTTCAAAAATAAAATCTGAAACAAAATAACAGCAAAATTCTACAAAAACGTTTGAAATGTAACACCTAACATTTTACATTGTATATGTATATATATTATATATATTATATTAATATATATATTTAGTGTGTGTGTGTGTGTGTGTGTGTGTGTGTGTGCGTGCGTGCGTGCGTGCGTGCGTGCGTGCGTGCGTGTGTGTGTGTGTATAATGTGAAACAAAACAAAAGCAAAAGTCTAAATGAAACATCTGAAACGTAGCACCTAATATTTTACACAATTTCAAAAACTATTGGAACTGACTTTCGCATGATTCGTTCACATTGCGGACTGTTGCCAGACCCCTTCTCCCTCCCCATCCTCCCCACCCCCTTCGTACTCCAGCTCCCCTCCCACCTCTTTGCACCCCCCCCCCTCCCCATTCTCCCACAATCCTACCCCAGCCACAAAGAAGAACAGGGATCGGGTGTGTGTGTGTGGGGGGGGGGAGTGGGGGGGGGGGGTATATCCGGTCAATTCCACAGCCATTGCCCGCAGAGAGTTGGCGATGTTGTTGGCCGCACAATGGCTTTGTAACAACCGTGGCGGCAATAAACCGGTGAGTGATGTTACAACTCCGGAGACAGGCTTTCGTCTCTCTCTCTCTCTCTCTCTCTCTCTCTCTCTCTCTCTCTCTCTCTCTCTCTCTCTCTCTCTCTCCTTGTCCCTCTTCCCCCAACTAACCCCTCGCCCTCCCCCATTACTTCCATGTTTTCTCTCCCTCCGACACCCCCCCTCCCCCCACCCCCAACCTGCGTCCTCTCCCTCGTCTCCTCTGTGCCTGTCCTTCTGTCTCCTGTTTCCTTTCTGTCGTTTGTGTGATTCGGGGGGAGGGGGGGGGGGAGAGATGATGATGAGCAGAACACTGTGTTTGGAGAAATGTGAGCATCTTGTCCTGTTTTCTGTAACGTTTTGTTAGTGGTTGGTTGTTTGGTTTTGGATCTGTCTGTCTGTCTGTCTGTCTGTCTGTCTGTCTTCTGTCTGTCTCTCTTCTCTCTCTCTCTCTCTCTCTCTCTCTCTCTCTCTCTCGTAGCTCTCTCTCCGTAGCTCTCTCTCCTCTCTCGTAGCTCTCACTCGCTTGCTCCGCGCATTCGCTCTCTTCAGGTCCCACTCGCTTGGTCGCTGTCACTGTCACTCTCTGTCTGTCTGTCTGTCTGTCTGTCTGTCTGTCTGTCTGTCTGTCCTCTCTCTCTCTCTCTCTCTCTGTTTTGTCTGTCTCTCTCCTGTTCACTCTTTTTTGGTGCTCTCTGTGATGTTATTGCGTACGTGTGTTGGAGCACTCGCATGCACATGTGCGCGTTTGTGTGTGGTTTTCGGGTCTTGGCATAGGATTCTGCCTTCTGTCTGTCTGTCTGTCTGTCTGTCTGTCTGTCTGTCTGTCTGTCGTCTGTCTCTCTCTCTCTCTCTCTCCTCTCTCTCTCTCTCTCTCAGGTATGAGAGTGAACAGATGTATGCGTGTGCTCGCATTGCGCGCGTGTGTGTTTTTGTTGGTGTCGGCCAAGGTTTCTATGACATGGATTTATCTCCTTCTCTGAGTTCCTCTGCGTTTAGCATAGGATTCTGCTGCGCGCGCTCTCTCTCTACCTGTCTTTCATCTAAAAAAAAAAAAAAAAAAAACTTCATGCATTCCATGCTCCAGAGATCCACCACTACACACACACACATCACCGAGCTAGGCGAAAAAAAAAAAAGGCGAGAAAGAAAATCATGTCGCTCCCATCATTGGCAGCGGTTCAGTTCATCAATTTGCAAGATGCTATCAAAGAAGACGCTGCAGTTCAAGAGCTCATGTGACATTAATCGAGTCAGCGGTGGTGGAACCAGCTCTGGAACCAGGAATCGAATCGATAATCGGTGAGTCAGAGAGGAAGGAACACCACCACCACCAGCACGCGCTTCTTACACTGCTCTGACGGACGATACAGCGAGCTTTTTTGTGTGTGTGTTTTTTTTCCCACGGCCAGAACATTGTAGTTTAATTGACTGCCTTGCCTTTGAAAGTCGCTTTCACGTTTCGCTTCATTCTTTCTTCCCTTCTTCTGTTCTGTTCTGTTCTGTTCTGTTGTGTTGTGTTGTGTTGTGTTGTGTTGTGTTGTGTTGTGTTCTGTACTTTTTCTGCTTCCGTTTGTTGTTGTTGTTGTTGTTGTTGTTGTTGCTGTTGTTGTTTTTTTTGGGAACACTTTTCCTACTGGTTAGTGAAGGGAGAACTATGTCTTGTGTCTATGTATAGGATGTAAATTA
>CM065731.1:32568487-32570987 GCA_033310375.1 Conus canariensis | reverse complement strand
CGTTCTTTTGTTTCTTCCAAAACTCAATATAAAACCTTTCCAGCTTCGCATTGATTAGAAACTTCAGGCGAGTCACACTAAATGTACCCTGATTTTCCCAGACATGCTGTAATCCTATCGTTGACAAGGTTTGTCGTATAAACTTCGTCCATTTGCTTTCTTCGGTGCACTGAGAGATCATTGACTGATAAATCTGTTGTTGATAAGAGTCTTGGTCTGACTCTAATATGTGTATCCAGAATGCGATAGTCTGGGTTATCACTTTAAAAGTAATCGGGAATCTTCCCAGTTCGCCCAAAACCGGTAATGTCATTGCTTTTCTGTGAACTCTTAATTGCCTGCAGAATTTAATGTGTGCAGTTTCATGTGGGAATTTGTTTGCAAGGCAGGTTTTGAACAAATGCTGCATTTTCTTTTCTCGACATATTTCATCTTTGTATTGGTAAGAGGATGGGAACCACACCTCCGACCCATATGTGAAGATGGGAGAGACTAACGAGTCAAATAGGGTTGTTGTAACTGTTCTCATATTTACATTTTGACCATAAAACGTTCTCTTCAAGGTATGTGCGGCTTTATTGCTCTGTCTTGCTAAGTGTTCTTGGCTTCTGTAAAGTGTCCGTTTTTATGGAAAATGACTCCAAGATATTTATATTGATCTACTGTTTCAGTTATGTTTTCACCGCAATTGAAGAATAGTGGTACCTTTGGATCTGATTTGGTGAATACAACGACCTTTGTTTTCTCTGTGTTGATTTTCATTCCCCAGTCTAAACAGTAGTTGTGTAACTGGTTTAATTTACGCTGAAGTCCCTGTTTTGAAGTCGAGAGGATAGCTAAATCATCTGCATACAAAAGACACGGAATTTCGACTTGTTTTAGATCGGAAATTCTTGGGGAATCATGGTCTCTGAGATATCCGACAATGTCATTTATGAATATGTTAAATAAGGTTGGGCTAAGGGTATTACCTTGGAGGACACCTTTTTGTATTAATATTTCCTTAGTGAGACCAGATTGGTTTCTTGTACAAACTGTAGCCCCGTTGTACATGTCCTGTATGATTTGGTAGCATTTACCAGTTATTCCCGCTTGCATCATTTTCATCAGTAGGGCTTCGTGCCATATATTATCAAATGCTTTGCTGAAGTCAACAAAACAACAGTAAAGCCTTTTAGTTCTGTCTTTTAGTACCTTATCAACTAGTTTTGACAATATGAATATTTGATCAGTGGTCCGTGATCCCTTTCTGAACCCTGCTTGCTCCTTTGCCAAGAGGTGGTTTGCCTCAAGATAATTCATTATCCTTTCATTTATTATGTTGCAAAACACTTTTCCCAGCAAACTATTCAAAGTTATGCCTCTGTAATTGTTGGGGTTGGACTGGCCGCCTGACTTATAGACTGGGACTGTGATTCCTGTTTTCCAGAGGTCCGAGTATTTTCCTGATTTTAAGATTAAGTTAAACGCGTCTTTCAGAAGAGGAGCGATTTCAGGTAACATTGCTTTAAGCATTTCGTTTCTGATTCCATCTTTGCCTGGGGATTTTTTATTTTTCAGCTTTCTGACCGCGTTCCTTACCTCCGTTTCTAATATTTCATAATCTAACTCTGAATTCCTAGAAGGACGATTATTTGACCTCTTAAATGCTACTAACATGTCATCAACTGTTTGTTTTCGTTTTTCTGCGATCTTCTGTTTCTCACCTATTAGTGTTTTAAGATGTTCAAACCATTTGTTCGCGCTGAGACAATTTTCTTGACCATAAATTTCATGATCGTATGTTTGCAGTTCCCGAACAGTTTTCTATATTGAATTGGGATCAGTTTCTAGGGCTTCGTTTAGGGAATTAAGGAGTTTGTTCCGATATATTTTCTTGGTTTTCTTTAAAAGTCGTTTATATATTTTACATTGTGAAAAGTATTTTTGCCTTAGTTGTTTATTTTGGTGGTTTCTGTTGACCGCGTTCAGTAGTGATCTTATCTCTCTTCTTTGGGAATGACAGTCTCTGTCAAACCACTTCTTCTTTCTATGTTTAGTTTTTTTTCTATCCGTCTTTGTCTAAGCGCCATCTTTGCTGTGGTTGAAAATATATTCGTTATCTGTTCAATAGTCGTATTTATGTCGATGTCATGTTCATTTGTTGCAAGTTGTGTCACAATGTCGGTCTTGATTTTTTGGATCATGGTGCGTATGTTGGGCATTTTAGAGGTTGCTACTACTTTTTCGGCAGACTTTTCATTCCACTGAAATATTAGTCTTCTTCTGTATTTATTGTAGAATTTCTATGAAATAGGTCTTTACGTAACTGTTGTTCATCGTGGGTTGTGAGAGAGGCTTGCCTTTTGTGTAATGTATTTTCATTTTCTATGGGCAGTTGGATCAATAACTCTAGTGGGCAGTGGTCAGAATGTCGTGTTAAGTCAGTTACTTTCATGTTTAACACATGTCCAAGCAAATATTGTGAGCAAAGGAAATAATCTACTACGCTGCTTCCCTG
>CM065731.1:32555987-32560987 GCA_033310375.1 Conus canariensis | reverse complement strand
AGACACATGCACACAACCCCCCCCCCCTCCACGCGCGCGCGCACACACACACACACACACACACACACACACACACACACACACACACCACACCCCGCGCGTTTGAGGGCGCATACACTCACACGCACACACACACACACACACACACACACACACACACACACACACACACACACATGGCAGGAAAGAAACGGGGAGGGAGAGTAGCCAGTTATTTATCTATGTGTGTATGCAGTTGAAGACAAAGATTTTTTTCTACATTTGTTTGTTTGCTTTTTTTTTTTTTAACAATTCTTTTGTCATCATTCATTTTGGTCTTGTTGTGACACGACAGTTACATGCATGCATTATCATTTATTGAGTCATCATCGGAACCATTAAACCAATGCTAACTTTAAGAAGCTTAGAATAACATTCTGTAGTGTGTGTGCGTGTGTGTTTGTGTGTGTGTATGTGTGTGTGTGTGTGTGTGTGCGTGCGCGCGCGCGCGCGCGCGTGTGTGTGTGCGAGCGTGTGCATGCGTGCGCGCGCGTGCTTGCTTTGATTGTGGTCAATTTCGACACTTTTCCTTCTGTTAATACTGTCAGAATTATCTTTGGCTTCCACAAAGCTGTGCTTTAAGCTTGCTTTAATTAAGCCTTGCTTGGATCGTGCTATGGTACTAAAAGCACAGCAATTATGACGACGATACTGTTATCCCTCCCCCCTACCTTTCCCCTCTCCTGTCTTTACTTCTTTTTCTGTCTGTCTTTCAGTTTGTCGCATCAATCCTAACATTAATATGTTTTCATTCTCTGACTCCTTTTTTTGTTTTGTTTTGTTCTGGAGGCCTAAACCAACCTGAACTTGTGTTTAAACGTACACCTCTCTGAAATCTGATGGTCCCAACGTTGTCCTTGCTCAGGTTCCCGGTGAGGCTGGCATTCGAGACAATGACGTAGCCACCATCTTGCCGACGATGCCACTCACAAAGAATTGTCCAGATCGTCTCCCCCAGATATCAGCTGACATATAGTTACATCGTAGACCCGTGTCGCATTTCACAGAGAAGCGAGGTGCCGAGAATTCTCTCTCACTGCACGTTTGGCGAGTGTAGATGTTTCATAGCACACTCTAGCGGCGAGCGGGGTTGGGAAAAGGCGAGAGTTCGCCCGAGTCGTCAAGGGGGCTCTCTCGCGCATGCGAGGGAAAATGGCAGTCGTAACGACTTGTGATTGGTGCAATGAAACGTAGTCGCATTCTCTGATTGGTAGATCAAACGCTGTGACCCCACAGCAGCAGGGCGTGAAGAATCAGTGACATTAAATTTGAATGGTTGTCTGGCGCCCGTTACCTTTACACCTCTCGCCTTTCATATCTCTCACCGCACGAATAAGCTAGCCGGCCACACACCTTTTAAGTCCTCGTATAAATCTATCCAACTCAGCTCTGACAACAAGAGGACTGGAACACACAAACGGATGATGGACTCTTTCCTACCTTCCCACACCATAAAGAACTGCTACCATCGGGGTCACCGGTATTGGCAAATCAGTGAGGGCTGTCGCTGGACGGACGTGCTGGCGCCCAGCGGAGGGAGAGCTCACTCACGCCGGATCCGCGACTAAGCAATTATTGTCGTCAGTAGGGGGGCTTAATAGGTGGTGTCCTGCGAATGTTGCACCACTGAACACCACCGAAGTGACTCGGCGGCAGTGCAGTGTCTCCTCTGGTGGGTTGCCTCTTGACATTGACTGCTCCCTGTGGACTGCCGGTGCCAGGGCTGCGGCGGGCCGGGCCGGGTCGGGCTGTGGCTGTGGACGGGGAATCGGAATGAGCGGCGTAGGTGCAATGCCACATAAGATGGCACTGAAAAAAAAAAAAAAAAAAAAAAAACAACACCGAAAAGAACTGTTACCTTCTGCCACTTGTGGCCTTAAAGAAGAAACAGTGTTGTATCGATTACTCACAGCCATTCCTTTTTACACTTACGTTGTAAAGGATAAAGAGGCTCCGTGGTGTATACGTCGTAATGAACCTCACACCACTTGGGAAAAAAAAAGGTTATCATAGTCTTGAGATTTCCATGACATTTGACATACACGCTTAACAGCAGACTCCATGAAGATCCTTTTCAAAGATGATATTTGACCAGATGTGGGTTCTGAGTTAAAAAAAGAAAAAAAGAAAAGAAAACAAACAACCAAACAAACAACAAAAAAAAAAAAAAAAAAAAAAAGAAAACCCACCAGTAAATATTTTTATGTGATCCTAGGTTTAGTTTAGAACAGATTCGATTTTTAAACTTTTGTTTTCTAACCAGGAATGGCTTTTGTTTTCCTTTTCGAATGGCATCTGTTGCATCGATTCGGATATGACAGCAGCAGCCATGGACATGCCCATCTGGTGGGCCACAAGCAAGATAAATCGAATGGAATCTCGTTACAGCGATAGTGCATTTAAAACTACTAGTCGTCCCAGTCCATGTGATAGGACGGAGGACGCTTTGCATGCAGACATGAATTAGTTGTTCTGTGAGTCGTCTGTTCTACTGTGTTCGTTCTTCGCCGCCATTGTTACACGCCTGCCCTTGCCCTCTGCTGTCTGTTTCTGAACTCTCCTCACTTTTCCTCTTGTTTTTTTTTTTTTTGGTACCACTCACGTTGCCATTCTCTTACTGACTGCGAGTGATCTGGGGAATATTATTTTGAGGGGGGATTATTTTTTATCCCTGTTGTTCGTGACTGCTGAAGAAGATTACATTTAGTTGACGGTAAGTCTTTTTGTATATTTTGTGTTGCCGAAGCGTTGTTTTGCGCACTGGTTTGTGGCGGGTTCTTCGCACCTTTAGGCAAAAAATGCAACAAGCGCGCCCATACGCACACTCACGCGAGCACGCGCGCGCGCGCACACACACACACACACACACACACACACACACACACACACACACACACACACACACACACACACTCACACACACACACACACACACACACACACACACACACGCACGCACGCACACACAACGTGCATCGTAATGTGTAATTCATTGCATAATACAAAACAGACAAGTAAATGTTCGACAAACATGTCTTCAAATTTTGATGTCTTGTTTATAACGGCTGAAGAATAAGTGTTTGTCCAAATTTGACTTGTCTGTTTTGTATTATGCATTGAAACAAACGTTAGTTGCACCTTGTGTGTGTGTGTGGGGGGGGGGGGGGTGGGGGGGGGGGGGGGGGGGGGGCTGAGGAGAGGGTGGGGGGTGAAAGAGGAGCTTATTTTCAGGGGGGGGGGGTATAGAGGGGAGCTTATTTTCAGTAACGTCTCAGTCTGTTTCAGTCTGTCGATTTTTTGGTGTCTTTTTTCTTTCCTTTTCTTTCTTTCTTTTTGTCCATTCTTTCTTTCTTCCTCTATCGCCATTCTTTCTGATCTGGCAGTCAACCTCCCCGGGGATGAAGAAAACGATCAGGAGGGAGGGGGGAAAGCGAGGGGGTGAATGGAGTGGAAGGGTGGGGTGAGGAGAGGGAGTGTCTGGTCTATCTCATTAGCATCGGAGACAGTTGACGATGTTGTTGACTGTGCAAATGGCTCGTAACGGACCGGGCGGCGACTGACCTCTGACCCCTTGAAACAACTATGTAGATTTCCCCCTCATCTCCCCCCCCCCCCCCCCCCCCGCATCCTATTCCTCCCCCCCCCCTTCCCCGTCCTCACTCTTCTGTGTGTGTGTGTGTGTGTGTGTGTGTGTGTGTGTGTGTGTGTGTGTGTGTGTGTGTGTTAGCTCTTTTCCTTTTTCCCTCTCCCTTCCCGTCTCCCTTTTTCCGTTTTCTTTTTTAACGCCCTCCCTTTTCTTCTCTCACCTTCTCCCCCCCCCCCCCCCCTCCTTCCCCCTTGCTCCTTTCGTCATCTTCCTCTCACTGGTCACACGCCACAAATTAGGAATAATGTTACAGAAAAACAAATAAACAAACACCGTAATAAAGTAACCCGTGTAAGCGTTTTGAGGCCTTGTAAAGTCTTCAAACCAAAACTAAAAAAAAAAAAAAAAAAATCAAACCACGTATAGATGTCACAGAACACACGCACACCCACCCACCCACCCACCCACCCACCCCACACACACACACACACACACACATTGACTTGTGAGCTGACTTGAAAATGGTGACAGCCCTGATACGGCCCTTTGCGATCGGCTGGGTATAAGCAACATTACCTTACATACATGCATACACACATCCCCCTCCACATCTAATCATTCAAGTGATTTTTTTAGGAATCCTACCGATGACGTCACTCAGTCTATGAACACACAATCACCCCCTTACGTGACGTCAGATTTCAGTTCTTAGAAATCACCCGTAACCCTTTCTTTGCGTCATGTCATTTTCCCCGAATAGTCCCCCCTGCATGTACTTCATCTGCCCTCTTGAAATCACATAGCATGTGCCATGACGCAAAGAAGGGAGCCTCGGCATTAATTTCAGTCGTAATTATAAAAAAAAATTCTGAAAACGATCCAGTTGTGTTAAGAGGGGGCATTCAAGAGAGCTTGAATGAAAAGTAAATAAGTGGAACAAATAACGAAAAACACCCACCCAACCTCCCACCCCAAAGAGTGCTGAAAGAAAGAAAGAAGTAGCATCAATATATCCATATCAGGTCTTTCTCTTTTGCCGTGTGGTGTATGTTATGGCGGAATGGTTTACTTTGTTTCCGAGGCTGGTGTGCACACTTGTTCCTCGAGAAATCTCTGTCTGCATCTGTTTTGTTGTCTGTCTGTTTTCATGTGTCCAGTTTGCTTGAATGCTTGCCTTCTTCTTCTTCTTCTTCTTCTTCTTCTTCTTCTTCTTCTCTCCCCTCCTCCTCCTCCTCCTCCTTCTTCTTCTCTCTCACTTTTCTTCTTCTCTCTCTGTCTGTCTGTCTCTCAATTACGCATCGACGCACTCGCACACATTAGACACACACCGACACACACACACACACACACACACACACACACACACACACACACA
>CM065731.1:32548487-32550987 GCA_033310375.1 Conus canariensis | reverse complement strand
TCTCACTCTCTCTGTGATATCTGTAGTACGTTCATTTATGTGCATGCATCTATATAAAACATGTGTGTGTTTGTTTATTTGGGTGTTGATGATGTTCTGTCTCCATTTTGTGTCAATGTTTGAATGTATGGAGCTCTGTAAGTCTGAAAATTTATCACGCTGTAGAAAGTCTGAGAGAGAGAGAGACAGACAGACAGACAGACAGACAGACAGACAGACAGACAGACAGACAGACAGAGATGGGGGTGAGGTGTGGGGGGAGAGAGAACCTGCATCTGTACAATACTGTTGGTCACTGGAAGGGGCATGTATGTATGCGTGCGGCGCGTTTTATTTTTTTTGTCATTAAAACCACAGAAAAAAGACACCTGAAAGAGAGATTGATGCGTCCACTCCATTCTCTCTGTCCACAAAGAAACGCGGCGGGGTTGGTGAAAAGACCCACAACATGATCGTCTTCAGTTTATCAGCTTTCAGGCAGAAGGGGGCAAGGAAAAGGAAAGGAAAGGAGCGAAGGAGGGAGGGGTGGATGGATGGGGTGGGGATGGAGGTTGCAGCTGGCTGGCTGGCTGTGTGGTATCGTTATTGATCACAGTCCTTGTTGCGCCCAGAGCTGGGCAGAACAGAGAGAACCCTGAACCAGGGACACCCCTCCTCCCCTCCCCTCCCTCCCCCCCCCGCCCCCCCCCCCCCCCCCCCCGCCCCCCCCCCTTTGTCATGTTGAGCTGTATGCATACTTCTTTTGGATGTTTCGCTTTCCACAATAGTTTTCAGGAAAATAAAAATGGGGGAGGAGGAGAAAGGACGGAAGGGAAGGGGAAGAGTTAAGTTCGCGGTTGCGCCTTTCTGTCCGTGCTGGATCATAGCTATTGATTGGGGCTGGGTTTTCTTGAATGCACTCCCTTTTCTTCTGTTTAACTTGTTTCCCTTTTTTGAGTCTCTCTGTCTTGCTCAATCTTTCCCCAACTCCCTGTGTGAGGACGATGAATGGGTGGGGGTTGTTGGATGGCGCATGTGGGTGGGATAAGGTGGGGATAGGGAAGGCGGAAGGGGAGGGGAGCTGATGGTGGTAGTTGGGCTGTGTGCTTATTGATCACAGTCCTTGCTCTCTTCTGCACTGGTAACTTTGTGGCAGGAGAGGGCCTTGAACCCTGGATTTCCTGGCTGAGGTGGAGTCATTCTGTTTGGAAGATGATTCACTTTCCGCAAATTGAGTTGACAGACTTGAGGGGTAGGCAGTAAAACTTGCTGCAAGAGTCATGGCAGAGTGAGGTGGTGGTGGTAGTGAGGTTGTGTCTGTATGAAAACCGTTCTGACTTGAACGAACTTTCTGATCGTAAGTCTAGTTCATGTGGTTTCATGATTGCAGTGATCCTGAACTTTTGTCTTTATTGCCCGGTCTTTTGGTTTATGATCCAAAATTGGTAATGCATGTATGTGAACCTTGCTGAACCTAGGTTTTGTGGTGGCAGAAAAAAAAATCGCTCTGAATTGTTCTGTGATCTGCTTATGTTCACCCAAAAGGAGGTAACCCTGTGAAAGCTCTCCTATTATGGAAATCAGAAGCTGAGATGATTTCTCTCTCTTGTGCTTCATCCGGAGCCAATGGGCCAACCGTACAGAACCAGTCACAAGTGTATTACTTATTTGTATCCCCTCCTGCTAATCCTGTAGTCTGTCTGTCTGTCTTTCTTTCTTTCTTTCTGCGTACGCAGGCTGATACTCCTGTGGACACTGCCTGTAGAGACAGGCAGTGGAGTTTTGTGTGTATGACCGTTTTTTTTATCCCACCATCCTGTAGTAAAACACACCACATTGCTAGTCTGTGTCTGTCCAAAATACCACATGCTAACCTTGTTTCCAAAATGTTGCGAATTAAGCTTGTGCAAAAGCATCACATGGCTAGCCCCGTTATTAACTCACCAACATGCTTAACTCATATTCTAAACACCTTCAGTTGATCCAGTGTTCAAAATACATTGAATCTCTCTCTCTGTCTCTGTCTCTCTGTCTCTGTCTCTGTCTGTCTGTCTGTCCTGTCTGTCTTCTGTCTCTGTCTCTGTCTCTCTCTCTCTCTCTCGCTCTCTCTCTCTCTGATGTCTGTAGTATGTTAAAATGTGTGCATGCATCTATGTAAAATATGTGTATGTGTGTTTGTTTGTTTATTTGGGTGATGGTGATGCTGTTTATCCTTTCTGTGTCCATCTTTAAAAAGCTTGGGGCTCTTCAAGTCTAAAAATGGTTATGACACTGTGGAAATTCTTAGAATGAGAGAGATAGATGGGGAAGACAGCAGGGGAGGAGGGGGTGGGGGGCATGAGAAAACCTGCATCCATACAATATTTTTGTTCACTAAGGGCATGTGTGTATGCGAGGCGCATTTTATTTGTCCTGAAAACCACAGAAAAAGGACACCTGAAAGAAAGTGGTAGGCCCACTCCATTCTTTCAGTCCACAAAGAAACGCGGAGGGGTTGGTAAAAAGACCCACACATCATGAT
>CM065731.1:32543487-32545987 GCA_033310375.1 Conus canariensis | reverse complement strand
TGGGGTTGTGTCTGTGTGAAGGCTGTTCTGACTTGAACAAAGTTTCAGATAGTAAGTCGATCGCGGCGATCCTGTCTTTATTCTTGATTGCCCGATCTTCTGATTCTTGATCCAAAATTGCTTATGTATGTATGTGAAACTTACTGAAGCTAGGTTTTTGTGATGTCGGAAAAAAATATTCTGCATTGTTCTGTGATCTGCGTATGTTCACCCAAAGGGAGGTAACCCTATGGAAGCTCTCCTGTGATGGAAAGCAGAAATCTCTCTCTCTCTCTGATGTCTATACTACGTTCATATGTGCACATGCATCTGTGTGAAAGTTGCATGTGCGTGCTTATTTGTTTATTTGTTTGGGTGATGGCGATGCTGTGTCTCTCTTTGGTGTCTTTTTTGTATGCTTGGGGCTCTTTAAATCTGAAAATGTATCACCATGTTGTGGACATTTTGAGAGAGAGAGAGAGAGAGAGAGAGAGAGAGAGAGAGAGAGAGAGAGAGGGGGGGGAGACTGGTGAAGGCAGGGGAGTGAGAGGGGGTAGAATAAGAGAACATGCATCTACACAATATTTCATGTTCACTTGAAGGGGCATATATGTATGCACACAGTACATTTCATCTCTTTTGTCGTGAAAACCACAGAAAAAAGGACACCTGAAAGAGAGAGTAGCGGGCCCACTCCATTCTCTCTGTCCACAAAGAAATGCAGTGGGAAACCCACATCATGATCGTCTTCAGTTTATCAGCTTTCAGGCAGAAGGGGCAAAGGACAGGAAAGGAAGGAGGGAGGGGTGGATGAGGGGGGGGGGGGCTGCTACTGGCTGGCTAGCTGGCTGTGTTCTATTCTTATTGATCACAGTCCTTGTTGGGCAGAGAGCTGGGCAGAAACGGAAAGAACCCTGAACCAGGGACTCCTCTCCTCTCCCCTAACCCCCTCCCCCCCCCCCCCCCCCCCCTCATGTCGAGCTCTAGGCATACTTCTTTTGGATGATTCGCTTTCCGCAATATTTTTAGGGAAAAAAAGAGGGGGGGGGGGGGAACGGGGGAGGAGGAGTAAGGAAGGGAGGAAAGGGGAGGAGTAAAGTTCCTGGTAGCGTCTTTCTGTCCGTGTTAGATCATGGGTATTGTGTGGGGCCAGGTTTCCTTGAATGCACTCTCTTTTCTTCTGTTTAACTTGTTTCCACCCTGTTTTTGCGTCTCTGTCTTGCTCAATCTTTCCCCCATCTCGCTCCTTGTGTGAGGAGGATGAACCGGAGGGGGGGGGGGGGACGAGGCGTGTGGTGGGGAAGGGGAAGTGGGAGGGGGGGCAGGGGAGCTGATGGGTGGTGGTTAGGCAGTGTGCTTATTGATCACAGTGCTTGCTCTCTTCTGCACTGGGAACTTTGTGGCAGGAGAGGGGCCCTGAACCCTGGATTTCCTGGCTGTGGTGGAGTCATTCTGTTTGGAAGATGATTCACTTTGCGGTGGAAGATGATTCACTTTCCGCAAACTGAGTTGACAGACTTTAGGGGCAGGCAGTTAATGTTGCTGCAAGAGCCATGGCTGTGTAAGGTGGCGGTGATGGGGTTGTGTCTATGTGAAGGCCGTTCTGACTTGAACGAACTTTTGGATCGCGAGTCTAGTTCATGTGGGTTTGTGATCGCGTCGATCCTGTCTTCAGTCTTTCTTACCTGGTCTTTTGGTTCACGATCCAAATTCGGTGATGTATATCTGTGAACCTTTCTGAACATACGTTTTGTGATGGTGAAAAGAAATTGCTCGGCATTGTTGTGTGATCTGCTTCTGTTCATCCAAAGGGAGGTAATCCTATAACATTTCTCTTATACCGGGAATCTCTCTCTGTCTCTCTTTCTTTCTCTTCCCCCCCCCCCTCCTCGGTGTTGTCTGTAGTACATTCATAAGTGTGAATGCTTTTATGTATAATATGTGTGTTTGTGTTTATTTGTTTCTTATTTGGGATGATGGCGATGCTGTTTCTCCTTTTTCTTGTCCATCTTTGAGTGCGGGGGCACTTTAAGTCTGAAAATTTATCATCATGCTTTAGAAATTCAGAGAGAGCGAGCGGGAGGGGGAGGGGGGGGGGTCATGAGCGAACCTGCATGATCTATACAATATTTTTGTTCACTGGAAGGGGCATGTATGTATGCATGCAGTGTGTTCATTCTTTTCTTGTCCTGAAAACCACAGAGAAAAAAAAAGACACCCAAAAAGAGTGAGAGAGAGGTGGGCCCACTGCTTTCTCCCTGTCCTCAAAGGAACACGGCAGGGTCGGTGAAAAGACCCACATCATGATCGTCTTCAGTTTACCAGCTTTCAGGCAGAAGGGACAAAGGAAAGGAAGGGGGGGAGGGGTGGATGGCGGTGGGGGGTTGCCACTAGCTGGCTGGCTGGCTGGCTGGCTGTGTGCTATTATTATTGATCACAGTTCTTGTTGCGCCGAGAGCTGGTCAGAAGGGAGAGAACCCTGAACCAGGGACACCCCTCCTCCCCTTCACCTCCTCCCCAC
>CM065731.1:32538487-32540987 GCA_033310375.1 Conus canariensis | reverse complement strand
GGGGGGGGGGGGGGGGTGAGAGGGAAGGAGGAAGAAAGGGGTGTGTGTGGGGGGGGGGGGGGGCGGACGATGGTAGGACCAGGTGCGTACTGCTACTGCGTTCAGCACAGAGCTGTGCGAAGGCTGTGCAGGCCGGGATTTGAATTCTTGATCTCCGTCCTAGCTAAGGCCACGTCATTGCTCTGGACTATGGGCCCGGATTTGAACCCTGGATACCCTCCCTAGCTAAGGCCACGTCGTTTATTTTTGGACCGTGATTGGCTTTTCTGCGGTAAATTTCCAGACTGGTTGGGAGGGGGGGGGAGGTATTCAGTGTTGCAGCAATGGGTTTTGCTGTACATGTTAGAAGATGGGCACTGTCGGATGCCAGGTTTGGTGAGTAGGATCTGTGGTATCTTTCCGTTTGCTTTGCCCCCCCCCCCCCCCCCCCCCCTTTTTTTTTTTTCTCCCTGTGTGAGGAGAGAAATGGAAGGAGGGGGGGGGAGGGGAAAGCAGGGTGCGGAGGGGGGGGGGGTGCGCAGAAGAGAGGGAGGAAGGTGTCAATGGTTAGCTGGCTGGTATGATCCTCAGTCCTTGCTCTTCAGTACCAACCAAGTCTGGCAGCACTGAGCGAGAGGAGGAGGCTTGCCTGGATTTCCTGATGAAGGAATTGCGCTAGGACGATGATTTCACGTTCCACAACAACAACATCAACAAAAAGAGTTTGAAAAGAGCGGGGATGGGATGGGGGTAGGGGGCAGTGAGTGTGGTGTGCAGCAGGTGCGTTGTGCTGGGCGAGATGGGGGTGCTGATGGTGGGGGTGGGGGTGGGGGGCTTGATCGTCGACGTGCCCGGGAGTTTCGCGTGGTGTTTCTGTTCTCTGTCTGTTGGATTAGTTCTGTGTGTGTGTGTGTGTGTGTGTGTGTGTGTGTGTGTGTGTGTGTGTGTGTGTGTTAGTGTGTGCGCACGCGTGTGTGTATGCGTGTGTGCGTGCGTGCGCGCGTGCGCGCGCGCGCGCGTGTGTGTGTGTGTGTGTGTGTGTGACTCGGTGTGCGTTGGTGTGGTGTGTGTGTGTGTGTGTGTGTGTGTGTGTGTGTGCTTGCTTGCGAGCTCGCGCGCGCGCGCATGTGTGTGTGTGTGTGTGTGTGTGTGTGTGCGCATGTGTGTGCGTGCGCATATGTGTGTGTGTGTGTGTGTGTGTGCGCATGCGAGCGTGTGCGTATGTTAGTTTGTGTGTTTGTGTGCACACGCGCACATGCGTGCATGTGTCTATGCCCTTGCGCGCACGCGTACCCCCTTTTCATTGCTGCCATGGGGATACAGAGGTTCTTCCAGCATAAATTGTATCACCACCTTCTTCAAATTATGTATGTAAAAAAGACGCTCGTGCGCGAGCGCGCACGCGCACACACAGACACGCACACACGCACGCATGCACGCGCACACACACACACACACACACACACTCGCACACACACACACACACACACACACACACACACACACACACACACACACACACAGATTTGGGTTGGAGGTGGATTAAGGGGCGCGTATATAAAGTGCAGTTTTTGGTTTGTCTACAAATGTGTATGTTGGTTTTCAAACAGGGATGCCTTTTTTTCTTTCTTTTTCCTTTTCTTTCTTTTCTTTTCTTTTTTTCTGTTTTCTTTTTTCTTCTTTTTCTTTTGGTCTTTCTCTCTGTGTAAACTGCAGAAAAGCCACCCGACACAGGTGGGCACGCCCACTCTCCATTGTTTGTGGCGTGGCGACAAATGAACGGGTTGGAGGTGGGTGACATGACCCAGATGACGATCGCCTTCGTTCTGTCAGCATGTGTCCGATATGTAGTAACTACAGGGGAGGAAAGGTGGAGTGGGGGGCGGGGGGGCAGGGCACACTGTATGTGTGTGTGTGTGTGTGTGGTGTGTGTGTGTGTGTGTGTGTGTGTGTGTGTGTGTGGTGCTGTTGATTAACGGTCTTGGGAGCTTTAGGAGTTCGGAAGGAGATTTGAACCCTAGATTCGCTCCGCTGTAGTTGACTTGCGTTGATGTCGTTCTTTTGGGGGGCTGTGGTGACACGGGTTTTCTGCAACAAGTTGCATGACAAGACTGGGGGGATAGTTAGTGTCACCGGAATGCGTTTTGCTGCACGTGCTAGAAAGTTGGTGCTGTGAGGTGCCAAACGTGGGTAGGCTCTTTTCCTGTTATTTATTTATTTATCTACTCATTTATTTATTTATCTGTCTATTGATTTACTTGTTTCCTTATTTTTCCTTATTTCTAATCTTTTATTTTTATTTTTTTCTTTTTATCCGTCTGCTGTGTCGTGTGTCTTTCTCTGTGTGAATTAGGAGAAGGGTTTTTTTTTTGGGGGGTGTGGATGGTAGGTAACTGGATCTGTGCTATTGGTCTCAGTCCTCGTTGGTGCCAGGAAAAGGTCCTTGCAGTATACTGAATACTGAACCCTAGATTCCTTCTTTTCTTCCAGAGCTGAGGGAAGCTACGGCATTGCATTTGAA
>CM065731.1:32525987-32528487 GCA_033310375.1 Conus canariensis | reverse complement strand
TTCAAGAAATGAAAACGTACTTGCGCCCCCTCTTTCGGAACACATCCTAATGATACTGAACTTAAACAAACCCTTGGATCCTGCATGTATTTGTCTCTTTTGATTGTTTGATTGTTTGTTTTGGGTGTGTGTGCGTTTTTTTTTCCACCGTTCTTTACATCATGTCAAAAAGAGATGTAAGCGCACACGCTGGGGGTGGAGATGGTGGGCGGGGGTGAAGTGTAGGTGGCGGGGAGAGAGGATGGGGGTGGGGGTTGACGTGAAAAAACAGCTCTTAATCGGTTTTCCTCATGAACAGGGTGAAATGACTGCTGCTGTTGTGTAAAGACATCGATTACCGAGGAGCTTTTAAAGCTAATGGGGGTGGGGGTGGGTGGGAGGGGGGTTCATTCAGTAGAGGGCACAGAGAGAGAGAGAGAGAGGGGGGGGGGGGGGGAGTCGAAGGCGCAGCGTTGGCTTTCAAGTTCCGGGTCATTTCCCGCGTTAGTGAAGTAAAACGAAACTCCCAAGTCCTTCTCCTCCCCCCCCCCCCCCCGTCCCCTCCCTCCCCCACCCCATGGGCAGATAACTAGTTGATGCCAGCGTTGATAGACTGACTCTCCACGGTCGGCTGGGCTAAGAAGATCGTGACTTGAGAGAGAGTTTCCAGCGGATTTTTTTTTTTTTTTTTTTTTACGAAGCGAATGAATGGTCGTGGACGTTAGTCATGGACTTTTTCTCTGTGTGGTCACGATCAGTTCCCCCACCCCCACCCCCATTTTTTTTTTGCTTTTTTCTTCTTTTTTTTTTCGGGTGTAGCCGTTGAGTTCTGTCGAGGTCATCTGGCGACCAGAGCCTTGAAGGCTGATTCAGCAGGGGTTCCTCTCGTACGACGGTTTCAGAATCCAGCCTTCTGTCAGGACAGACTATGAGAATTCCCATCATTTCATTCACCAATCAGCGCGCGCGTTACTATAGATAGTACATGGGGGGTGGAGGGGTGGAGGTGGGGGACTAAATTGTGTCGGTACATAACAGGAAAAGGTTTACTGTTTGACCTTTATCCCTTATGGACAACACTGACCGGGTTTTTGTTTTGTTTTGTTTGTTTGTTTTTAGTAAGATAAAGTGGGGTTTTTTTAACAGAAAAAATGCAAAATCAGTTTCTAAGTTGTCTGAACTTTGTTTTTCATCTCTTGACGCGTGCGTCAGGCTGAGCGATTCGCCGAATAGTTTTGGCAACATTCTAGCAAGTGGTGCTTGACCAACCAACCAAACAACCAACCAACCATGCAACCAACCAACCAACCAACCAACCATGCAACCAACCAACCAACCAGCCAACCAACCAACCAACCATCCAACCAACCATCCAATCATCCAACTTACCAACCAACCATCCAACCAACCAACTATCCTATCATCCAACTTACCAACCAACCATCCAATCATCCAACTTACCAAGCAACCAACCAACCATCCAACCAAGCAACCAACCATCCAACCAACCAACCATCCAACCAACCAACCAACCATCCAACCATCCAACCAACCAACCAACCATCCAACCAACCAACCATCCAACCACCAACCAACCAACCATCCAACCATCCAACCAACCAACCAACCATCCAACCATCCAACCCAACCATCCAACCAACCATCCAACCAACCATCCAACCATCCAACCAACCAGCAAATTACGCCGTGTGGAAGGAACTCAATGAAAGTTCAATGTAAAGGTGCGAAGATGACCGATGTGTTCCAAAGCTCAACAAAACGGTCTTTCATACATGAATGGTAGTTGACAGGATGAACCGAGCTTCCTGTGTACGCAGCATGCCCGCTAGCGCACGTAAAAGATCCCTGGGCAGCGGAGGCACTTTGTCCTTGGCAAACAACATTCCAACGAGGCTCCGCTTTGGCAAGAACACATTAAGATGCGTAAGCATGAAAACAAAAACAAAAACGAAACAAAGAAAAAAACACCAACAACAAAACACACCAACACACACACACACACACACACACACACACGCGCGCACGCGCACGCGCACGCGCACGCACACGCACACACCACCACCACCACCACCACCACCAACAACAACAACAACAGCAACAACAACAACGAACATGGCGACACAGTATCTTTTTTTAGTGAGCAGACCGAATTTGACGCAGAGAGAAGGGTTTGCTGCGACGATGAAGTTATAATATTATCTGTCTTAACATTGAGCTCCCAAAGAGAAGATAGCCTGTTGGTGCGAAGAAGCTTAAAGGGAATCAAATTATTCAGATAGCCTCTTTCCGTCAGTATATCTGTGTGTGTGTGTGTGTGTGTGTGTGTGTGTGTGTGTGTGTGTGTGTGTGTGTGTGTGTGTGTGTGGGTGCGCCGCGCGCGCGCGTACGTGCGTGCGTGCGCGCGTAAATGTTGATGTAGCGGAAGTTATAACGTATACCGTTAAGTGACAGTGCGTTCTGATTTATTTCACTCGTCCATTTGCAAAATAAACAGCCGTTA
>CM065731.1:32515987-32518487 GCA_033310375.1 Conus canariensis | reverse complement strand
AGAAAGAGAAGGCCAGCGTGTGTGTGTGTGTGTGTGTGTGTGTGTGTGTGTGTGTGTGTGTGTGTGTGTGTGTGTGTGTCACTGTGTGTGTGTGTGTGTGTGTGTGTGTGTGTGTGTGTGTGTCACTGTGTGTGTGTGTGTGTGTGTGTGTGTGTGTGTGTGTGTGTGTGTGTGTGTGTGTGCATGAGCTCTGACTGGAGAGAGAGAGAAGAAGATCATTGTGAGCACCAGATGTCGCCTGAAAGAAAGAGAGAAAGAGACCCGTCCATCTAGCCTGGCTGGCTTCACTGGTCCGGGCGTATGTCTTTCAAGGAAGACCGAACCAGGAAGACAGGAAGGAAGAAAGGAAGCCACCTGAGGCAATCCGCTCCGATCGGTTTTTGTATGTGCCGACACAAAATCACCCGGTCTCCGCTACTCCTAACTCCCCTTTTCTACAGATTTCCAGATCCGCCCAACTTTCTTTTTTTTTTTTTTTTTTTGTCCATCTCGGGTCACACTGCCAACCCATCCAACCGTCAGCCACAGGCATACTGAAGGGAGAGGAGGCGTGTGTGTGTGTGTGTGTGTGTGTGTGTGTGTGTGTGTGTGTGTGTGTGTGTGTGAGTGATGGGGAGGGCCAAGGGAAGGGTGTGGTGAAGAGGATGGGGGATAGGGACAGTAGGGGTGGTGAGATGGTGAGAAGGGGGGGGGGAGAAGAGGGCCACTGAGTGAGAGGAGAAAAAGAGGGTGGGAGAGAGTGTGTAACAGAGTTAACTTCCAAAGCCCATAAAATACACATTTCTGTGCAACAACGGTCGGGGTTTCTTGTTTCCCCTCCAAGGAAATGGGAGTGATGATCACTGCTGCTTTTACATGAAAGCAATAAATATCAGCCGACTGACGTTTCTTCACGATGACTTGTAGGCTGGCTTTACGGCCTGATATGCCGTGTGGTGGCGGAATCTCCATGAAGACAGATCATGATGAGACATGAACACAGGTAACTACAACACATTAACACAAAATAAAGTGTCATCCCGATTCGTCTAGGTTCCTAATTCGCCTATTCTCGCTTCGCCAATTCCCAGTTCAGTTATGTTCTCGCTGAAGCATCAGTCGTTCTTTAAGGAGGGATGGGGGGGGGGGGGGGGGGGGAGAGAGAGAGAGAGAGAGAGAGAGAGAGTAATGGAGGGATGGAGAGAGAGAGAAGGCGACAAAGAGAGAGCGAGAGGGGAGAGAGAGAGAGAGAGAGGCAGACAGACAGACAGACAGAGAAACAGAGAGAGACAGTGAAAGACAGAGAAAACAGAGAGACAGACAGACAGACAGAGAGAGGACTGTATTGTAATGCTTTCGTTTTAGAGTCTTTTCTGTGCAGTGAAATCGCTCGCAAATGTTCTGGTTTGTCTCAAGATGTTTGACGATCCTCGTTCAAGTTGTATGTATACTGGGTCGGTAAAACGGGAACGATGGGTCGGCGAAAGGGGAACGATGGGTAAGCGAAAGGGGAACGATGGGTAGGCGAAAGGGGAACGATGGGTAGGCGAAACGGGACAAAGAGTGAAACGCTCAACAGGCCCTCTAAAGGTGGTGGCAACATCAGAGAATCAGTAGGCGAAACGGGACTCGGCGAATCGCCGACCAGCTTCCCTTCACAAAACGGCTTTTCACGAGCATGACTCATGGGCATGCGCATGGTTCTCACTGGTATCATTACGCGGGCCTGCAAGGCCAGCGTGTGCACTGTTCTCATTGGTATCATTACGCGACCTGCATGCAGGGCATCAAGTCGGCTTTGCCTAGGCGCACAATGTGGCTGCACACCAAGAATTAATGCGCCAAGGTCTTGCGTAAGGAGTCGAGTATTTATAGAAATGGCGCAGCTAGATTGTGTTGAGAATTTTCATTGTGTCTGAAAGTTGATTCTCCTCATTTTCTCCCACACATACCCATCAAGGTACAAGCCAGTTGGTTCCAAGCAGACAGATTAAAATCAAAGGAATGACGCTTTACGCTGGCGCATAGATAGGGTCACGGGTGAGCTCAAAGGCCTGAAATGAGAGGTCAACTAAGGGGAAGGTCATGTATTTGAAGATTGTGATTTCATTGGTGAAAATCCCCCCACCCCCAAAACAAACAAACAAACAAACAAAAAACCAAGAGGGAATAATTGGTGGGGATTTGTCCTTTTGCTCAATAATGAGTTTAACATTACATGCTGGCTCAAGCTTATGGTAGGCCTCAAAACGCTGACATTGGAGTATCATAGTGTTTTAGTGCAAAACCCTAATTGTGGCGTGTGGCCTAGCTGTCGGAAGCCGGAGAAAAGACAGCTTATTACGGCTCACTAAGGTCTCTTTTCTTCCAGCGGAGCGTTACGAGCGTTATCTGGCCGGCCCCCACGCGCGCAGCGGGGTCTTTATGTGGACCACTTTTGTCTTCGACGTACTTTTGTATTATCATCTGATGCCTTTCAAATGTCAAAACCGGTGCTGTAAATGTGTTCATTCGAAGGGTT
>CM065731.1:32495987-32500987 GCA_033310375.1 Conus canariensis | reverse complement strand
GGGGTTTGAGAAGCAGCATGGACAAAGGCATGACCCGAACGGGAATCCTTTGTTTCCATTCCTATATAAACTGAGGGAGAACAACGTGAAGAGAAGAACACCAGGAGAGAGAGAGAAGGCAGAGGAGAGAGAGAGAGAGAGAGGAGAGAAGGTGGGCAGGACAGAGAACGGGTCGAGAGGAACGTGGTCCGGGAGATAGAAGAGACAGCAAAGTCTTAGGGAAAGACACGCTGGAAGAGAAGAAAACTAAGTTTGAAGCCCAGAGGTGGGTGAAGACAGACAAACTGAAATTGAACCCAGAGGTGGGTGAAAGAGACGAAGAAGAAGAGTTCTACGTCGAGATCCCAGAGACGACCACGAAGACCCAGTCCTGAAACCTGGAGCCAGTCAACCAAGGGCCTCACCATCAAGCAGTGCTGAAGAAGACGTGAAGAGACTTTTCAAGAACTGTGGTGTGGTGTGAAAGCGTGGTTGTGTGTGTGAAAACCTGGCCAGGTAAGAAGTCATTTTTATTATAACCCGGGATTAGGAAGTATTGATCTTTTATGTGTTGATTTGTTCATTTTGTGTAATTGGATTTTTCATGTTTGATTATAAGTAGCATAGAAATTGTATTTCTTGTGCTCAGTCGTGTTAGAAGAGAAACGAATGCGTGACATCCCATTCCCAGAGAGAGGTGAATGTTTGGTGGGTGCATGAGTGTGCATATGCGTGTATGAGTGCAAAGATAACCTTGGTGTGTTAAGCCTGACCAATAATACATCAACTTAGTGCACTTAAGCAATACCATCACGATTTCCCCCGTCCTGGACAAAGTGGCGAGCCTGCCAGGATTGCATGGCCCAAATTAGTTTCAGGAGGGAAACAAAGTGAGTACTAGAGTAGTACTGGGGCGAAGCGTCCACTAAAGGCAATTATAATTAGCTCTTCTAATTATTTCCTTTAGTTCTTTGAGTGTTGAGTATTGACTTGTGTGTAGGGTGGTTGTATTAATCAAAGGTCGTTCAGAGAAACGAAGAACGAGGTTCTAGTCTTAACTCTCACAGAAGCTGTGGTTTAAGATTAAGGCTCCTTTGTGTTAGGAACACTACCACTGGTTGGTGTGCTCGTACCGTTTAGTAGATAAACTGTGTATCACCTTTTTCCGGGTTTATAAGCGTAACTGTTTTAGAGGTGCTAAAACATATCAGAAAACAAAATGGCTGAAGAAAGTCTTACCCCCATCGAGAAACTGATGAGTTTAGGGGAGAAACTAGGATATACAGGAGATGAACTGCGTAAGTTCATAGAGACTCAGCAGAAGACTGAGAGAGATGAAAGGGCTGAAAGAAGGAAATTTGAAAAGGAACAGCTAGCGGCTGTCAAAAGAAATCTAGAAGCAGAAACCGCTGCGTCGAAGGCTAGAGCAGATGCAGAGAATGCAGCGGCCAAAGCGAGAGCAGATGCAGCAGATGCAGAGAGTGCGGCTGCCAGAGCGAGAGCAGAAGCGGAATCAGAGATTTTAGCCAAACAAATTGAGTTGGAAAGAATAAAGTCTGAAAATCGTAGTGAAATAGACGCCAGTTCTGAGTCAGTAGGCCGCAGACTAAGTTGCGCATCTAGACTTAAACTCCCACTGTTCAGAGAAGAAACTGATTCGATCGATGCCTATATCAGTCGGTTTGAATCGGTTGCCAAGCACGAGGGCTGGCCCGAAGATGACTGGGCAATAAACCTGTCTGCCTTGTTGACAGGTCGTGCGTTACACACTGTTTCCACCTTACCCAAAGGTGATCAGAGGGATTTCGACAAGGTGAAACAAGCAGTACTAAAGGCATATGATTTGACTGAAGAAGGTTTTAGACGTAAGTTTCGCGAGGCGAGAATCGAACAGGGTGAGACATACACACAGTTCGGAGTTAGACTGGATCACTATTTCAACAAGTGGGTAGAACTTAGTGGAGTAGACAGTGATTTTGAAGGCCTCAAGACACTGGTGATGAAGGAACAGATACTTGATGGTTGTGGGACAGGCCTCACAATCCACATTAAGGAAAAAGGTGCAACCACAATAGCTGAGGTACTTCAGACGGCAGAGACTTACTGGGAAGCGAGGCATGATTTGCCTGAACAAGAGGAAAGCCCGGAAGCATATTCAGAGGATAGCAGGCTAGCACATGACTCACACGATGAGTCAGCAGTACACACCCGTAGGCCCACGGCGTCACGTGAGCAAACAAGAGTGAAGGCCCACGTGGATAAGGCCGTAGATAGACGTACCTGCTTCTTGTGCGATAAGACAGGACAGTTGGCTAGAGACTGCCGATTTAGACCTCAGAAAGCTGCAGCAATGAGGGTCAGGCCAAGTGAAAGGCAGGCAGCAAAAGATGAAAAAGATGACAGTGTTATTTTGTCTGGACTGTGCTGTGTGTTCACAGATTCAGGCGATAACATGGATGTGCACAAAGGCAGAGTAGGGGACAATGTGGTTAATGTCATTAGAGACTCTGGGTGCACTGGCGTAATGGTGAAGGAGTCCCTGGTTAAGAAGGGACAATTCACAGGTAAAACACAGAGGTGTAGACAAATAGATGGAACAGTGGCAGAATTCAAAACGGCCCTGGTGGTTATTGATACACCATTCTATAGTGGAGTCGTACAGGCTTTGGCTGTTCCAAAGCCGCCGTATGATCTGGTAATTGGAAACATTCCAGGAGCACGTGGGTATGGAGACCCAGACCATGATTTCTGTGTTGAATCAGGGAAAAGATTTCTGGGGAAAGAAAGGCCCCAGGCAGTCACACACTCCAGAAAGCATTGGAGCGTGTCCGGTAAGACTAACCCCACTCACTTACGGGAGGAACAAAAGGGCGATTACTCTCTTAGTAAACTGTTTGGTTTCGCTCACACAAGGCAGAAGAAACGTGTTAAGGAGGGTACCATCAGTTTTGAGATAAAGGATGGGGTATTGTACCGAACTTTCACTCACATGAGTTCGGGGAAAACGAAGAAGCAGGTTGTCGTTCCTAGGCAGCGCAGAAAGGCGGTGATGTCCGAAAGACATGTGACGTCAGCCTCGGGCCATCTCGGTAGGAAGGCCACACAAAAGGTTGTGACGCGGGAGTACTACTGGCCCGGTATCCTAGGCGATATCAGGCACTTCTGCAGACAGTGCAACACGTGTCGCGGTGTTTGACATGGTGTGTTAGGGAGCGAAGAAAGTGTGACGGGGCCGTAGACCAAATTAAAATGGTCGGGCGAAAAGTCAGGTATTGGGTGCGTGTGTCTTTCGCAGTGTCGTGTATGCATGATGTGGCTGGTTGCGAGCCACGTGTATGAAGAGAAAGGGAGAGAATTTCCGTAGAAACATAATGTTTATCATTACATGGCCACACGACTTAGAGCTGGTGGAAATTTCAGACTGTGTTGATATTTGCTTGGTTAGTGTGTATGGTATTGATTTTTCTCTAATTTGTGTTGCAAGATAAATCTTGCGTCCGTTCTCTGGTGTAAGTAGGCTTATTAGAGGCCTAGAATAGCGTTGGTTTAAATGAGAGAATTGTGAGAGTTTCAGCTCCTTGAAGGTGTTTTAGCCAATGCAGGGCATTGTCTTGAAGTGGGGGGAATTTGTCAAGTGCGTGAAACCTCTCACAAAAGGCATTAAACGCTTAGAAGCAAAAGGGACGTTGTACGTAGTATACAAATAGGTAATAGAACCATTAACAAGTGTGCCTTACCCATCGCACACGGTCGAACCGTGTCAAGGAGGACGAAGCGGTCAGGTGACAGATGGCACCTAAGGTAGTAAGGAGTTCGGACCTGCCCGACAGCGAAAGGGGGGAGGGACGTAACCACTAGGACCTCGGTGCACCAAGTGAGTGCTAAATACTCAGTCAGATGAGGTTCTTTTGTAAACAGTCAGTGAAGAGCAGGAGTCTTGGACTCGTTCAGATGGTATTGCCGTGGGTCACTGGGTTGGTTCTATTGTCAGGCTGGTTGAACGCGCGTGGATGTTGTTATCGTAGCCCTCTTTAAGATAATTACTGTGTTAAAGTGGCCTCCGAAGTCGGCGGGGAATTTTCGATGTCCATCTGGTGCCAAGTGTTTGTTTGCTAATCAATTAGGTAGGGATGTGTGTAAATGCAGATGTGTGGAGAATGTAGCGAATGGAGAATTCAGAGTACTTGTGAACTAGGGGTTTGAGAAGCAGCATGGACAAAGGCATGGCCCGAACGGGAATCCTTTGTTTCCATTCCTATATAAACTGAGGGAGAACAACGTGAAGAGAAGAACACCAGGAGAGAGAGAGAGAAGGCAGAGGAGAGAGAGAGAGAGAGGAGAGAAGGTGGTCAGGACAGAGAACGGGTCGAGAGGAACGTGGTCCGGGAGATAGAAGAGACAGCAAAGTCTTAGGGAAAGACACGCTGGAAGAGAAGAAAACTAAGTTTGAAGCCCAGAGGTGGGTGAAGACAGACAAACTGAAATTGAACCCAGAGGTGGGTGAAAGAGACGAAGAAGAAGAGTTCTACGTCGAGATCCCAGAGACGACCACGAAGACCCAGTCCTGAAACCTGGAGCCAGTCAACCAAGGGCCTCACCATCAAGCAGTGCTGAAGAAGACGTGAAGAGACTTTTCAAGAACTGTGGTGTGGTGTGAAAGCGTGGTTGTGTGTGTGAAAACCTGGCCAGGTAAGAAGTCATTTTTATTATAACCCGGGATTAGGAAGTATTGATCTTTTATGTGTTGATTTGTTCATTTTGTGTAATTGGATTTTTCATGTTTGATTATAAGTAGCATAGAAATTGTATTTCTTGTGCTCAGTCGTGTTAGAAGAGAAACGAATGCGTGACATCCCATTCCCAGAGAGAGGTGAATGTTTGGTGGGTGCATGAGTGTGCATATGCGTGTATGAGTGCAAAGATAACCTTGGTGTGTTAAGCCTGACCAATAATACATCAACTTAGTGCACTTAAGCAATACCATCACGATTTCCCCCGTCCTGGACACACAGGCATCCACA
>CM065731.1:32485987-32490987 GCA_033310375.1 Conus canariensis | reverse complement strand
TGTCTCATTGTCTGTCTGTCCGTCTCATTGTTCGTCTGTCTGTCAGTCTCACTGTCTGTCTGTCTGTCTTAGTGTCTGTCTGTCTCGGTGTTTGTATGTTTCGGTTTCTGTCTGCCTCTGTTTCAGTGTCGTGTCTTATGTTTGTCTGTCAGTCTCACTGTCTGTGTGCATGTTTGTCTCGGTGTCTGTCTGTCTGTCTGTCTGTCTGTCTTCATGTCTCAGAGTCTGTCTTTATGTCTCAGAGTGCCTGTCCGTCTGCCTGTCTGTCTGTGTCTGTCTATCTGTCTGTTTGTCTGTCTGTCTCCGTGATGATCTGTTGCAGGACAGAGACGATGGTCATGGTACTTGGCTACCGTCTGTCTGTGTCTCAGTGTCTGTGTGTGTAGAACTGTGATCGTCTACTGCAGGTGTCTGTAAGCTGTCAATCTGTCTGGATCTGTGATCATCTGTCACTCAACAGACATAACGAGTGCGTTGCGTGCCCAATTGGTGTCTGTTTCTCTGTCTGTCTGTCTGTCTTTCTTTCTGTCTCTCACCCTCTCTCTCTCTCTCTCTCTCTAAACAGCATGAGGGCGCGTTCACCTGCGCTAAAGAACATGTGCTGAAGACTGAAATGATTTAGACTAAAATGGGACTGACTACAATGGGACTGACCACAATGGGACTGACTAAAATGGGACTGACTAGAATGGGTTTGACCAGAATGGGCGTGACTGAAATGGGACTGACTACAATGGGTTTGACGAGAATGGGATTGACTAAAAAAAAAAAAAAAGGGGGGGGGGGGGGGTCTCCTAAAATGGGTTTGGCTAAAATGGGCTTGACTAATATGGGTTTGACTAAAATGGGAAAGCGATGAAGGGGAGGAAAGAATGCTCGCGCACAAGAGCACACACTCAGGGACTGGTACACCCACCTGCTCAGATAAAACATACATCCAAACACACGAGCGCGCGGCGCGCGCACTTACTCTCACACACACACACACACACACACACACACACACACACACACACACACACACACACACACACACTTAAAAACGAGAAAACAGATGATCATCACACCGAACGATAGAGTCATTCAGGGGTCAGGCTATATATTATTATTATTATTCGCCTGCACAACAACACACTCCTTCAACGACTGATAATGAGACAGTAAGTAATCCAGCTGCGGCGAGCGTTCCCCTGTCGGACAATGGCGAGATGACAGGATGATGGATGTCGTCACCGCCAGGTAATCCCTGGTAAAGAAACGCCCGCGCTGGGAAACACTTTGCCTACAGACAGAACTGCCACAACAACTCGGCAGGGAATCACCCCCGAAACAAGGGAATACGCAGCCGTGGCCGCACACCACAATTAGGATTCACTGTAGAATTCATGGAAGCGTTCTGAGGCCTAGTGTAAGTTTGAGCCAGTGTTTGATATCAAACTGACCATTGATCAAAAGAACAACCCCCACCAATCATTTCCCTTGTTTTGGAGGATTTCCACCGTTGACATTATATAATATATATATATATATATATATATATATATATATATGAGCTTCTTCAGAGCTGACGTCATATTGGTGTGGCGACACACGCCACAATTCAGATTTTGCACCAGATCACTGTTATATAATCCATTGTCAGCATTTATAGGCCTGGCATAAGTTTGAACCAGCATTGTAAATCGAGCCAGCGTTTGAAATTAAACTGATGATTGATTAAAAGACCCCCCCCCCCCCCTTTTTTTTTTCACTTCACTTGTTTTGGAAGATTTCCATCGATGACATCACACGCCACAATTAAGATTTTGCGCCACTGTATAATCCATGTAAGCATCTTGAGGCCTGGCATAAGTTTTGGCCCGGCATTTAGTAGTCAATTGATGATTGATCAAAAGAACAACACCCCACCACCATTACTACCACCGCCAATTGTTTCACTGGTTTTGGAGGATTTCCACCGATGACGTCATAATGTACTGTCTTCAAATGCATGACCTTGCCCTTAGTTGACGTCACATTTCAGGCCTTGGTACTCCTCACCCCGTGACCCTATCGTTGCGCCAGGTGGTACCCCCCCCCCCCCCCCCACCACACACACACACACACACACACACGCACACACATTCAGTTTGTCCCATTCCTTTCATTTTCATCTTGTCTGCTTGGAACCACCTGGTTGTACCTTGATGACCACATGTGACAGAAAACGAGGAGAATCAACTTTCAGACACAATAACAACAACAATTATGGAAACCATCTTATTGCGCCAGTCTATAAATACACGACTCCTTAAACAAAGACCTTGGCGCATTCATTTTTGGTGTGCAGCCTGTGAACTGCAAAGCCCTCGACCGAAAGAACAACAACAACAAAAAAAGCCCCACTGTACAAACAAGATGCAAAGCATATAAACGTACTCCCAGTTTATCTTGAATACGCGTGTAAAACAACAACAACAACAACAACAAAAACCGTCACAATCAAACATGCGTCATAATAAAAAAAAAAAGAAAAGAAAAAAAAACCCATCACAATCATACATGCGTCATAATGTATTTCGTCACTGGCCAAGTACTTTCTGAGATATTGCATAAAGAAGAAAACCTTTTTGGGCCGTTATAGCCGTTAGTAACGGCTATTCTGGTAAAATAAAACATCGTGCATCATCCGTGGCCCATAATGAACATACCTACAAATTTTCGGAAAGATCGGCCCAGTAGTTGTCTGGAGCGAATGGAACACATTTTGACCACGGACAGACAGACACACAGACAGACAGACAGCATGTCTTCGTTCCCATTGTAAAGTAGTCCCTGTTCTGTCAGACCTGGGAGCACACACATAAAAAGGCCCACTCTACAAACGGCCAGTTCTTGTCAACAGAGGGAACTGATGTAGCGCCGCAGGCTAACGACTGGTGCCGCTTATCTCAATCCCTTACACCATTCACGGGGGTCGAGAAGATGATTCATACTCCCTATGCTATCTACCAGTGACCTGCCCGCCCGCCCCCTCCCTTCCCTCCTCCCCCCTCTCCCCTCCCCTCCCTTCCCGCCCCTCCCCATCTTTTCAGCCTGGCTCTATTACGCGCAGTGACGTGTTCATGTCATCTTCATTGCTGATGATTATCATCAACCAACCCTATATACTGATCAACTCTGGGTCGTGTGCATGATGTGGTGGAAGTAGGTTCCCTCACGCTTCTCCGCTCGCTCCCACCTCGCCGTTTTTAGGAGGGAGGTGTGTGTGTGTGTGTGTGTTGTGGGGGGGGGGGGGGGGTAATGTGTGTTTGGGCTTCAGGTTTCTCTCTCTCCCTCTCTCTCTCTCTCTCCTCTCTCTCTCTCTCTTCTCTCTCTCTCTGCTGCGGCGCGCGCGCGCGCGCGCGCGTGTGTGTGTGTGTGTGTGTGTTCGGGAACTGATTTTCTTTTGGATTTTAAGCTCTGTGTGTGTGTGTGTGTGTGTGTGTGTGTGTGTGTTGTGTGTGTGTATACGCGCGCGCGCGCATGCGTGTTTGTGTGTGCGCGCGCACGTGCGTGCGTGCGTGCACGTGTGTGACAGAGTGTGTGTATGTGTGATAATGAGTGTGTGTGGGGAGGGGGGGGGGGTGAGTGAGCTTTGATTTTATCCAGCTCTTTTTATATGGCGTTCGTAGTCGGCAGAGCTATGCCCATGAGCTGTGTCAAAGTTAAAGGCCTATAAAATAAAACCAGTAGGCAGGGGAGGGGAGGGGGGGGGAGCACAAGTGGCAGATCGGGTGACTGTTGTAGAGCCTTTAAACTGCCAAGAAGGTGGCCTTTTAAAACAGATACCTTTGTGAACAGGGTGTTTTATAGAAGAGATAGATTTATGGGTGTGGGGCGGGAGGAGGGGACCGGGGGTAGGGGTGGAGGAGGGGGGGGAGGAGGGGGATTAGTGCCTCTTGTCAGGGTTGATGAAGGATGGATGAAGATTTGACTGGGCGGGGGAGGGGGCGGGAGGGAGACATCCCATTGTAAGAGACTCTCGCTCGCTTCTTTCAATTTTCCCACACTTTCTCTCTCTCTGTCTCTTTGTCTCTCTGTCTCTGTCTCTCTCTTTCTTTCTCTCTCTCTCTCTCTCTCTCTCTCTCTCTCCTCTCTCTCTCTCTCTCTCTGTCCCTCTCTCTTCCTGTCTGTCTGTCTCTCTGTCTGTCTGTTTCGCTGTCTGTCTCTCTTTCTGTCTGTCTCTCTATCTCTGTCTCTGTCTCTCTCTCTCTCTCTCTCTCTCTCTCTCTCTTCTTGTCCATCTGTCTGTCTCCTATCTCTTTCTGTCTGGCTGTCTATCCCTCTCTTTTCTCTCTCTCTCTCTCTCTCTCTTCTCTGTCTCTCTGTCTCTCTGTCTGTCTGTCTGTCTCTCTTCTCTCTCTCTCTCTCTCTCTCTCTCTCTCTCTCTCTCCCTTGTGTGTTGTGTGTGTGTGTGTGTGTGTGTGTGTGGTGTGTGGGTGGTGTGGGTGTGTGTGTGTTTGCTTTCTGACAATCGATCATCATTTATAAAGTGCACGACGGGGTGAAGTTCGCAGCGTTCATTCATGTTCTCAGACTGGAACCCCACAAATGAAGCTATAGTTTCAAAGTGACGCGACTGCAGGCGGAAATTGAAGGAAATTTCACAAGGATTTTTTTTTTTAAAGTAACTCCGCCGGTTAACATGGACATACAAATGACAAGACAAAACACGACGCGTTTCGACCTCACAGGTCTTCTTCAGGCAAGATGAACAACACTCAGGACAATGGAAACGAAGGAGCAATCAGGTATCCTCTCCTTTACGAGGAACAATGAAGAGTAGCAAACAATGATCTTACAAGTGCAGACCTAAAATTTCCTTTCACGTCATCGATTTTTACGTGTGCACTCGTGATCGTTGTATGTTGTGATCGGGTTGTTTTTTTTTGGGGGGGGGGGGGGGGGGGGGGGTGGGGGGGTGGGGGGGGGGGTCTTGTCTACAGACTTTCTTACGTCCAGCTCCCCTCTAGAGTTCC
>CM065731.1:32465987-32470987 GCA_033310375.1 Conus canariensis | reverse complement strand
GGGGGGGGGGGGTCTCGAGACAAGAACATCTTCCCAGACTTTTTTTTCTTCTATTTTCTTTCTTTCTTTTCTTTTCTCTTTTTTTTTTTTTTTTTTTTTTGTTGTTGTTGGGGTGGTGGTGGTGGTGGTGGTTTTGTTTTTGTTTTTGTCCCACCTGAAAAAACATTTTGGTTTGACATAATCCCGTCTTTTCCGCACGAACATCCTCTGTCTCCTCCCGCCCCCAACCTCCCGCCCCCAATCCCCAACCCCCCCCCCCCGCCCCTCTCTCCCGCCCCCCAAACACATACACACGCGCACACCCTCCCTTGGCTTCCTCCTCCCCCACCTTTCTCGCTCATTTGCTTTCCTCGCTCACTGGAGAGTGTTTCCATCAGCGCGGACTTGGTAACAGTGGAGTTGTACTGTGTTCGTTCCTCCCTCGGTTATATAAGTGTTGTAGATTATGTTCTCCTTTCTTCTTTTTTTCTTTCTTCCTTCCCCTCCTACCACCCTTTTTTCTTCCTTTTTTTTTTTCAAGATCTTTTTGTTTTCTAGTTAAACGATTTGAGCTTATATAGAGGTGCGCGAAAGAAGGACAGTGCGCAAAGTCAATGCATCAACAGCATTTCTGTAAGTCTCGTCAATGAACATTAGGTACTCCAAATGAAACGGGGGGGGGGGGGGGGGGGGGGGGGGGGGGGGGAGTATTTAAAAAAATTAACTGAATAAAGATTGAAAAAAAACATTGGAAGGAAAAAGGTGAATGAAGTAAAATAAAAAATAAAAAAAACACCTAGAACTAGGTTTTTCAGCTTGTAATGTTCTTTTTAGTCCAACATAATGCAATGCAATAGAATAGGTACAACACAATACAATTACAATAACTACAGTACAATACAATACAATGCAGTACAATATAACTCTACAGTACAGAACAATTTGATACAATACAATAAGTAAGATACAATAAAGTATAGTACAGAACAATGCACGACAACACAGTACAATGCAATACAGTACAATGCAATACAGTACAATACAGCACAACACAGTACAATACAACACAGTACAATACAATACAACACAGTACAGTACAATACAGCACAGTACAATACAGTGCAGTACAACAATACACACGTACAATACAATACAACACAGTACGATACAGTACAATACAACACAGTACAATACAATGCAACACAATACAATACAACGCAGTACAATACAATACAACACAGTACAATACAGTACAATACAACACGGTACAATACAATGGAAAACAATACAATACAATACGACACAGTACAATACAGTACAGTACAACACAGTACAATACCGCACAATACAAACACAGTACAATACAATATAATACTACACAGTACAATACAGCACAATACAGTACAATACAACACAGTACGATACAGTACAATACAACACAGTACAGTACAATACAATACAACACAGTACAATACAGTACAATACAACACAGTACAATACAGTGCAGTACAATACAATACAACACAACACAGTGCAATACCGCATAATACAATACAGTTCAATGCGTACAGTACAATACAATAGAACACAGTACAATACAGTACAATACAAAACACAGTACAGTACAATAGAACACAGTACAATACAACACAGTACAATACAATACAACACAGTACAGTATAATACAATACAGTATAATGAGGTACAGTACAATACAATGCAACACAGTACAATACAATAGAACACAGTACAATACAATAGAACACAGTACAACACAGTACAGTACAATGCGATACTACACAACACAGTACAATACAGTACACTGCAATACAACACAGTACAATGGAGTACAATACAATACAGTACAGTACAATATAATACAATACAATACAAAGAGGTCTGCTCGGTGGAGTGCTCTCTGGCTGTCACCAGACCTGTACAGAGGGACAGGCCCTGTTGTTCTTTCTCCTCTCTCTGGGGGACAGGCCCTGTCGTTCTTTCTCCTCTCTCTGATTGTCACCACAAAGAGGTCTGCTCGGTGGAGTGCTCTCTGGCTGTCACCAGACCTGTACAGAGGGACAGGCCCTGTCGTTCTTTCTCCTCTCTCTGGCTGTCACCAGACCTGTGCAGAGGGACAGGCCCTGTTGTTGTTTCTCCTCTCTCTGGCTGTCACCAGACCTGTACAGAGGGACAGGCCCTGTTGTTCTTTCTCCTCTCTCTCTGGCTGTCACCAGACCTGTACAGAGGGACAGGCCCTGTCGTTCTTTCTCCTCTCTCTGGCTGTCACCAGACCTGTACAGAGGGACAGGCCCTGTCGTTCTTTCTCCTCTCTCTGGTCTCCTTTCCCAGCATTCCCCCCCCCCCCCTTGCTCTTCCCTGCCCCCACCCCCTCCTCTACCACCCTCCCCCCTAATCCCCCTGTCCCCGGGGGAAGGAGCCGTATCTGTGGCGGAGGTAATAAGCAGTGGGATGCATCCCACGGACTGTCCATCCCCACCCACCCCACCCTTCTTTTTTTTTTTTCCTCCCTGGATACGTCCTCCCAGGAGGAGCTCATTATCTGTGGCTTCTGATGTTTATCTCTCAGGATTAGACTCCATCCTTTTATTACCTGCCCCTATACCCCAACCCTGCCCCTCCCTCCCCTCCCCCTTCTCCCCCCCCCCCCCTCCTCCAACCGTCTCATCTTCAACACGTTGCACTGTTATTATTATTATTATTATTACTATTATTATTAAGAGTATTTATATCGCGCCTATCCTCGGCTAGAGACCAAGCTCTAAGCGCTTGACAAGTCACGCTCTCGTTTACACAACAGGCTGGCTACCTACCTGGGTAGTGCCGACTAAAGAGCTGCCTGCTGGCGCTTCATTTAGTGGTTTCCCCATGTCATTCAGTGAATATTATTCACTAAGTTTCCTTCCGTCATTTTTTTTTTTTTTTGGATTTTTCACGCAGCGTACATGCTATATGTAACGTGTTATCCATACTAATGGCCAAACTAGACTCCTCTTCTGAAAGTTGGTGATGGGATTTTTACGTGTGTGCAAGATGTTATGCGTACGTTCACACACAGAACCTCGGTTTATAGTCTCATTCAAGGGACTTTGGCGGGGGGTGGGGGATCGGTGGGGGGTGGGAGAGAAGGGAGTCAGAACCAATGTTAACTCAAAGGGAAAAATCCCGAGATTCGAAGCCGGAATCCCAAGATTACCAAGATTACGAGTCTGGCGCTCTACCAACAGAGCTATTCCGGCCTCAAACTACTACCCCCACCCCCCACCCCCCCACCCCCCCACCCGTCTCCACTCGCATCCCGTGTAGCTGCTCCTGTCACTGTCCATACACACTGAGAGGCCAGTTAGTGGCATTCAGATCCGAGTCCACAGTTACATTTTAGGCCCAAAACGCTACGTATTCTGTATTACACTCAAAGCTGCACCTGGCTTTTCTCAGAGATCAGCCAGTACCAAGACATATTCATCGCACAGTCCAGCCCTTGACCCATACCATACCTGACTCTGAGGCAGATCTCATGTCCGTTTGTTTGTTTGTTTTTTGTTTTTATGCAAGCACGATCCACATGACCCGTCATTTTCCTGTCGTCTGCTAGACTTTTCACTCCAAAACCCTTATGCCCTACCAATGGCGTAGAAACACAAGGAGTCCACAAGTCAGGCAGCATTCTGCTATTAAAAAAGTTTTGCTGACAGATGGCATTGAACTAATTTACTTACCCCAAATTCCTGGATAAAATCATCTTTTTCACATTCACTTTTCTTTTTTTTCACAGAGCCAGGGCGATTTTCATCTGTTCAAACTTTGTTGTTACTACTTGACCTTTGTTGGTACCCGCGAACTCTGACCTTCAGGTTTAACGTCCACGTCAAAAATTCCGGCAGTCGATTTGGTGGAACAAAGGGGCAGGCAACCTATCCCCAGGAGAGTGGGAGGAGACAGGGGATACCTATGTTACACAACACTGACCAGGTCTCTCCCGCCCAGATCCACCAGAACGACACCTCGTTAAGGTGGGATGGAGAAAGGGTTCATCATATATTTTGGCGCGGTAGCGAGATTCGAACGTCCTGCTCGTGAATGCCAGCCCCTGTGAATAACACCGGCAGTTAACCTGGAAGCCAAATTATCACGGGCAGCATTCACTCTTGTTGTGGCGTTAAGAGAATGGTTGCACACCAAAAATTAATGCGCCAAGGCCTTGCTTAAGGAGTCGAGTATTTATAGACAGGCACATTTAGATTGTTTGGAGAATTTTCATTGCGTCTGAACGTTGATTCACCTTCTTTTTTTTCATGTATGCCCATCAAGATATATGCCAGTTAGTTCCAAGCAGACAGATCAGAAATGAAAGCAATGGGGCTATTTGGAGGTACACCAGCTGGCGCAAAGAATAGGGTCACGGGTGAGTGAGAAGGCCTGAAATGTGACGTCAGAGCAAGGTCATGTATTTAAAGATTGTGTATAATGTCATCAGTGGAAATAAGTAAAAAAAGAAAAGTAACATGATTAGTGTGTGTGTGTGTGTGGGAGGGGGGGGGGGGAGGCTGTTGTTGTTTTGACAATTTTCAGTTTAATATCAAATGCTGGCCCCGACTTATTGCAAGGCCTCAAAACGCTGACATGGATTAAATCTACAGGGATTTGGCGACAAAATCCTAATGGTGGCGTGTGGCCAGAAAGCAGAACTCCTGCCGCCAAGTGTGAACCCTGTCTGAGAACGTGTCTGTCTCTTATCTAGTGTATTCTGGAAGGAATGGGGAGAGGGGGCAGGAAGAGGGGGAGGGGGGGGGGGGGAAGGAGCAATACATGATTAGAGAAGATTTTCTTTTCTGACCTGCCGCTTTCTCTGAGAGCCGACATCGAGCTGGTCTGGCATCGGTGATGAGGGGATCGGGCACTTGGAAGGGGTCGCTAAACATTCTCCTGCTTTTTCTCTTTTTTTTCTATATCTCTTTTTCTTTGTTGATGTACGTATAGACTGAAGTGCGTCGGGCTTCGGG
>CM065731.1:32453487-32460987 GCA_033310375.1 Conus canariensis | reverse complement strand
TGTGTGTGTGTGTGTGTGTGTGTGTGTGTGTGTGTGTGTGTCTTTTGTGTGTGTGTGTGTGTGTGTGTGTGTGTGTGTGTGTGTGTGTGTGACTCTTTTGTGTGTGTGTGTGTGTGTGTGTGTGTGTGTGTGTGTGTGTGTGTGTGTGTGTGTGTGTGTGTGAAGATTGTTCTCGTGTATTCCTTTCCTTTTTTCCTGTAAATATGGGCGTGGTGTGAACGAGGTGCAGGTGTATCCCTCTTATCGTCAATGAAACATTCGAGTGCGTAGCAAGTTGTATTCATAGCAAGTTGTATTAATGTTCTCTCTCGCTCTTTTCCTTTGTCTGGCTGGCTGCTGGCTGGCTGTCTGTCTCCCTGCCTTCTCTCCCTTCTGTTCCCCTCTCTCTCCCTCTCTCTCTCTCCCTTCTTCTTCTTCCTCTGCTCCTCCTCCTCCTCCTCTTTTTTTTTCTTCTTCTTCTTCTTCTTCTTCTTCTTCTTCTTCTCTCTAACAAGCAGACTAAACTGCACACAACGGAAATCGCCTAATATTTAGACAGACAGATACTTTAGTGTTCTGTCTTCACGTGCTTGAAATACCTTTTGACGTAAGTAACGTAAGACTTTGGCTGGCACCATTCTTCTTCCAAGTAGTATGTCTAAATTTGTATTTATTGTGCGTCTGATCACCCCTACCCCAACTCCTCTATTCAGTCTCCCCGCCTTCCCCCTTTGTTCGTGTGTGTATCGTGTGACCCATAGCTGATGTACAGTGAACACTGTCTCTCTCTCCCCCCTCTCTCTCTCTCTCTCTCTCTCTCTCTCGATCTACCTATCTGTCTATCTATCTAGGACAGACGGGAAGAACAGGCTCTGCCTAAAATCTCAATCCTTGATCGATTAAAGGTTTTCTGAGTTCTCTCTCTCTCTCTCGTTCTCTCGCTCTCTCTCTCGCTCTCTCTCTCTCTCTCTCTCTCTCTCTCTCTCTCTCTCTCTCTCTCTCTCTCTCTCTCTCTCTCTCTCTCTCTCTCCTCTCCTTGCACCGCTGTCGAATCCTTTTCTCTTTCCAACAAGACCCAAGTTCCACAGCCGGTGTAATAAAGCGCTTTATTGTGTTACCTACCCAGTGGGCGAAGAGTAGGACAGGAGTGGATGAATCAGGCAAACAACGTGCGACACGTCTGGCAAGTGATGATGTACACGAATCAAACTGACAGAAAGGAACAAAAAACAAACAAACAAACAAACAAAACTTTTCACACAGCCTTGTTTCAAGCTGACCCAGCTGATCTCCACCACCCTCCCCCACCTGCTCCCTCCTCCCCCCCCCCCTCCCCCCGCCCCCATTCCCCGCCCCGTCCGTTTAAAAAAATCATTTCATTTTAGATACGTCAAAGGACTGGTGCCCGTGAGGGTCGGAGGACAGGACGGGAAGGTTTCTAATCATGTACCAACATTGTTTCCAATTGATTTTGGTCTCGCTCCATGCATGGGAAAGGAAAGAGTAACGACCTGTGTGATTGGCCCACAGAATGCCCGGCATTTCTCTCTCTCTCTCTCTCTCTCTCTCTCTCTCTCTCTCTCTCTCTCTCTCTCTCTGTCTGTCTGTCTGTCTGTCTGTCTGTCTGTCTCTCTCTCTCTCTTGTTTGTCTGTTGTCTGTCTGTCTCTCGGTTTCTGTCTCTGTCTCTCTGTCTGTCTGTCTGTCTGTCTGTCTGTCTGTCTGTCTTTTCTCGTCTCTCTCTCTCTCTCTCTCTTCTCTCTCTCTCTTAGTTTCTTCTCTCCGTGACTCTCCCTTCTTTGTCCATCCTCCCTCCCCTCCCTTCCCACTTCTCCCTACCCCCACCTCCACCCTCTCCCGCAGTCCAAAAAAGCGCGTTTTTTTTTTTTTTTTTTTTAAACGCTAAGTTCAGCTCATAATAATTTTATCAGTGAAGAGAGAGAGAGAGAGAGGGAGACAGACAGACAAACAGACAGAGAGGCCCTGTTCCTGAGGGGAGGGGGGAGGGTGAGGGGGTAGAGAGGAGAGGAGTTAGGGGGAGGACCAGAAAGGCTGGTGTGCTGAGGTGGGGGGGGGGGGGCTGGGCTGGGGGGGGGGGGAAGTGATTTCCCGACATAACGAGGGGGAAAATGGCTAGGCTCAAGCCCCATTAGACCGGCAGGCCAGGCTGGGCCTCCGCGCTCTGTCCGCCAGGGCGGAAAATGAAGGAGGGCCACATCTTGATGGCGACACCGGCCGGGTAGATAAAGGGGGCGGTGGAGGGAAAGAGGCGAGCTGAGCTGAGAGAGCTCAGAGAGAGAGAGAGAGAGCTGAGAGACAGCGAGAATCTGTGGTCTTCTTGATGGGGTGAGAAAGTTTAGAGACGGGAAAGGCGGAGAAGTTGGGCTGGGGGGCGGGGGAGGGCAGGGCGGGGGGTGGTAGGGTCGAGGCGGCGGGGGTCTTTCTTTTCTTTTTTTTTCTTTGTCTTTCTTTCTTCCTTTTTTCCCTCCCTCTCCTTCCAGTTGTTTGGTTGTTTGTTGGTATAAGATGTAGGTGTTCGTGTGTGTGGTGTGTGTGTGTGTGTGTGTGTGTGTGTGTGTGTGTGTGTGTGTGTTGTGTGTTGTACGCGCGCGCGCGCGCGATGTGTGTGCGTGTTTGAGCGTGTGTATGTGTGGGTGGGTGGTGTGCGCGCCCACGCGTGCGCGTGTGTGTATATGTGTGTGTGTCTGTCTGTCTGTCTGTTGGCTGTTTCTCTGTCTCTGTCTCGCTTTCTGTCTCTCTCTCTCTCTTTCTGTCTCCCTGTGTGTGTGTGTGTGTGTGTGTGTGTGTGTGTGTGTGTGTGTGTGTGTGTGTGTGTGTGTCGTCTCTCTCACCACACACACACACACACACACACACACCACACACACACAACACACACACACACACACACACACACACACACACACAAACACACATCTACTCACACGTCCCCCCCTCCCCCCCCCCCCCCCATTCCTCCCCCCAGTCTCCCTCCCTGTCTTGCCCCTGTTTCTTCACCACCGCCCATTTCCCTTCACCCTCTCTGTCTCTCCCTCCGTTCTTTCCACCCACTCTCTCTGACTCTCTTGACTTGACCAACCCATCCACCCTTCACCCTTCACCCCTGTGTTGTGTGTTGTGTGTGTGTGTTTTGTGTGTGTGTGTGGTGTCCATGCGTGCGTGCGTGCGTGCGCGCGTGTGTGTGTGTGTGTCTGTGCGCGCGCGCGTGCGTGTGCGTGCGTGTGTGTGTGTGTGTGTGCCTTGCCTGTGCCCCTCCCCCCCCCCCCCCCCCCCCCCCCCCCCCTCGTTAAAAGCCAGCTGAAAGACGCCTGGTAGTTGTCAGCATGATGTAAAAGCTTGCATGCCGCGCTGCCGCGGAGGGCGAGAGAGAGCTTGATGATCCCAGGGGCCCAGAAAATGCGCTGCCAACAATGGTTCCGCCCCCCCTCCTCCCTCCCCTCCCGGCATTGTCTGCTCGAGGGTTAAACAATCTGCGGCGAGTCGCACGTGCGCGGAATATTAGCCGTAGTATGCACAGTACAGCGAGAAGAGAGAGAGAGAGAGACGGTGAGATATTAAAGAAAGCTCGTTGAGTTTATGTGTGTATGTCTGGTAGGGAGGAAAGAAGAAATGGGGGAGGGGATGGATGAGGGGATGGGGAGAGAGACAGACAGACAGACAGACAAATAGAGAGAGTAAGAGAGAAGAGAGAGAGAGAGAGAGAGAGAGAGAGAGAGAGAGAGAGAGAGAGCGGAGCGTTACAAAGAAATTTGATGAAAGTAGGCTGGGATTTCACACACACTCTCTCTCTCTCTCTCTGTCTCTGTCTGTCTTCCGTCTCTCTCTCTCTCTCTCTCTCTCTCTCTCTCTCTCTCTCTCTCTCTCTCTCTCTCTCTCTCTCTCTTTATTGGGTGCATATCTCCCTCCGACTGACTCGGCATACTACAAAGATACGGAGATAACTAATGGTGTTGCACTAATTGAACAGTGTATTTTGGATGTTCTTGAACTGCTTGGCGATGTTCAATTTATTTTGTTTGGTGATTTTAATGCTAGGACTGGTACCGAATACCCTCATGATGACATTATCCCTGATGACTTTTTTGATAACTCTTCTGTGACCCATGTTAATTCAAACTATCCTAGTCGACATTCTATGGATCATGTCGTGAACAGTTTTGGAAGGTATCTCATTAATGTCTGTGAACAGTTTAGTTTTTCAATACTAAATGGAACTGTAGTGGGTGATGCACATGGGAATTTTACATATGTGGCTTCATCTGGTTGTAGTGTTATTGATTATTTCTTGATGTCGAGCAGCCTTTTGTCCTTGTGTTCCGTCGCTGAAAGTTCAGAGCAGAATTGAGTCTAAACATATGCCAGTAGTTTTGGAGTTGTTGACTACCGCTATTGCTGAGATTCCAGAAAGAGTTCAGCCTAAAGGTAAATCTTATTCTAAGTATGTTTGGAATGAAGATTTTAGTCAAGACTTTTATTTGTGTTTAGATTCTGATGAGCTTAAAAACCACATCAATGAAGCAATTGAACTCGTTGATTATGATATCAACGCCGCTTTGACAAAGTTTAATGAGGGTTTATATATAGCTGGACGGTGTATGAAGAAGACTGTAACAACAGGTAGGGACAAAAAGCAGGTTTGGTACGATCTGGAATGTAGACAAAGTAGATTATTTCTAAGGAGAAAGTTAAGAGTTTTTAATAGGACACACGATGACACGGATAGACTGGCATATTGTGAGAAAAGAAAACAATATAAATACTTGTTAAGAGATAAAGCAGCTGGACAAGGGAGAGTGTGTTGTTGACGCTACAAGAAAAAATGAATGATCCGAAAGTTTTCTGGGCTACTGTGAAGTCTTATGTTTCAAAATCTTCCGCTTCAAATGAAATTACTAAAGAGGAGTGGTATAATCATTTCAACAATGTATTCAATTCACTGCCTGTTGATGGTAACGATATTGATTCCTTTGACATTGATGGCTTGATAGTAATGATGATGTTGGTTTCCATGGTGGGGGACAGGTTGATGACGATATTATTGAAGCTTTAGAAGATGATAATATAGATATTCTTGAGCGAGACATAAATAATGATGAAGTTTTGGAAGCTATAACAGCACTAAAAAAGGGTAAGGCTTCGGGACCAGATGGTATAATTGGTGAATTTTTCAAAAACCCGTCAACACAAATAATACAATTTCTTGTTAAATACTTCAATTTTCTTTTCACGTCTGGTTCATACCCTGATGTATGGATGGAGTCTTTAATCCAACCATTACATAAAAAAGGTGATACTGCTGTCCCAGATAATTATAGAGGTATATCCTTGCTGAATATAAGTAGTAAAATTTATAGTTTTATTTTAAATAAAAGACTCTCAAACTGGATAGAACAAAAAGAATTAATTCATGAAACCCAAGCCGGCTTTCGAAAACATTACAGTACTATTGATCAGATCTTTACTTTAACAGCGTTAGTTCAAAAGCAGTTAGTTAAACGCAAGAAATTGTATGTTGCTTTCATAGATTTTAAGAAGGCGTTCGATTCGGTGATAAGGGAAAGGCTTTGGATTGTTTTGAAGAAAAATAAGATAAGGGGTAAAATGTTCAATGCAATAAAGAGCATGTATAATGTTGTAAAAGCTAGGGTTAGAGTAGGAGGAGATGTTTCAGAAACATTTATGTGCCCTCTTGGCCTTAAACAAGGAGAAATATGTAGTCCTGTTTTATTTTCTCTTTTTATTAATCATTTAGCTGAAGAAATTACACGAACAGGAAAGCATGGTGTTCAACTTAATCCCGATTTCACAGAAATTTTAATCCTCCTCTTTGCAGACGACGTTGTGCTAGTTTCAGATACTATAAACGGATTACAAACTCAACTAAATATCTTGTGGAATGTGTCCAAGCGATTAGGACTAATTGTGAACCTTGAGAAATCTAATATTGTTATATTTAGAAATGGTGGTTATGTTTCTATTCGTGAAAGGTGGAAATATGGAAATGAAACACTTTCGATTGTAAATATGTATAAATATTTAGGTATATTCTCTCTACCCGTCTGTCATATACACATTCTCTTTTGGATTTGTCCAGTCGTGCAAAAAAAAGGGGTAATTGCAATATTTCGTATTTTATGGTCAATTGGTAATTCGTCTCCTGCAGTATTTTTCAAACTGTTTGATGGCCAAATACAGCCCATGCTGACGTATGGGGCTGAGATATGAGGTATAAGAACAAATCTTCAGCCAATTGCAATCTGTTCATCTTTTTTCTTTAAAAAGGTTTCTCAATATAAAAATACATTCTTCAAATATACTAGCTTATGGTGAGACTGGACGATATCCACTTTTTGTAAATGTTTATGTTAAATGCCTGAAATATTGGTTACGCATTCTGAGAATGCCTCTGAATAGGTTACCACTTAAAGCATATAACATGTTACTAACTCTGCAGAATCAAGATAAAGAAACTTGGGTGTCCTCCATGCGGAATCTTTTATATCGTTATGGTTTTGGACACGTTTGGGAAAGCCAAGGTGTCGGAAACTGCAATTTGTTCATATCAACCTTTAAAAATAGACTAATAGAGTGTTATAAGCAGGAATGGCATTTTGACATAACAACAAGAGATAGATTCTCTTTTTATTGTTCATTCAATTCGGCGTTATCTATTAGTTTTCATCTAACTACAGTAAAACATGTTCCTGTGCGAAATGCTTTGACTAGATTAAGACTTGGTGTCTCATCATTGAGACCTCATCGTTTACGACATTGTCAAAATGTTTCAGGAGAAAATTTGAACTGCCCATTTTGTTTTGTTAGAGAAACGGAAATACACTTCATTTTAGTATGTCCGAAATATAAGGAACTAAGGGAACAGTATATTCCCACCAAGTTCTATAAATACCCATCATGTTTTAGATTATCAATGCTTTTGGCAAACCAGAATAGTATCGTAATAAATAATCTAGCAACATTTATATTCAAATCATTGCAATTGAGACGGCTTTTCCTGATTTAAAAGAATTGCAAACCGTTTCAATTCATCTGGTATTCCAGCATGTACTTTTGCTTTCCCATTGGTGAACATGTTCTGATAGTGTGTCTAATGTTCGACATGTTACACAATAATTGTTGTCATATTGTACTTGGAACTCAACTCCCATGATATGGGCTGTAGGCCTAATCATTAAATTTCGTATTCGTATTCGTATTCTCTCTCTCTCTCTCTCCCTCTCTCTCTCTCCCTCTCTCTCTCTCTCACACACACACACACACACACACACACCCCCACACACATCACACACACACACACACACACACTGACACTCAACACACAGCACACCTGTCAATGAAACCGAAAAAAAAAGGAACACATGAACGTGACTGAAACCGTTGACACTGAAGGCGCTCGCTCATTTCCCCTCGCTGGGAGACAGAACGCCTCATACCGTTCAAATGTTGGTATGCTCTGCATAGTTTATGCAGGGATTGTCTTCAGC
>CM065731.1:32436332-32443832 GCA_033310375.1 Conus canariensis | reverse complement strand
ACCATCATCGTCATCATCATCGTAAATAAGTGAAAAAAGGGCTTTGATAAATATCGGGAAGAAGTGGGAGGGCAGTGTAATATGGCTTCAATGAAGGGGTTTAATCTGGCATTGCGTACTACTGGATAAGATTCGTTTGGTTGTTTTTCCGTAATTGATGATCTGTTGAAAATGCATTTTAAAATCCGGTCCACCCGTTTGTGCGGTTTTACACACGTGTGTGTGTGTGGCGGGGGGGGGGGGGGGGGGGGGGGGGGGGGGACGCATGTGTTTATGTGTGCGGGTTTTGTGTATATGTGCGTGCTTGCGTATATACGTGCGTGCGCGCGCGCTTGTGCTTGTATGTGTGTCTGTGTGAGTGTGTGTGTGTATGTTTGTGTGTGTTGTGTGTGTGTGTGTGTGTGTGTGTGTGTGTGTGTGTGTGTGTGTGTGTGTGTGTGTGTGTGTGTGTGTGTGTGTGTGTGTGTGTGTGGTGTGTGTGTGTGTGTGTGTGTGTGTGTGTGTGTGTGGAGCGGTGGATGCCAAAGCAAACTGTGCGGTGGAAGTATCGCAGCGTGAAAATGATACAGCTTTAGTTTGTGTAAGGGGAAGAAAAAGGGGGGATTCACGCCAGAAGGTTTTTAGAAAAGACAGGAGTGTTTAGTTTTTGTTCTCTTTTGTTTCTTTTCCTTGAAGGAGGAGGCGGTGGTACCAGAGAGAGAGAGAGAGAGAGAGAGAGAGAGAGAAGGGGCAGTAGAGGTGGTAGTGGTGATGGTGTGTTCGTGTGTGTGTGTGTGTGTGTGTGTGTGTGTGTGTGTGTGTGTGTGTGTGTGTGTGTGCGCGCGCGTTGTGTGTGTGTGTGTGTGTGTGTGTGTGCGCGCGCGCGCGTTTGTGGTGTGTGTGTGTGTATGTGTGTGGGGGGGGGGGGGGGTACAACTGCGGGTTAATCTGACAATAAATTGGTTTCAGTCAGTCAGTATGTGTGTGCGTCTGTGTGTCTGTGTCTGTATGTGTCTGTATCTGTGCCTATGTCTTTGTGTGTGTCAGTGTTTGTGTGAGAGAGAGAGAGAGAGAGAGAGAGAGGGGGGGTAGGGGAAGTATAGGTGGTGGTGGTGTTTTGTGTGTGTGATTGTGTGTGTGTGCGTGTGTGTGTGTGAGTGAGTGAGTGAGAGAGAGAGAGAGGGGGGGAGGGAAGTACAGATGGTGATGTTGGTTGTGTGGGGGTAGTGGAAGGAGAGAGAGAGAGAGAGAGAGAGAGAGAGACAGGAACAGAGACAGACAGACAGACAGACAGACAGACAGAAAACAGACAGACAGTTGTGAAGGCAAGGGCTATGGAAGGAAGGAATAAGGTGAGACGGAAGAAGAGAAGGGTGGATAGGAGGGGGGAGGGGGGGGGGGCAGAGGGAAGAAGAGAGCAAAATGGAAGCGCAAAGTGCGCGCACAGTTCAGGTGCAGAGATATGGGAGGCAGCTCCCACTTCTCTGTTCAGATGTGGTATGCACACGTGTGTGGGAGTAAGGGAGGGGAGAGGAAACAGATAGAGAAGGGGGTGTGGGGGAGGGGGCAGAGACTGAGAGAGACGGAGACAAAGAGACAAGACAAGACAATATTCTTTATTTACGAGGATAATAGATAACCACTGATGTGCTTTTTTTTTTTTTCCATCCAGTCCTCGCCCTGAGTAGGGTCAACAATGCAAAATAATTCCATCCAGTCCTCGCCCTGAGTAGGGTCAACAATGCAAAATAATTCCATCCAGTCCTCGCCCTGAGTAGAGTCAACAATGCAAAATAATTCCATCCAGTCCTCGCCCTGAGTAGGGTCAACAATGCAAAATAATTCCATCCAGTCCTCGCCCTGAGTAGGGTCAACAATGCAAAATAATTCCATCCAGTCCTCGCCCTGAGTAGGGTCAACAATGCAAAATAATTCCATCCAGTCCTCGCCCTGAGTAGGGTCAACAATGCAAAATAATTCATCCAGTCCTCGCCCTGAGTAGGGTCAACAAGTGCAAAATAATTACATCCAGTCCTCGCCCTGAGTAGAGTCAACAATGCAAAATAATTCCATCCAGTCCTCGCCCTGAGTAGGGTCAACAATGCAAAATAATGCCATCCAGTCCTGCCCTGAGTAGGGTCAACAATGCAAAATAATTCATCCAGTCCTCGCCCTGAGTAGGGTCAACAATGCAAAATAATTCCATCCAGTCCTCGCCCTGAGTAGGGTCAACAATGCAAAATAATTCCATCCAGTCCTCGCCCTGAGTAGGGTCAACAATGCAAAATAATTACATCCAGTCCTCGCCCTGAGTAGGGTCAACAATGCAAAATAATTCCATCCAGTCCTCGCCCTGAGTAGGGTCAACAATGCAAAATAATTCCATCCAGTCCTCGCCCTGAGTAGGGTCAACAATGCAAAATAATTCCATCCAGTCCTCGCCCTGAGTACGGGTCAACAATGCAAAATAATTCCATCCAGTCCTCGCCCTGAGTAGGGTCAACAATGCAAAATAATTCCATCCAGTCATCGCCCTGAGTAGGGTCAACATGCAAAATAATTCCATCCAGTCCTCGCCCTGAGTAGGGTCAACAATGCAAAATAATTCCATCCAGTCCTCGCCCTGAGTAGGGTCAACAATGCAAAATAATGACATCCAGTCCTCGCCTGAGTAGAGTCACCAATGCAAAATAATTACATCCAGTCCTCGCCCTGAGGAGGGTCAACAATGCAAAATAATTACATCCAGTCCTCGCCCTGAGGAGGGTCAACAACGCAAAATAATTACATCCAGTCCTCGCCCTGAGTAGGGTCAACAATGCAAAATAATTACACCCAGTCCTCGCCCTGAGTAGAGTCAACAATGCAAAATAATTACACCCAGTCCTCGCCCTGAGGAGGGTCAACAATGCAAAATAATTCCATCCAGTCATCGCCCTGAGTAGAGTCAACAATGCAAAATAATTCCATCCAGTCCTCGCCTGAGGAGGGTCAACAATGCAAAATAATTCCATCCAGTCCTCGCCCTGAGGATGGTCAACAATGCAAAATAATTCCATCCAGTCCTCGCCCTGAGGAGGGTCAACAATGCAAAATAATTCCATCCAGTCCTCGCCCTGAGGAGGGTCAACAATGCAAAATAATTCCATCCAGTCCTCGCCCTGAGTAGGGTCAACAATGCAAAATAATTCCATCCAGTCCTCGCCCTGAGGAGGTCAACAATGCAAAATAATTCCATCCAGTCCTCGCCCTGAGGAGGGTCAACAATGCAAAATAATTCCATCCAGTCCTCGCCTGAGGAGGGTCAACAATGCAAAATAATTCCATCCAGTCCTCGCCCTGAGGAGGGTCAACAATGCAAAATAATTCCATCCAGTCCTCGCCCTGAGGAGGGTCAACAATGCAAAATAATTCCATCCAGTCCTCGCCCTGAGTAGGTCAACAATGCAAAATAATTCCATCCAGTCCTCGCCCTGAGGAGGGTCAACAATGCAAAATAATTACATCCAGTCCTCGCCCTGAGTAGGGTCAACAATGCAAAATAATTCCATCCAGTCCTCGCCCTGAGGAGGGTCAACAATGCAAAATAATTCCATCCAGTCCTCGCCCTGAGTAGGGTCAACAATGCAAAATAATGACATCCAGTCCTCGCCCTGAGGAGGGTCAACAATGCAAAATAATTCCATCCAGTCCTCGCCCTGAGGAGGGTCAACAATGCAAAATAATTCCATCCAGTCCTCGCCCTGAGGAGGTCAACAATGCAAAATAATTCCATCCAGTCCTCGCCCTGAGAGGGTCAACAATGCAAAATAATTCCATCCAGTCCTCGCCCTGAGTAGGGTCAACAATGCAAAATAATTCCATCCAGTCCTCGCCCTGAGTAGGGTCAACAATGCAAAATAATTCCATCCAGTCCTCGCCCTGAGGAGGGTCAACAATGCAAAATAATTCCATCCAGTCCTCGCCCTGAGTAGGGTCAACAATGCAAAATAATTCCATCCAGTCCTCGCCCTGAGTAGGGTCAACAATGCAAATAATGACATCCAGTCCTCGCCCTGAGTAGGGTCAACAATACAAAATAATTACGTCCAGTCCTCGCCCTGAGTAGGGTCAACAATGCAAAATAATGACATCCAGTCCTCGCCCTGAGTAGGTCAACAATGCAAAATAATTCCATCCAGTCCTCGCCCTGAGTAGGGTCAACAATGCAAAATAATTACATCCAGTCCTCGCCCTGAGTAGGGTCAACAATGCAAAATAATTACATCCAGTCCTCACCCTGAGTAGGGTCAACAATGCAAAATAATTACATCCAGTCCTCGCCCTGAGTAGGTCAACAATGCAAAATAATTACATCCAGTCCTCACCCTGAGTAGGGTCAACAATGCAAAATAATTACATCTAGTCCTCACCTGAGTAGGGTCAACAATGCAAAATAATTACATCCAGTCCTCGCCCTGAGTAGGGTCAACAATTCAAAATAATTCATCCAGTCCTCACCCTGAGTAGGTCAACAATGCAAAATAATTACATCTAGTCCTCGCCCTGAGTAGGGTCAACAATGCAAAATAATTCCATCCAGTCCTCGCCCTGAGGGGGTCAACAATGTAAAATAATTACATCCAGTCCTCGCCCTGAGTAGGGTCAACAATGCAAAATAATACATCCAGTCCTCGCCCTGAGTAGGGTCAACAATGCAAAATAATTCCATCCAGTCCTCGCCCTGAGGAGGGTCAACAATGCAAAATAATTCCATCCAGTCCTCACCCTGAGTAGGGTCAACAATGCAAAATAATTCCATCCAGTCCTCGCCCTGAGTAGAGTCAACAATGCAAAATAATTCCATCCAGTCCTCGCCCTGAGTGAGTCAACAATGCAAAATAATTACATCCAGTCCTCGCCCTGAGTAGGGTCAACACTGCAAAATAATGACATCCAGTCCTCGCCCTGAGTAGGGTCAACAATGCAAAATAATGACATCCAGTCCTCGCCCTGAGTAGAGTCAACAATGCAAAATAATTCCATCCAGTCCTCGCCCTGAGTAGGGTCAACACTGCAAAATAATGACATCCAGTCCTCGCCCTGAGTAGAGTCAACAATGCAAAATAATGACATCCAGTCCTCGCCCTGAGTAGGGTCAACAATGCAAAATAATGACATCCAGTCCTCGCCCTGAGTAGGGTCAACAATGCAAAATAATGACATCCAGTCCTCGCCCTGAGTAGGGTCAACAATTCAAAATAATTACATCCAGTACTCGCCCTGAGTAGGGTCAACAATGCAAAATAATTCCATCCAGTCCTCGCCCTGAGTAGAGTCAACAATGCAAAATAATGACATCCAGTCCTCGCCCTGAGTAGGGCCAACAATGCAAAATAATGACATCCAGTCCTCGCCCTGAGTAGGGTCAACAATGCAAAATAATGATATCCAGTCCTCGCCCTGAGTAGGGTCAACAATGCAAAATAATGACACCCAGTCCTCGCCCTGAGTAGAGTCAACAATGCAAAATAATTCCATCTAGTCCTCGCCCTGAGTAGGGTCAACAATGCAAAATAATTACATCCAGTCCTCGCCCTGAGTAGGGTCAACAATGCAAAATAATTACATCCAGTCATCGCCCTGAGTAGAGTCAACAATGCAAAATAATGACATCCAGTCCTCGCCCTGAGTAGGGTCAACAATGCAAAATAATTACATCCAGTCCTCGCCCTGAGTAGGGTCAACACTGCAAAATAATGACATCCAGTCCTCACCCTGAGTAGGGTCAACAATGCAAAATAATTCCATCCAGTCCTCGCCCTGAGTAGGGTCAACAATGCAAAATAATTCCATCCAGTCCTCACCCTGAGTAGGGTCAACAATGCAAAATAATTACATCCAGTCCTCGCCCTGAGTAGGGTCAACAATGCAAAATAATTACATCCAGTCCTCGCCCTGAGTAGGGTCAACAATGCAAAATAATTCATCCAGTCCTCGCCCTGAGTAGAGTCACCAATGCAAAATAATTACATCCAGTCCTCGCCCTGAGTAGGGTCAACAATGCAAAATAATGACATCCAGTCCTCGCCCTGAGTAGGGTCAACAATGCAAAATAATTACATCCAGTCCTCGCCCTGAGTAGGGTCAACAATGCAAAATAATTCCATCCAGTCCTCGCCCTGAGTAGGGTCAACACTGCAAAATAATTACATCCAGTCCTCGCCCTGAGTAGAGTCAACAATGCAAAATAATTACATCCAGTCCTCGCCCTGAGTAGGGTCAACAATGCAAAATAATTACATCCAGTCCTCGCCCTGAGTAGGGTCAACAATGCAAAATAATGACATCCAGTCCTCGCCCTGAGTAGGGTCAACAATGCAAAATAATGACATCCAGTCCTCGCCCTGAGTAGGGTCAACACTGCAAAATAATGACATCCAGTCCTCGCCCTGAGTAGGGTCAACAATGCAAAATAATTCCATCCAGTCCTCGCCCTGAGTAGGGTCAACACTGCAAAATAATTACATCCAGTCCTCGCCCTGAGTAGAGTCAACAATGCAAAATAATTACATCCAGTCCTCGCCCTGAGTAGGGTCAACAATGCAAAATAATGACATCCAGTCCTCGCCCTGAGTAGGGTCAACAATGCAAAATAATGACATCCAGTCCTCGCCCTGAGTAGGGTCAACAATGCAAAATAATTACATCCAGTCCTCGCCCTGAGTAGGGTCAACAATGCAAAATAATTACACCCAGTCCTCGCCCTGAGTAGAATCAACAATGCAAAATAATTACATCCAGTCCTCGCCCTGAGAGGGGTCAACAATGCAAAATAATTACATCCAGTCCTCGCCCTGAGTAGAGTCAACAATGCAAAATAATTACATCCAGTCCTCGCCCTGAGTAGGGTCAACAATGCAAAATAATTACACCCAGTCCTCGCCCTGAGTAGGGTCAACAATGCAAAATAATGACATCCAGTCCTCGCCCTGAGTAGGGTCAACAATGCAAAATAATTACATCCAGTCCTCGCCCTGAGTAGGGTCAACAATGCAAAATAATGACATCCAGTCCTCGCCCTGAGTAGGGTCAACAATGCAAAATAAGATGAGGCAACAAAAGAAGCATGCAAAAAGACAACGACAAAGAGACAAAGACACAGTGAGACAGGCAGACAGAGAGACAGACAGACAGATAGAGACAGGCAGGGAAACAGATAGACAGACTGACTTAAAAAGACAGAGACAGAGATACAGACAGACAAACAGAGACAGAGACAAAGGCAGAGAGAGACAGAGAGAGAAGGAGAGACAGAAGACAAGAGGAGAGAAGAGGGTAAGAAAAGGGAAAAAAAGGGGGGGGAGGGGGGGTAGGAAAGCGGGGATGGGGAGTGGGGGCCGCGAATGGTGAGTTAGGACAAGGAAAGCGGGATGTAACACGTGTGCCGTTTAGCTGTGCAGTCATGCCCAACTTACCACGTGCAGCCGAAGCAGCAGCGCTTTAATGGGGGAGGGGGGGGGGGAGGCAGGTAGTAGAGAA
>CM065731.1:32426332-32428832 GCA_033310375.1 Conus canariensis | reverse complement strand
ACAACACAGCCAAGGAAGGGAAAGGGAGAGAATGCTGCCGTCAAGGTTTTTTTTTATTGTTGTTGGTGGTGGTGGTGGTGGTGGTGTTTTTTTGTTGTTGTTTTTTTTTCCTGCTGCGCGCAGTTTGCTTTCCTGCTTACTCAGATGACTTCACGTCTTTTTGTTTCGTTTGTTTTTATTCCGGGGTTTTTAGAGTGGGCTCCTCTTGTATTCAGGCGTCATGGCGCGGCTGGAGGTTGTATGTTGCACGTGCTGACGCTCGACTCCGCCAGTCAGAAGAGTTCGAACAGGGGGCACTACTCTCTTGAGTGTACAGGCCACACTAGCCACAGTCGGGATTTTTGCACCCAAAAATCACTGGATTGTCGTTGTAAGCTTTTAGAGGCGTTGCTTTAATTTTTTAGGTAGAGATCGATTGTAAATTGATAATAAATTAAATGGACAATCTCCCCACCAAGCTTTTCACTTTTTTTTTTTTTTTTTTTTTTTTTGGGGGGGGGGGGCGGATTTCTACAGAAGGCATCATTCGCAGTCTAGAAAGAGATGCATGCTACCCCGCCCGTAACTGACGTCACATTTCAGGCCTTCATACTCTCCCGTAGCCCTGTCTTTGCACCACATGGTCTCCCCCCCCCCCCCCCCAAAAAAAAAAAAAAAAAAGAGAAAAAAAAGTCCCATTCCTTTCATTTTAATCTGTCTGCTTGAAACCAGCTAGGAAGGTACGTTGATGGGCATATGAAAGAAAAAAGAAAATGCAAAGCATATAAACGTACTCCCAGTTTATCCTGAATACGCGTGAGGTATTCCATAAAAAGGGAAAACCGTCTTGGGCTGGTATAACCGTTCGTAATGGCAATTCTAGTAAACATCGGCCATCATCTGTGACCTATAATGAACATACTTACAAATTTTCAGAAAGATCGGCCAAGAACTTTCTGAGATTTTCCATAAAGAAGAAAACCATTATGGGCCGTTAGTAACGGCTATAACGGAAAACTAAAACATCGGGCATCATCCGTGACCCATAATGAACACACCTACAAATTTTCAGAAAGATCGGCCAAGTACTTTCTGAGATATTCCATGAAGAAGAAAAACCGTTACAGGCCATTACAGCCGTTACTAACGGTTATAACGGTAAACTAAAACAGCAGGCATTATTCGTGACCCATAATGAACATACCTACAAATTTTCAGAAAGATCGGCCAAGTACTTTCTGAGATATTCCATAAAGAAGAAAAACCGTTACAGGCCGTTACAGCCGTTAGTAACGGCTATAACGGGGTAAACTAAAACATCGGGCATCATCCGTGACCCATAATGAACATACATGCTAATTTTCACAAAGATCGGCCAAGTACTTTCTGATATATTCCATGAAGAAGAAAAAACGTTACAGGCCGTTATAGCCGTTAGTAACGGCTATAACGGTAAACTAAGACATCGGGCATCATCCGTGACCCATAACGAACATACCTACACATTTTCAGAAAGATCGGCCCAGTAGTTTTGTCTGGAGCGAGTGGAACATATTTTGACCACGGACGGACGGACGGACAGACACACACACAGACAGCATTTCTTCGTTCCCACTCTAAAGTACTCCCTGTTCTATAAGAACTGGGAGTACAAAAAAGGGAGACTCAACTTTCAGCACAAGAAACATTCTCAAAACGATCTAATTGTACCAGTCTATAAATGCTTGACTCCTTAAGCAAGGCCATTGCGCATTAGCTTTGTGTGTGTGTGTGTGTGTGTGTGTGTGTGTGTGTGTGTGTGTGTGTGTGTGTGTGTGTGTGTGTGCACCCACACAGCAAGACCAAGAGAAAATGGTGGATTTGAACGGAGAAGAAACTTGTCGGTGAACAGATCTTCACTGAAGCCAGGAAAATCTGTACAATCACACCTGTCATATTGACCAGCATGGAGGCTGGGGAATCAGTGGGAGTGGGGAGGGTGTCCTCCCTTGCCCCCCCCCCCCCCACCCCCACCCACACCACCCCCAAGAAAATGATTGCAGGGGGAGTGAGGCGGGCAGAGTAGGCAAAGAGATTCTGACGAAGCGAGAAACAAAGGAGAGAATGTTTGTTTGTTTGTTTGTTTTTAGGGCTGTGTAAGTGATGATGCATTGTGTCATCTCCACTTGGAAAACGAGCGCTTACCTCTCCCCTCTCCCCGCTTTTCCATTTTTTCTTTTTTTCTAGATGAGCGCCGTTTGACACCCTGCTCTTAATATGAGAATTGAAATATGAGTCCTCCACCCTATCGCCATCCGCCCCTGCCCCATCCCCGCCACACTGGAATGAAAATTGGAAGTCCTGTCGAGGCCGTCGCTGCCCCCTCCCTCCCTCCCCCTGCCCCACTCCTGCTTAAAGAAGCATTTTGAAGATAAAGCCCCCCCCCCCCCCCATTCTCCCCCTTCCACAGTTACGAAAATTTGTAAGTACTGATACCCCCACCCGTCCACCCATACCCTTCTAATGCAGAATATCTTCTGAT
>CM065731.1:32406332-32408832 GCA_033310375.1 Conus canariensis | reverse complement strand
TTCAGATGACAACCAGCTGTATATCTGTGCCCATCTCAGTCAGCTTCATGAAATAATCTCCTCTTCTCAAGCATGCATTACCGATGTTAAATCATGGATGCACAATAACAAACTACAACTTAACGCAGACAAAACTGAAATAATCCTCATTGCTTCGAAACACACTATTAGAACTCATTCTCTCCCTAGTTCTATAAATGTTGATGGAAACGAAATAAATCTATCAGTGTCTGTTCGTAACCTCGGCGTTACACTCGACCAAACTCTTTCTTTCAAACAACATATCTCTAATGTGTGCAAGTCCTGCTACCTTGAACTTCGTAGAATCAGCTCAGTTCGCCGCTTCCTTACTCAAAATGCTCTGAAGACTCTTATCTGTGCTTTTGTCCTGTCTCGGCTCGACTATTGTAACTCCCTCCTTGCCGGTTGTCCCTTAACGCTCATCTCTAAACTTCAAAAAGTTCAGAACAATGCCGCCCGTCTGATCTCCCGCTCCTCTAGATCTGATCACTTATCACCAATTCTGTCATCCTTACACTGGCTCCCTATTCAGTCTCGCATTGACTTTAAAGTTCTCCTCCTGGTTTTCAAATCACTGAATAATCTGGCTCCCTCTTACCTCTCTGACCTCCTCCATCTCAATGTTCCGTCTCGCAACTTACGCTCGTCCACCGATTCTCGTCTGCTTCGGCTTCCCTCCGCTCGCCTGAAAACTTCAGGCCAACGATCTTTCTCTTACCAGGCACCTGCTCTATGGAACAGTCCCCCTTCTTCTTTGCGCAACACGGACTCTTTAGAGACTTTTAAAACCTCCCTAAAGACACATCTTTTCCCTCGGACTGATTAACGATATCCACTTTCCACTGTGCGCGTGTTCGCTGGTGTTGAACGCGCTCCTGTGTCTGTCTGCGTGTGAGAGGTTTTTTTGTTTGTTTGTTTGTTTGTTTTTCCCGGCGGTGTGTGTGTGTGTGTGTGTGTGTGTGTGTGTGTGTGTGTGTGTGTGTGTGTGTGTGTGTGTGTGTTTGCGCATGCGCTTTGAATTAGAATTATAATTTTATCATGTTTTTTTCTGTAATATGCGCTTTGGGCTCTTGCGAGGTAAAGCGCTCTATAAATATCCTTTTACATTACATTACCTTACATTACACACACACACACACACACACACACACACACACACACACACACACACACACACACACACACAAGTGCAGAGTGAGACGGTTGGGAAGAGAAGAAAAAGGGGAAAGAGAAAGCGGAGCTGTGTGTGCGTGCGTGCGTGCGTGCGTTTGCGTGCGTGCGTGTGCGTGTGTGCGTGCGTGCGTGTGCGTGTGTGTGTGTGTGTGTGTGTGTGTGTGTGTGTGTGTGTGTGTGTGTGTGTGTGTGTGTGGTTTGTTCGGTTTTTTGTTTGTTGTTGATGCTATTGTTGTTTTTTAGAGACAGGCAGGGAGGGAGACAGACAGACAGACAGACAGACGGCACGTGAAGAGACTGGTCACACCACACAGACCTCTGGGAACGATAATGAGGCCTGCAGACGTAGCAAGTTTCGGGGCTTGACGGGCTGAGCAACACGATTTCAAGCACTGGCCGCACCTGTCCGCTGTATTGCAGGCAGGCAGCTGGCAGATTAGAACTTACAAAAAAAAAAAAAAAAAAAAAATCATTAATGAGTCCCCCAAACAACAGGGACCAACAACTTACAAGACAAAACACCACGCGTTTCGACCTCGCAGGTCTCCTTCGGGCAAGATAAACAAACAATACGCAGGACAATGGGAAGCGAAGAACGAGTAATCGCTTACCTATCTTCTCAAATTCGTCACAAGATGGGCCTTGAATGAAAACGAAGCCGTTGTGAAGAAGACAATGAGAGTTGAAATAGTAATAATTATAAATAGTAATAATGATAATAATGAGAGCAGTGATAACAATGTTACTAATGATGATGTTGATGATAGAAATATTAACAAAGTACTGAAAGGATTACTGCTACGTTTGGTGATAATAATGACGATAGTAGTCGTAGTATTGGTAGTGGCTATACACACAGAAAAGGGGGAAGGGGGGGGGGGGAGAAGGGAAGGGTTTAGGAGATTGTCCAACCATGTGTAGAATAAGTAATTCTGACATAACATAACCTGGCCGACAGTTAGTAAATATGACTTCAGGACACGCACAAAGGGACAGCTCGGTAACGTTGGTGTCAAAAGTACGCTGCTGTCACGAAAAATGATCATAAATATCTGACGAAAAAATTGATTTTAGGTGTATAGCTACGTCAGAAAATTAAAATCCCCGGCCTGTTGAAAACCATAATGTCCCACACAACTTGAAAATTATATCTGTGATGTTGACAAAGCTGTCTTTTCTATGTCGTTTGAAAGAAATTTGGAATGTTGGCTTTTGAAGCCAGAAATTTCAGAATTGTTGTCACAATGACATCAGAAAATTAAAAGCCCCGGCCTGTTGAAGCCACAATGTCCTACACAACTTGAAA
>CM065731.1:32383832-32386332 GCA_033310375.1 Conus canariensis | reverse complement strand
GCTATGGTGGGGGCTCAGTAATGGTGTGGGGAGGCATTTCAATGCAAGGCAAAACCGATCTGCTGGTGATGGAGAATGGCACCATGAATGCAGTCCGATACCATGACGAGGTTCTTCACCCCATTGTCTGACCCTACGCTGGTGCCATTGGTCCCGACTTCATCCTTGTGGATGACAATGCCCGTCCTCACCGTGCCCGCATTGTCAACCAGTACCTTCAGAATGAGGGAATTGCACGCTTGGAGTGGCCTGCACGTTCACCAGACCTCAATCCGATTGAGCATGTCTGGGATATCATCGGGCGAGCTGTCCAAGCACGTGAGTAGCTGCCTCAGAACATCCATGACCTTGGAGTTGCCCTCCAGGAAGAATGGGCCAGATTCCCCCAGCAGCAGATCAGGAACCTCATCTGCAGCATGAGGAGGCGTTGTAGAGCTGTGATCGCAGCCCGTGGTGGTCACACACATTACTGAGAGTCCATTCATTCTCAATTCCACACAGACAGCAGTGGATTGTTCAGGTTGACTCTTCCCTTCCATGCCCTGTTTCAGGTGGCTTTTAGGGGTTGTGTCATTTGTCCATTCTGTTTCTTGGTTTATCTGATGGAATTTCCCTCATTTTTGTTTGGTTTAGATGAAATAATGACTAATTAACAGTATTTGATCGTTTGAGTTTTGATTGACAAATATTCTGGACTATTACAGTGTGTTGAATATCTGATCCCTAGCAAGTGTTGAGTGGTATAGATAGATAGATAGATAGATAATACCTGTCATGTGGACCTAAGTGGCAGGTGTATACACGTCCCTGCTGACAAACAGTGCTGTACAAACACAGGTGCATTATTGTTTCCCTCCTCCCTTCCACCCTCATACTTCCACCCCCCCCCCCCCCCCCGCCTCCTATACAATACAGATATAAATCAGAAAGTATATATGTATCTATGTATAGACCAACAGATGCCTGCCTGCCTGCCTGCCTGGCCTTTCACATTATAGTGTACAGTGCTGTGTTTAAGGACAGCCACACGTGCATGTAATTGACAACCACCTTTCACATAGTGTACAGTGCTGTGTTTAAGGACAGCCACACGTGCATGTAATTGACAACCACCTTTCACATAGTGTACAGTGCTGTGTTTAAGGACAGCCACACGTGCATGTAATTGACAACCACCTTTCACATAGTGTACAGTGCTGTGTTTAAGGACAGCCACACGTGCATGTAATTGACAACCACCTTTCACATAGTGTACAGTGCTGTGTTTAAGGACAGCCACACGTGCATGTAATTGACAACCACCTTTCACATAGTGTACAGTGCTGTGTTTAAGGACAGCCACACGTGCATGTAATTGACAACCACCTCCCATTGTTCAAGTGCCGTGGAGTGTGGACACAGGGGTGTGTGGTGTGTGTGTGTGTGTGTGTGTGTGTGTGTGTGTGTGTGTACGTGCGTGTGTGTGTGTGTGTGTGTCGTGTGTGTGTGTGTGTGTGTGTGTGTGTGTGTGTGTGTGTGTGTTCAGTGCGTGCGTGAGTGTTGTGTGTGTGTGTGTGTGTGTGTGTGTGTGTACACGTGCGTGTGTGTGTGTGTGTGTGTTGTGTGTGTGTTCACAGCTTGCTAAGGCATTCCTCATCATGAATCACTGACAGCGACCACAGAATGAACGATCCAAAGTGTAAGTGGACGGAAGGGAGTTTGGGGTTGGTTGGCTCGTGGGTTATTGTTGGTACAGAGAAACCGGGGTGGGGGTGGGGCTGACTGGGGTGGTGGAGGGAAGCGGGGGAAAAAATTGGGGGGGGGGGGGGCGAATGTTGTCTCTGTACAGACATGCATGCACACATACAAAAGTGTGTTTATGCTTGCACGCATATATTGAAACATGCTTGCTTGTGTACATAATTCTTCCACTAGGTTGAAACGTATTTAACATACGTACACATATCTGTCAAAAGTTTTCATGGGGTAGAGAAGAACTCTCTCTCTCTCTCTCTCTCTCTCTCTCTCTCTCTCTCTCTCTCTCTCCCACACACACACACACACACACATGCACACGCGCACACACACCACACACACACACACACACACACACACACACACACACGGCGCGCGCGCGCGCGCGCGCGCGTATACATGCAGATGGATAGATAGACATACAAACAGAGGCGGACAGACGGACAGACAGACGGACAGATAGATAGATGGATAGATAGACGTACATACATACATTCATACACACATGCACACATAGATGGATAGAGAGATACATACATAGAGAGAGAGAGAGAGAGAGAGAGAGAGAGAGAGAGAGAGAGAGAGAGAGATGTCTGACAGTGACGGCAAGATTCCAGTCCTGTTATCAATGTGATGCTACTTTATGGAATCTGTATGATGATGATGATACTGTATAATGCTTTTAGGGAAACGGGGGGAGGGCCGAGGGGGAGGGGGGCGCGCCGGGGGGGGGGTGGGGTGGGAGGGGGGTGTTCCAGCGCAGGAG
>CM065731.1:32361332-32363832 GCA_033310375.1 Conus canariensis | reverse complement strand
TGGTGGACGTGCACGTGGAATCCGAACGCAGTCCCCAACGCAAACTCGATTTTCCCCCAACTCTAAAAACCTGCATTTATACGGCTACCCCCCCCCCCCCTTATCCCCACCCTATCCCCTTCCATTCCCCCTCCCCCTGCCCCCCCCCCTCCTCCCCATCGACAGTCCTCCCCCCAACCCTTGACCTGAGCGGCCGGCATAAAAAGGGGGAGTAACTTTTTGTGTCCAGTACATCGCTGACACAGCAGTCCGATCCCTGTAAAACGACACACCACGTCTCTGCCGGCGGCATGTCCTGAACCAAGACACGAGAGAGAGAGAGAGAGAGAGGGAGAGAGAGAGAGAGAGAGAGAGAGAGAGAGATGGGGTGGGGGTAGGGGGATACAGGGGGTAGGAGAGGAACGGGTGGGAACAGGGAGGGGCGGGGTGAGGAGACAGGGCGTGGGGGTGGGGGTCTACATCGCCAAGAGATTAGCCCCCACGTCTTTTCACTCCCAGGTCCGAGAGCGGGACCCCGCGTCAATGGAGAGGAATTAGCCCGGCTCATCAGATATTAACCCCCGGAGAGCACCGCCTCACAATCCCCCACAATACAGACCAGACCGCCCGACCCAAGGCCAGAAGGTGTGGGGGGGGGGGGGGAATGAGAGGGGGGAGAGAGAGAGAGAGAGAGAGAGAGAGAGAGGGGGGGAGGGTGGGACTGGCTCAGGGAAGGAAGGAAGGAAAGGACGGAAAAGGAAAGGAGAAGGGATTTCGTCTTATATTAGGCGACTGGATAGAGAGAGACAAGAGCTGGCGCGACTTGTGTAGTAAGTAAGCGAAGGTGTAGTAATTTTCTTGTCTTTTCTTTTTTTTTCCTTTGTTCTGGCTCTCCCACCCATCCCTCCGCCTTCCCCTTCCCCTCTACCCTCCCAGCCCCTCTTGCCCTTTCCCTCGCCCTTCCAGTCCTCTTGTGCGGAGTAATGTGACGGAACATGCATGCACAAGCATGTGAGCCAAGTTACACCTACTGTGAACAGAGACAGACAGACAGACAGACAGAGAGTCCTAAACCCAAGATGACTGCTACTGCTGCTGCTGCTTCTTCTACACACACACACACACACACACACACACACACACACACACACACACACACACACACACACACACACAATCTGAGATCCGTAACGTTACCACTACAATCATCACTATTACCAGAGAGAGAGAGAGAGGCAGACAGACAGACAGAGATGGGGGGGGGGGGGGGGTAGAGAGAGAGGGAGAGAGACAGACAGACAGACCGACAGATAGAGAAAGAAACAGAGACAAAGAGAGAGGGGGAGGGAGGGAGAGAGACAGACAGACAGACAGAGAGAGAGAGGGGGGGGTGGGTGGGCGGGGAGTGAGAGATACAGACACAGAGAGACAATGACAATGACATGACAATGACATGACAATGACAATGCTTTATTGACAATAGTTAACCAACCCTTATGCCACGTGCCCTTATGTGTGTTAACAGAGAGACAGAGAGACAGAGAGAGAGGGGGGGGGGGGACGGAGACAGAGAGATAGAGAGGGAGGGAGGGAGGGAAGCAGAGAGACAGACAGACAGACAGACAGAACCCAGTCCCAGACTCTGTTCAGGACGATATGTAGTCTTCGATGCCTAAAAGACAGGTGTCATTTGACTACAGAGCCGTGGGTCTGACAGAACAGCCTTTCTTACAACAAATATACCCCCCACCCACCCCCACCCCCCACCCCCTACAGTACACACTAGGTTGATCTGACCCAGAATTGGTCCAGACTCCTCGCAGAACTGTGAACAATTACATTTTAATTGTCTTTATTTTTTTTTAAATGCAAGACGGTCATCTATTTTGTTGGCTGCCCAGCTGGTTCGGTAATTACATCGCCGAGTTGCAGCAACCACATCTAAAGAGGTCGAATCTTGCTGTTTGTCCCCCTAACGTGAAAAAATGGTCATTTTAGTTGCCCCTCTCATCGTGATGGTAGTTCTGGTGGTGGAGTGAAAGGGGGGTGGATGGGAGGCGGCTACCAAACACACTATCCTAAGAAGGCGTTTCCCTGTCTGTCAGATTACCTCTGTGTGTGTGTGTGTGTGTGTGTGGTGTGTGTGTGTGTGTGTGTGGTGTGTGTGCGGGGGAGGGGGACGTTAAACCCGAATGTAACATAGTGACACGTATTTGTTGCTTCGACGATTACACAAAGGCACCTAACTCATTGCCATCACCACTTTTGGTTTAGAGTTATGGACCCTTGTCGTGTTTGTGTGTTCCTGTCGTGTGTGTGTGTGTGTGTGTGTGTGTGTGTGTGTGTGTGTGTGTGTGTGTGTGTGTGTTCCAGTCGTGTGTGTTTGTATGTGTGTGTACACGTGTGTGTTCCTGTCGCGCGCGCGCGCGCGTGTGTGTGTGTGTGTGTTCCTGTCGTGTGTGTGTGTGTGTGTTTGTGTGTGTGTGTGTGTTTGTGTGTGTGTGTGTTCCTGTCGTGTGTG
>CM065731.1:32353832-32356332 GCA_033310375.1 Conus canariensis | reverse complement strand
AGAAAGAGAGAGAGATTAATATCCATGTTGGGTGCGTGTTGTGCTACGATGGGATAATACGCTGCGCATGCGCACGTGCCCGTGGGGGGCTATCAAGGGGTAGGGACGGAGAGCACGAGGAAGTAGACAGGTGAGGAAAAGAATGTGGTGGATGTGCGCCAACAAGGTTTGTAGGTTCACGTGTGATTGTGCCCCAAGAGGCCCGTATCTGTCAGCTAGAGATGCTGCTTCTGCTAACCAATCGTACGGTGTGTGTGTGTGTGTTGTGTGTGTGTGTGTGTGTGTGTGTGTGTGTGTGTGTGTGTGTGTGTGCGTGCGTGCGTGCTTGCGTGCGTCCGTGTGTGTGTGTGTTGAACAATTTTAGTAGTGGGGTAAAACAAGTGCAGGCCAACAATTCCTCCGTCGCTCGGCAATTTTTTTTTTTTTTTAAGGTGTTGGATATATATATATTATTTGTATCTATATATAGAAATGTATATACATCCCACACCTATATATATGTATATATATATATATATAGTGTGTGTGTGTGTGTGTGTGTGTGTGTGCGCGCGCGCGCGCGCGCGCGCACGTGCGCACGGCGCTTCCGCATCAGTTCGTATTAGGTGCACATGAAACATGCACGGACACCATAATGACGTACAGAGCACACACCCCCAAAAAAAAAATCGAGAAGAATGTTTCGGTCGAGTGAGACGTGGGAGGAGAAAGGGAGCAGGGAGGATGGCAGCGAAAGAGCTCTGTGTGTGTGTGTGTGTGTGTGTGTGTGTGTGTGTGTGTGTGTGTGTGTGTGTGTGTTCAAAGGAGGGGGGGGGGCTTTTTTTTTTTAAGATATCTGTTTTTGGGGGAAGGGGAAGATGAAAGAGGGGACGGGGCAGAGGAAGCATGCACTGAGCTCTCTAAGGTCAGAGGAAGGAAGGCCGGGTGGGGGTGGTAGGGAAGAGGGGTGGGGGAGGAGGGGGGCGGGACGGAAAACATTACGTCAGTGTACCTGTCAGCTGCTCACGCTACAGTGGCGATTGAGGGAGAGAAGGAGGGAAGGGAGGTAGTTATAAAGGGGAGGAGGGCTGGGGTGGTGGCGAGGTGCTACGTGCTTGTGTCGAAAGCTGGATGCCATCTCGATCTCTCCTCACTTGTCTCCCTTGCTGAGGCGCTCTCCGCCGCCGGGAGATGAGAAGAGTCGATGCTGAAGGGGGAGGGGGGGGGGGGTAGGAGGGATAGGGGGGGGGGAGGGAGGTAGGAAAGCCGGGGAAAGGAAGATCATTATAGTCTTTGGCTGGGATGTAGGCGGAGGAGAAGTCCATGTCATCTCGTCCGAGCCTTCCTGCATTCCTTCATTCCACGGACATGGATCGAGACGTCCCAGTTCCTTCCGGAAAGAATGCAGGGTCACGTGAGGGGGGAAAGGGTGAGGGGAAGCCGGGGGGGGGGGTATGAGTGGGGTAGTGGTGGAGGCGAACCCAGCGCCGCTTTATCATAGGGGAGAGGAGGCAGGTTTTCTTGACGCGAGAATTCCTGGCGTTTCGCTGTAGCGGTGAGAGAGAAAGCGAGTGAGGCTAGCAGAATCCGAGAGACCAGAATGCATGTTTTTTTTTTGGTTTTTTTTTAACATTTCTTTATTGAACAGATGTGTACAGAAACAACTTATTGAACTGAAGCAACAACAAGCAAATGCTTATAATGTGCCCAGTGACCGAAAACTTAACAACAAAAAACATCGGTTTGCTTCTTCAAGTTCATCTGGCTGCTTGCTGGGAGGCTCAGCATTCTGAGGATTTTGTTTTATGCGCCGGTCCTGGAATGTGGCCTCTTTTCGTGCATTTTTTTTTCTTCTAATAAGAGGACTACGAGGTCTTGGTGCAGCCGTTGACGTCTTGGTGTAGCCGTTGAGGTCTGGGTGTAGCGATTGAGGTCTGGGTGTATCCGTTGAGGTCTGGGTGTAGCGATTGAGGTCTGGGTGTAGCCGTTGAGGTCTGGGTGTAGACGTTGAGGTCTGGGTTTACCCATTGAGGTCTGGGTGTAGACGTTGATGAGGTCTGGGTGTAGACGTTGATGAACGTCTGGGTGTAGACGTTGAGGTCTGGGTGTAATAAATAATAATAATAATGAATACTTATATAGCGCCTATTCTCGGCTAGAGACCAAGCTCTAAGCGCTTTACAATCAACACTCGCTTACACAACGGGCTGCCTACCTGGGTAGTGCCGACTGAAGAGCTGCCAGCTGGCGCTTCATTCAGTCGTTTCCCGTGTCATCCAGTCAGTATCGTTCAATATCGTTCACTCAGTTTCTTTACTTCCTTCATTCTTTCCATTTCTTACGCAGGGTGCATGCTGTGTGTAACGTGTCATCCATACCAACGGCCAAACTGGCCTACTCTTCCGAAAGTTGGTGATGGGATTTTACGTGTGTGCAAGATATTATGCGTGCGTTCACACACGGAACCTCGGTTTATAGTCTCATTTGAAGGACTGTATGGGAAATGGAGTCAGAACTAATG
>CM065731.1:32333832-32338832 GCA_033310375.1 Conus canariensis | reverse complement strand
GGACAGGGTACAAAGGTTTCCGGTTGACTACCCGTCGATTGGATTCGATTGTCAAAGCGCCTTCGCCCGTCGGTCTATTGACTTTGCAGTGTTGGCCAAGTGGCCAGCCGCGTGTGATTGGGCAGTCGGTCAAGCCATTTGAGCGGGGTGGTCAGCGACAAGCGGTGACTGGAGGCGAGTGTAGGCAGTGACCGTGTGAGCACTTTGTGCCGTGTGGACTGTGGTGTGGTGTGTGTGTGTGTGGATCAGTGTATGTGTGTGCGGGGGAGTAAGCAGAATCCACGGAGTTAAGTTCTATCTGCCATTTTGGGGTTGGTATCGTGACTGCTGCTGCTGGCTGCGGGTGCCCTCATCGGTCGTTGTCGCCGTTTTCAGTGAGTCGAGTGAGTACAGCCGAACAGCGGTGTTATTTGTTGTTGTTCGGTGCATTTAGTTCGTATGAGTTTGGACAAACGGGGCTTAACTGTGGAGATTGGGGAGAGGGGTGGGGAGGGGGCACCCAATTAGGAAAAAAAAAAACTCAAGTTTTAATAGGCTACTTGCTGTAACTAAAGCAGCGTTTAGAATTTTGTTTTTTTAATGTTATTGATTTTTTGTTTGTTGTAAATTGAGGTCCTAGCTTCAATTTTCAGACCCTATCCGAGCGAAAGTCGAGGCAGAGCTTGAGAAATTTGTACAGTGCAATTAGCGAAAGTTTACCACCTTCGCGTTTTAAGTGTAAAGTTTACTACTACCACGTTGTAAGTGAAAGTGTAGTAACCGTGACAATGGAAGCGGTGAGATGATGTATGCAGCGCGATAAGAGGAGCTAAATAGTTCGTCAGTGCGTCAATACTTGTCAGTCAGTCAGTCAAGGTACAGTGTATCGGGGAACAGAGGTGTGTGTGTGTGTGTGTGTGTGTGCCTGGGTCTGTGTGTGTGTGGAGTGATATCGGAGATTGCTTGTTGACATCGCTGTTTCCCGTGAGATTGGGTCCCGAGAGAGAAGTTAGAGAGGGCGGGGGGGGGGGGGGGGGGGGGGGGGGGGGGGGGGGGGGGGGGAGCTTGCTGTTCAAGGGAAGTAAGTCGTGTGGGGACGGACTTGCGGCCCTTGTTGATGGAAAGCTAGCCGTCGCTGGCTCCGACAGGAGGGAGGCTTTAGTTTTGGGTTTTACACTGGGAAGAGGGGAAGGGGATTACACGATCGTCATCGTGGGCCTGGTTGTGCAGAACAGGTTCGTTTATTGTCCGTCTGTCCTTTTTTCTTACTTTTTTTGGTTTTACATGCTTGTCCAGCTTTGTTTTTTGTTTTTTTTTTTCTCAATTTTTACAGTGTTTATTTCTGTGCCATACATCGCCGCGTGTGAGTGTTTGTATAAAGCTCCCAGAGCTGTCAGTCTTTGTCTGTCTCAGTAGTGTCTGTCCGTCTGTATGTCTGCCTCTCTCTCTTTTCTCTCTCTCTCTCTCTCTCTCTCTCTCTCTCTGCATCTCCCCCTCTCTCACACTGTCCATCTCTCTTGTCTGTCTTTCTCTCTCGCTCGCTCGCTTGCTTTAGCGCGTGTGCGTGTGTGAACCACTCCCCCCCCCCCCCCCCGCATTTGTGCATTAATTTCTATTCCCCGCCCACTCTCTCTCTCTCTCTCTCTAGTCTCTCTCTCTCTTCTCTCTCTCTCTCTTTTCTCTCTCTCCCCTCAGAGACACACACACCACTACCATCCGTTATCCTTCCCCTCACTCCCGCCACCACCCCCACCCCCACCCCCCCCCTCTCCCCACCCCACCAGTCTGTATGTTGTGTTTGTTTTGATGCGTCTCTCTTCTTTCCCTTCACTCTGGGTGTCTCTCTTCCGTCCTTGTCTCCCAGTTTCTCTCCCTCTTCGCTGCACGCTCTCCCCGCCCCCCCCCCCCCCTCCCCCCTCCCTCCTGCCCAACTTGCCCCCCTCTCTCTCTCTCTCTCTCTCTCTCGCTCCAGTTTTTAAGCCTGTTTCTTTGTGAACATGTGTTGTCTTTCACAAATTTTAAAAACCCTTTTTCTTAATCACCGGTTTTATCATAGTTTTGTTATTTGTACGTGTTCATTTGCCCCAGCTGTTGTCAGTTTTTTTTTTTTTTTTTTTTTTTTTTTTTTTTTTACGTTATCGGATTTGTTTCATCAATAATCTTCGCATTAAAATTTTTTTTTTCTCCCCTTTTCTTTTTAAAGAGATATTTTCTCCCTTTTTCTTTCGTTCTTTCTTTCATTGAAATTGAATTTAGTATATATGCGCTCGAGAGAGAGTGTGGTGTGTGTGTGTGTGTGTGTGTGTGTGTGCGCGCGTGTGTGTGTGTGTATATGTGTGCGTGTGTGTGCGTGCAAAACATGTGTGTGTGTGTGTGGTATTAAACATGTCAACAACAGATGTTGGCGTGCGTCATCGTTTGTCATGTGTTGTATGTTATATCAGCAGCTGACATGTGCGTCTGAACGCCAAGTACTGTGATGCAGAATGCAGCGTAATAGTTCAGGCAGGCAGTAGGGGGTGGGGGTGGGGGGTAGCGGTTAGCTAGAATATAGTGGAATGTAGTGTAACATAACCATTAACAGCTGCATTACGCACGCATTCCGCGCGCGCATCGATATGAGAGAGAGAGAGAGAGAGAGAGAGAGAGAGAGAAGAGAGAGAGAGAGAGGAGAGGCGAGGGAGAAGAGAGACAGAGAGATGAGAGAGAGAGACAGAGAGACTTTGATCTTTTTTTTCTCAAGGTAGTAGACACAGCAAAAGTCATGCTAAAAAGGTAATTTATATTTGATATTTCACCGCCCGTCGAGTCGGATCAGCGTGGACGTGGTGGTGGTGGGGTGGGGGTGGGAGGATTACAGGGAGAGAGGACCTCGTTTATTACAAAGACAAAGGCCCCACCTCCTCCCCGTCCCCTCCTATCCCCACCCCCCCATCCCCCACCCCCCCTCAAGACAGCACCAACCTAACCCTACCCCCCCCCCCCCCCCCCCCCATCCACGTGCGTACGCCGGTACGACGACCACAAGGCTGGTGGTGGTGGTTGTGAAAAGTGGCTAGCTGGCTCAGTGGCTGGCTTAGGCTGGCTGGTTGAAAAAGATTAATCAGTACGTACACACACAAAAGCTCGCTGGGGGGGGGGGGGGGGGGGGGGGCACGGGAACGTGCAAAAAAGGAAAAAAGGTCAGCCCTCTCGGCATTCCGGCCACAGCAAGCAGTAACAAACACCACAGCGTGTTTCACCCCCATCCCCCACCCCCCACCCCATCCCTGTTCCCACTACCCTCCCCCTCACCATCCCCCCCTCCACCGCTCAACCGTGGACAGCGCTCTCGTCAGTTGGCTGGCCCTCCAGGCCAAAAGTAAACCAGTTTGTCAAGTAGAGCTCTTGCAGGAGTAATGACATCTATGGGCTAGTATAGTAGACAGCCCCTCTACTCGCTTCCCTCCCCCTCCCTTCCGTCCCCGCCTCTTCGGTTACCTTCCCTTGTCTCCTCTCCTGACGCGGGAGGGCTCGCTTCTTCACACCTGGTGACGTCACGCTGTCACCCCCCCCGCCCCCCCCCCCCCCCCCCCCCGCCCCGTCGACTGTCCGTCTGTTATTATTAAGAGCCTTTTTGCCTTGTCGTGGGCCGAGGTAAACGTTTGCGGAGGGAGAGTAGAGGGTGGCTGGGTGGGTCTCAGTGGGCGGTAGCCAGCCCCCCCCCCCCCCCTCTCCCCCCCCCCCCCTTGTCGATGCTGGGGAAATGACAAGGGCGGCTCATTGTTGACGAGGAGGGGACCAGCGAGGTGAGCTCTTGTTTGTCTCCCTTTCCACCACCATCCCCACGCTCTCTTTCCTTGCCAACCCCCCAGGAGGTTGTGTGTGTTAACACACAGCTAGGGCATCGACAGCAACATGATTAACAAAGCCAAGGAAGAGGAGATGGGGTGAGATGGACACGTGCGCGCGCACACACATACACATACACACACACACACACACACACGCACACACACACGGACGCACGCACATATGCACGCGTGCACATGCACACACACACACACACACACACACACACACACACACACACCAAAGCAAGTCCGCGCTCATGCAGAGGCACACACACACACACACACACACCGCACCGCAACAAGTGCGCGCTCCACACCCCACACACACACACCACACCACACACAACACCACACAAGGACTAAAAAACAAAAACCTGGGGGATGAGGAGTTAGGGCGGGCTGTTTAATAAAAAACAAAGAATCCGTCTGTTCTTATATTCGCTCAAGGGTTGACGGATTGAAAACAAACGTCTCCTCTTCACAATCAATTAGACAAACAAACTCAAGTGTCGTCTCGCGGTTGGGCCGTGGCATAGGAACAACACGACCAGATTGGAAAAGAGGAAGATTTGTTTCCATCCCCGTCTATCGAGGAAGGCGTGAGGAAAGCGCGAGGATTTATTAGTTGGTGGACCCATAGCCAGTCAGTTTCAGTGTCATCAAGGTGTCACTGCGTGCGGACCAGTCCATATGTACGCTACACCACATACGTTAAGGTTGGAAACCACACAGTGCATGATTTAAAGCTGATGGATCAATGAAGTCATGACTAAGATGAGAGAAGGTAAGAAGAGGGTCTCGTGGCTACGACGTAGCAGATGTCTGACCTGTGCGTTAGCATACACACACACACACACACACACAGGAAACACACAAACCCTCTCCCCCCCCCCCCCCACACACACAAAACCCACTCACCCCCACACACACTCACACACCCACACACATCCGCCCCCACAACACACAAAGCCACACAAGCACACACACACACACACACACACACACGAGTGACAGACACCCATCCACCCCACCCACCCACGTTCAAAGTATCAAATGTTGTACCGCCCCAGTCAGCGAACGAGCGCTTTGAAAAGACAGATTGCGAATAGTTCCCCTCAGGTCCAAAGGCACGGGTCATGTTGGTGCAGTCCTTCGGTGTCTCCTGCTGGCCGAAAAGATCTTGAGCAG
>CM065731.1:32313832-32328832 GCA_033310375.1 Conus canariensis | reverse complement strand
CTCCTCCACAAATGTAAATGTATATGCACGTGCGTGTGTTTTGGCGAGAACAACATGAGTGTGTGCATGTATACAGCGTTGGGACTGTTGATGCGGCAGAAAATCTCAATATGCGACGCGGGTCATTTTCATAAATCGGCGGTTGAACAGCTGGGCCAATAGAATAACATTGAATCGAATAAGCTTTGAAAGCTTGAGGGAATAGAACATGGTTGTCACAGCACGTTGGCGGTTTGGTCTGTCGCGCGTGCAAACCACACGTGCTGACAGAGTGACAAAAATATGAAGCTCAGCGGTATTCAAGCTTCGGGGTTAAAAATAACATCAAATCTCACACATAGACACACTGACACAGACAGACAGACAGACAGACACACACACACACACACACACACACACACACACACACACACACACACACACACAAGCACACTCGTAAACAGAGAGAGACAGACAGACAGAAACGCACGCAAGGAGGGCTAATTTTAACATTTGTGTCGGTTTGGTGTCAACCTTTGACCCTGTCACGTACGCTCGTGTCCGGCGAGGTTGTCTAGTGACGACGTCTCTCTCATTCCCATCAGCCACAGCGCACCAGATTTCCACACCGCTAGCCGGACAGGGGGGACAACTTGCGCGTGCTGACTGACGGAGATACAGCGAAACAGACGACAGAGCGGAAGTTGAGCTGATTGGCTGTTTCCGAAAAACTGCCTGCCGGAATCTGGACTCGGATTCGACGAATTTAGTCATTTTTGCACGAGAGGGGGGTAGTATTGCATTATCAAAGAGCAAGCTGATACGTCTGGTTTATATCATGACGATCTTTTACGAAGTCGTAACCGTTTCATCTTGGACACAGTCGCGATTTATGATCGCCTGGGGAGGGGGTTGCAAACAACGGGACATTTTATTTGATTCGGTTTCTGTTTTGTTTCTTCGTGTTTATTTGTGAAATCTAGAAGTGGTTGTGTTCCAGTTATATTTCTCGCTTGATGATTTCGTGCTATGCTTTGTAGGCATTGTTGAGAGAGAGAGAGAGAGAGAGAGAGAGAGAGAGAGAGTCCGGACGATGTTATTGTGTCTGAATGATGTTTGCAGAATAAACGAATAAATTGGCATATCATTCGTGCTTATTTGAGACGTTAAAGACGTTATCAAGATCTCTTTCCGAGATAGTTATAGGCGATGCAAAACTCCACTACTGCTTAGAACCATCTGTTCATTCGCTCGTGAAGAAGAGAGGGATGATTAATGAGGAATCCGCCGCGTTTTAGCGACAAGTTTGTCAGGCATACAACATGGATTTTCCCCCTCCGAGCATCACGAGTTGTCTCGCTTGGCTCGAGAGCGAGATGTCGCTGTCGTAGCTAACGGGACGGCTCGCTTCGCTTGCGATATTGTAATGTAAGCTCTCTGACCCCGGAAAAAAAACGCGCTCGCTTGCCCCCTCCCCCAGTCTCTCTCTCTCTCTCTCTCTCTCTCTCTCTCTCTCTCTCTCTCTCTCTCTCTCTCTCATCCTTCACATACTCATCGTCTCTCTCTCTCTCTCTCTCTCTCTCTCTCTCTCTCTCTCTCTCTCTCTCTCCCTCTCTCGCTCTCATCCTTCACATACTCATCGTCTCTCTCTCTCTCTCTCTCTCTCTCTCTCTCTCTCTCTGTGTCTGTCTGTGTCTGTCTGTCTGTCTGTCTGTCTCTCTGTCTCTCTCTCTCATCCTTCACATACTCATCGTCTCTCTCTCTCTCTCATCCACATACTCATCGTCTCTCTCTCTCTCTCTCTCTCTCATCCTTCACACACTCATCCTCTCTCTCTCTCTCTCTCCCTCCCTCCCTCTCTCTCTCTCATCCTTCACATACTCATCGTCTCTCTCTCTCTCTCTCTCTCTCTCTCTCTCTCTCATCCTTCACATACTCATCGTCTCTCTCTCTCTCATCCTTCACATACTCATCGTCTCTCTCTCTCTCTCTCTCTCTCTCTCTCTCTCTCTCTCTCATCCTTCACATACTCATCGTCTCCCCCTCTCTCTCTCATCCTTCACATACTCATCGTCTTTCTCTCTCTCTCTCTCTCTCTCTCTCTCTCTCCTCTCTCTCTCTCTCTCTCTCTCATCCTTCACATACTCATCGTCTCTCTCTCTCTCTCTCTCTCTCTCTCTCTCTCTCTCTCTCTCTCTCATCCTCATCCTTCACATACTCATCGTCTCTCTCTCTCTCATCCTTCACATACTCATCGTCTCTCTCTCTCATCCTTCACATACTCATCGTCTCTCTCTCTCTCTCATCCTTCACATACTCATCGTCTCTCTCTCTCTCTCTCTCTCTCTCTCTCTCTCTCTCTCTCTTCATCCTTCACATACTCATCGTCTCTCTCTCTCATCCTTCACATACTCATCGTCTCTCTCTCTCATCCTTCACATACTCATCGTCTCTCTCTCTCTCTCTCTCTCTCTCTCTCTCTCTCTCATCCTTCACATACTCATCGTCTCTCTCTCTCTCTCATCCTTCACATACTCATCGTCTCTCTCTCTCTCTCTCTCTCTCTCTCTCTCTCATCCTTCACATACTCATCGTCTCTCTCTCTCATCCTTCACATACTCATCGTCTCTCTCTCTCTCTCTCTCTCTCTCTCTCTCTCTCTCTCTCTCTCTCTCTCTCTCTCTATCCTTCACATACTCATCGTGTCACTGTCGTCCAGTTTCACCGAAGTTGCCTCGTTTCACGGCTGATGCTTGGAGGTTTGGCAACCCGATATGGGCAAGTCAGGGCAACATGTGGGCCTTTCTGTCCCCGTGGGGTTGGAGGTGGGGGTGGGGGATAGGTGGGGGGGGGGATGAGTTGAGGTTAGTTGCCCCTTGATTGTCAAAGAGGCTCGCCGCAGCTGGCGAGAAGCCACAGAGCGGGCGGTGTAGGTTAGCCTTTTATGTACGTGCAGGTATGGAAGGCTGTATGTGTACACAGGTCATAAAAAGGATTAATGCCTCGGGCGGCTTGGAACGTGGGGGAAACGAGGAGCGAGCGGGAGGTGGTGGGGGACGGAGAGGGGGGGGGGGGGGGGGATAGGAAGAGGATGTGGGTTGGTTGGCGGCGGCATTGAAGTGATGTTCTTGTTTGCTTTTTTCTTCTTTTTTTTTTTTTTTTTGTCATTGCTTGCGCGATATGTCTGTTGTTGGGTTTGCTAATTGCTCTTGTTAGCTGCTTTTACTGTCGTTCGGTACTCTGTGTGCAGTTTATATGCGCACGTACTTTGGTGCATGTATGCGAGTTTGTTTTATCTGTGTGAGTATGTATGTGTACACACGCACGAGGGAGTGTTAAACTCCTCCCCCCCTCCCCCAATCATCCTTCCCCACCTCCCGTCCATGAGAAAAATGGCCTGTTGCTTCTACATGACCTGAGGGAAAAAAACTGACTTGCAGACAGATTAAGTGATTGATGTTGATAAGAAAAGAAGAAACAAAAAAGGACAACGAACCCTCCCCACCCCTGAAAGCTGATATCAAAAGACACGACAAATTAGCTCCAGTGCTGCGATTTTTCCTGTCATAACAAGCCAACTGTTTGGTTGGTTGGTTGGTTTACTCGTCAATTTTATTAATGGTTTACTCGTCAGTTTATTAATGGAGTAAGATGGGGAGCGGAAATGGACACTTAACAGATTGGGCGCGGGATTTGAACAGCAACGTCTCACTCAGCTTTACCACTGAGCCCTGCTAGACGCCCGCACCGAAGACTTGAGGGGCACTCAGTGCCGACAGCAGAGGTAAAAAAAATCCTGCCTGCCTATTCCACCTCCCACCCCCTTCCCCCACCTGCCTCACGCCTCCCCCCATTTGCTACCCCCCCCCCCCCCTCCACCCAGCCCCCTGTCTGTTCCGCTCATCCCTGACCTCTGGCCTCAATCACGCGTTTGTCATGTCAACGCCGGGCGAGTTGTATCCCTTTGTGGCTCTCCTGTCCCGTCCCAGCCCGTCCTCTTCCTCCCTTCACTACGTCACTTGGACGGAAGTGTGGCTGGGAAGGAGATAATACGGGGGGAGTCGTCTTCCCGGTTCTTCACCGTTCAGTTTTGCCGTTTCTTTCGTTCAACTCCTTAAATCATGACTAGGATCAACTCATGAAGATTAGTAATGATGATGTTTTCATAAGGGCAATTCACGTCGCCCCATGTCTTGGTTAAGTCTTTGGCTTCAAATTCCAACCATGGAGAATAGCAAAAAGGAGGGTGGGGTGGGGTGGGGGAACTCGACGTACATAAACGTAAGTTGAAGATCATAGTGTAAGCTATATAAATTGACACAAACATGTTAGTTATGGATTGGTGTCGGGTACTTCGAGTGCGTGTTAGTGGCTGGGCAAGTTAATTAGTGTGGAATGTTAATTTAAACGAAGCCATCGGCTCAGTCTGTGTCGTTGGACTGGCTCACTCTGTGACACTGGTTCTGCGCATGACACAACCGTCGACGGAAGCTCCCCTCAACCTAACTTTCCGTCCCTTCCCCGGTTCTCCCTCCCCCCCCCCCTATCTCTCTCTCTCTCTCTCTCTCTCTCTCTCTCTCTCTCCCTCTCTCTCTCTCTCTCTCTCTCTCTCTCTCTCTCTCTCTCTCTCTCTCACATATGCCTTTGCATGCAGCCTCTTCAAGCCAGCATTCTATCCACGTCATGTTCAAACTTTACAAGGAGGCGTGGATAACCCGACTACTTTTATTCGGTTGATCTTACACAGAGCGTTGCCAACCTTCAGCTTACGCATTGTGTATCCGTTTGGATGTGGAATTTGTTCCGAAAAGAATTTTAAAGAATATTGTATGAGTGATTATTCTCATTTCCATTCTCCCACTGTAAATGTCCAAAAATTCAATCAAAGACATTATTATTGTTATTTTTGTTTTTATTATTATTATTCATAATCTTCAGTAATTTTCACGGCGGATTCTCATTACTGTGCTACTATCTGCTTTTTTTTTTTTTTTTTTTTTTTTTTTTTTTCCATTCACACCTCTGACCAACAAAAAGTACTCGTAATCTCTTAACAGTAGTTGCAGTTGTGACGAGTGGAATAAAGTATTGGGTATAAACCCGTTCTGCTAGTTCCGCACAGAGCCTTTCCTCCGTTCCCGTCTGGGCATTTCCTCTACTCCCCCCCCCCCCCCCCCCTCCCCCCCCCCCCTCCCTCCCCGTCTGCTGGCTCCCTGTCTCCTGTTGACGTTTACTGCGACGTTGACATCGATCAAGTGGAGAGGCTGTCAAGATCGGAAAGGTGGCGGAAGTATGGCAGAACACTAGCCTCGAAAGATCATGAATGGTCTTGGAGGAAGGGGGGTGGGGAGAGGAGGGGGAGGGACAAGGGAGTTTAAGGAATTCTGTACGGAAAAAAAAAAGAAAGATTAATATTGTCAGATGCAGTGACGAAATTTGTGCCTGAAGAAAATAATAATTTTCACTTAAAAAAAAGAAAGAAAGAAAGAGTAACATTGTCAGATGCAGTGATGAATTTTGTGCGTGAAGGAAATAATGATGTTGACTTTGTTGCTGTTGTTGTTTTGGGTTTACTTTTGACGCCGTTTGAAACAATAGACAGTAAGTCCAAAGAGAAGAAAATAGTAGTGAAGTAAAGAAAATAGTAATCAACAAACTTATGAACGCGGTACCTGAGCAAGTGCAGAGAGAATAGAGTGATAATGACAGTTCTTATGTCCAGCAATCAGCCGTGCCGCCATCTTTGTGTTCAGTATCACGTAGACCCTGTCAGAGCGTAGTGAGCATGAGTCATAGTTATCTTTTTTCAGGGTGATTAACGTTATGGGACAAATCCAAACAAAACAAAAAGAAAACCCCTCAATATTATAATGCTGAAGAGTTGGTGTTTTTCACAGAGAAAACTGTAAATTATTGCAGATTAAAATCGATGATCTCTCTCTGTCTCTCTCTCTCTCTTAGTCACGGCGGTCAGCGAGAGGAGAGAGTTAAGGCCGGCCGGGGCGTGAGTTAGGATGAGAGCCTTCAGCACGGTTTTCCACGCAGTAGCAGCAAGCAGCTCCGAGGCCCGATGATGATGATCAGCCCACAGCAGGGCGACTAGACCGTGGTCATTGTCAGTCATTGCAGCAGACAAGCCTCCTGGCTCGCCGATCCTGACCTCAGCTTGGCGCCGCCACATCACTCACACTACATAACAGCAAGCAGCACCGGGCTGAAAAGACCCCTCTCTCCCTCCGCCCAGCGCGAGGCTTCTTCCCTGGAGGCCGGTCTGCATGGCGTGTCATTTGGTCACTGCACGTGCAAGCGCGTGAGGAGAAGGAGGGCTCCGTCGTTGCTTTCGGTCACAGGGCGGGGAGAGAAGAGAAGGGAGGTAATGCGATGACGGGACTTGGCGGCGTTGTGTGTGGTGGTGGTGTGGTGGTGGTTTCTCGGGACTGCCTCGGGGTTTAGTGTCGGGCGGCGTGGGGGTGGGAGGTGGGGGAGGGCCTTGTCTTGCATTGTGGCGTCTTGCGGCCGTGGTGCCGTATCGATTGTCCTGGGAGTCCGGGCCGCAATTTGTCAGGGCAGATTGTGGCTGATGATGAGACTCTTCTTCTCCACTGGGCTGCTGCCTTCCCCCGGACAGGCCCGCTGTGTTAGGCAACGCGGGGCCCAACGAGTTGAGCGGACGTCCATAACAAATAAATCGATGGGCTTTTCTGGCGGCTGTTGTGGGGCAACCGTTTCACTTGGCTCGGTGAACAAACAGGTTGGTTATCGATTCATTTGTTCGTGTGGAAGGGTGCGGGTGGGAGGGGGATTTGTGGAATGGGAGGGGGGGGGGGAGGAGGGAGAGAGAGGTGGGGGTTTTGGGGGCCCGCTTTCGTCTTTTCTGTGATTTGGGTTGGGTAGACAGTGAAATCACTGTGATTGATCACTTTAAAGACTGAGTCCGGGTCACACTCGTACGTTCTTACCCGATCTGTCACGTTTTCACTTTTTTCCTTTTCTTTTTCTCTCTCCTTTTTTTTTTCCGTGTCCGCCCAAACGGGTGTCTGAAACGATTTTAGCGGACGAGTGGTTTGATTTTTTTTTGGGGAAAAAGCCGTTCGTTCTTGTATTCTGTATACTTGATCATTGTTATTGGTGAAAATTTTGCCACCACAGATAAACGACTATACTTGGAGATCTCTTATGCATATAATGTCTGCCCCCAAATGCTGTCTGCGTATTAGTCTTTGTAAGACTAATGTCCTTTTCTGTCTCTTGGTCTTTTATGTCCTTTTCTGTCTCTTGGTCTTTTTGTCTGTCCGCATGTCTCTCTCGATGTTCTGGTGATAGAAAATGGTGTGTGTGTGTGGGGGGGGGGGGGGGGGGGGGGGGGCAGAGAGAGAGAGAGAGAGAGAGAGAATGCTTGCGTGTGGCGAGAGAGAGAGAGAGAGAGAGAGAGAGAGAGAGAGAGAGAGAGAGAGAGAGAAGAGTCTGACAAGAGAAGACAAACAATTAATTAGGGGACAACATAAGGCTGGAAGCTTTTAAAATCTTTTCCTTTTGTTTGTTTGGTTTTCGTTGTTTTTTTTTCTTTGTTTTTTTTCGGTTGTTGTTTTATCAACTGTCGTTTTCCAACCCAAGAGACGAAGAGACGCTCCGGTGTATTTGTCTAAGAGGGAAACAGCCTGCGGAGGGTGGACTGTTCTGTTGGGAAATAACGGCCTCTCTCCACTTCTTCGCTGTTTCCAGGGGAAGCGTGATGGCTCTCCTCATCCGCCAGCTACGAGCCTCTCTCCTTGCTGGGCGAGTTTCTTTGTCGTTTGGTATTTACTAATAGCGAATTTCGCCCGTTCCCTGCTGCCGTGAAAGCACCCTTATGGGCAACGAAAATGTTCGCCACCCCCGTCACACACACACACACACACGCACGCACGCGCGCACACACACACACACGCACGCACGCACGCAACGCGCACTCACACGCACACACAAACGCATGCACGCACGCACGCGCACACACAAACGCATGCACGCACGCACGCGCACACACGTTCTCCAACACACACACACACACATACGTTCTCTAACACACACACACACACACACACGTACACACACGCGCGCACGCACACACACACATGTACACACACGCGCGCGCGCGCGCACACACACACACACACACACACGCACACACACACACACTTGCTCACTCACGCACACATACACACTTAATCCTACGGCTAAAGCTCATGACGAATAGGTTGAAATGTCACGAGTGTCATCTCGATCAATCGTAGAACGGATGGATAGACGAACGATGCATTCTAGGCTACTGCTTTACGCCCCCCCCCCCCCCCCCCCCTGTGTGGTGTGTGTGTGTGTGGATTGGCTGCTGTGCAGGCAGATAGTGAATTTAACGTCCTTTTGGCCGGATGCCGTTAAGAACAAGTTTCCGGACCGATGCGGCTTCTCGGTAAAGATGTTCGTTTAATAGCGCTTCAGGCTATTAACTGGTGGAACAGTCTGCCGCTCTCTCTCTCTCTCTCTCTCTCTCTCTCTCTCTGCTATTAACTGGTGGAACAGTCGAAGCAGTGTCTGTTTGCAGGTCTCTCCCCCCCCCCCCCCCCTCTCTCTTTCTCTCAAAGAGCAAGAGAGAGTGTAATCTGAACGAACATTGAAGTGCAGTTATGAGCTGGCGATTGTGCTGTAATGCAATTGAACAAATGCACGGATACAATTGTAACGGTACTGTGCAGGTTAATTGTGATTGGTTGTCAGTAGATTTTTTGAAGATCAAAGTAACAGTATCAGTAATACAAGACAATCGAGCAGAACACAGATGATTATTTAATGCTTGATATTCCCATTGCTAACTGCTGGCTGGTATATATGTGAACGTAGTGATTTTTTTTTCACTCGGGGAAGAACGAAAATATGGTGCTACAGAACACGAGAGAGAGAGAGAGAGAGAGAGAGAGAGAGAGAGAGAGAGAGAGAGAGAGAGAGAGAGAGAGCGCAAATATTTCATTCAAATAAAGGCCATAGCCCCACACTGAGGGATATATACTCGCAATACATCGTATTGATATTATTATGAAAGAAATTGAAAAGAGAAGACCAGAGAAAGAGAGAAGGGGTGAGAAAGGTGAATGAGATCACTCACGCACACACACACACACACGGAAGGATTGTTGTTAGCCTGCACTTGTTTTCCCCCCACTTCTTAATTTTTCAGTGTGTGTGTGTGTGTGTACTAAAATATGTTGAACAGTGTGTGTGTGTGTGTGTGTGTGTGTGTGTGTGTGTGTGTGTACTAAAATATGTTGAACAGCGTGTGTGTGTGTGTGTGTGTGTGTGTGTGTGTGTGTACTAAAATATGTTGAACAGTGTGTGTGTGTGTGTGTGTGTGTGTGGTGTACTAAAATATGTTGAACAGCGTGTGTGTGTGTGTGTGTGTGTGTGTGTGTGTGTGTGTGTACTAAAATATGTTGAACAGTTGTGTGGTGTGTGTGTGTGTGTGTGTGTGTGTGTGTGTGAGATATTTCTTACTGTCCACGTTCCTTGATCTCTCTCTCTCTCTCTCTCTCTCTCTCTCCTTTCATACACACACACACACACACCACACACACACTACCCAGTGTGTGTGTGTGTGTGTGTGTTTTGCGCGCGCGCGCGTGTGTGTGCATGCGTCCGTGTATATGTCTGCAGAGAGAGAAAGAGGAGAGAGGTGGGAGGGGGAGCAGATAAGAGGGGGGGGGGGGGGGGTCATCACCGCACAGAGTCGATTCGAATCAGTCTGCGATGTTTCAACAGAGGAGATTGAAAACCGACAGTTAAAACGAAGAAGAAGAAAGAAAAGAGACGGAGGTGAAGTTGATTGTTCTTGTCGTCCCCGAAATGGCGGAGGAGGGGAAGGGGAGGGGCGAGTGAGTGGGTAAGGAGCGAAGGAAGGCGAGAGAAGAGGCCGCCACGCCTTGAAATGGGCAAATTATGCAGGCCATTCTTCGCCCTTCCACAGGGTCTCACGATCGATTCGGTTCCGCTGGGGGAGTGGATTTGATTTCGTTGTGAGAGAGCGGCTGGGAATTTTATTTATTTTCTTTTTCTTTTTTTTCTTCTCTCTCTCTCTCTGGTAAAAGCCGACAAACCAAGAGTCTTGGATCTGCCATCTTTTTCTGACGTGAGCTAGGATCTATCGTTTGTTGTTGTTCTTATCTTTTTTTGTTGTTGAAAAAAGCACCATTATGTTTACTGAAAAAAAGCATACATCCACAAATACACAAGCACGCGACTTATTAGTCTGCTAACAGCGTCCTATTGAAGACAAACGATCACTTCCACGTTAATCTAGGGTCACACACCACCCCCCCCCCCCATCCACCCCTCCCTACCCGTGCACACACGTTAAGCTCCTACAGCGCTCACGCACAGTATCAGCGTCTCTTTTTCTACATTAGCATACCCCCAAGTCAGCCCATCTCTTGCCCATATCAAGAAATGAATTTATCTCGAGTGTTCAGAGGCAGAAAATTGGAATTTGTTGCGAACTATCACTTCATACGCTTCGTCAGTAGTGGAGATGATGTAGATCGTTTGTTTTTGTTTTTGTTCCGTTTGACTGTTTTCCATTGCCACTCGAGCATGAGTGTCGAATGAATCCCAATACTTGTCTCGGGAATTTGCCAAGAAGTCCGTCAGTCCTGAGGCAAACAGAATTTTCCCCGTGGCTTCCTGAATGAAGAACTGGATATAAATAAAAAAAAAAAAAATGACAACGGTATACATAGGGATTGTTTAGGGACAGCGCAGTACACACTTGTGCATGTGTTACATTAATTGAATGTTGGCAGGTCTTATACCTGCTCCTGTGCATACCGTACTTATGGTTGTAATGCTTGTTCGGTTTATTTTATTTTATGTTTTTTTTTTAGTTTTAAGCGTGCATTCTCTCTTCTTGTCACTGTGTATGTGTGCGGGCGTGTTTGATGTTGGCGTAAATAATACATTTCCTTTCAACGCTCGCAAACTGAGCAGGAGTATACTATAGAAATGAAGTATACTAACAGTTCAAACCACCACAAGTTGGTAGGGTTCTCTCTCTCTCTTTCGCACACACACACACACACACACACACACACACGCACACTCACTCTCTCTCTCTCTCTCACACACACATCTCTCAGTATTTCACTCTTTCTCTTACACACACACGCACACACACACAAACCCCACCACCACCACCAACCCAGCACCACACCAAGCAGGCCGGCAAACAAGGTGGTTATATCCCCTGTCTATTGATCCTGCCGGCTGAGCCTGCCGAGGCGGTTTGACCTTTGGCGGCTCGCAGCTCCGTCCCTCGCCCAGCCGTCGTTAATCTTTGATGTAGGCGCACTTGATTAGAAAGGGCGGCTGTGTTTCCTTATCGAATGATAGCAGCTGAAGTGCTGCCCTTTTTACGAGGACCAGCTAACGCGGAGCAGCGAGCTTCACGCTACGGCTCCTCTCGGCTAGGCTGCATGGAGGAGGATCATGGCATGGTACGCGCGCGTTTCAGGGGCGATTTCTTTCCTCTGCCAGTTTGTTGGCAGCCGGACTCGCGCGCTCGCGCGCCTCAGAAAGCTTTTTGGAACGTTGTCAAACCGTTGGTGTGTATTTATTTATTGCTGTATGATAATAATTGAGGACTGACAGGAAATACTCATTTAATGTCCCCCCCCCCCCACCCTTCCCCTCTCATTCACGATCTCCCACCCCACCCACCCCCCAAACAAACATGCAAACACACTAGGAAAGCAAACAAACAAAAATAAAACCCTGCTGGCTTATATGTCTTCAGAATGCAAATGTAAAACTTCTTGAATGCACTAGGCAGGCTTCAACACTCCAACACGTTTTTACGACACTTCCTCAGTCAAGAGTTACAGGGGGAAAATGTATTCCCGTTGCAGTTGCCGGACGACTGTTGTTCGTATCACTTGCCCGACTTTTACCCTTTGGTCTCGCCTAGTCTCTTGTTTGTCAGGATAAATCTCCATGTCTGTCAGTGCCCCTATTTTGCACTGTCTGTTCACAGACAGTGGTGAGAACAGATACCACAGCTACAGAACACAGACAACAGGGTTTCCGGACATGTCATGGAGAGCCGAGTGGTGGCGAAAGAGGGGATGGGATACACATACAGGCAGCTCCCCCCCCCCCCCCCCCCCCCATCCTCTCATCTTTTATCTGCTCATTCTGGGTTTCTTTGTATAAGAGGGTTCTTCCTAGATGATGGATGATCCAGTTGTGTTACAGAATTTCTTTTTTTTAATTTTTTTATTTTTTACTACAGTTACAGAAGTTCTTTTATTTTATAACTGCGAATGCCAAACAATTTGAAGGTCCACCCATTATCACTTTATGTAGAAAGCAAAGCAAAGATCTCGCAAGTACTCTGGTGGTCCCCACGCCTCCCTATTACTCCACTGTGTGAAGAAAACTGGAGAGGCTGTGAACCTTATTTAACCCTTTCGCTGTCTAGAAATTAAGCTTAAAGTTAAATCCTATATGCCAGGGTTCCCCCCCACAAAAAAAAACACAAACAAATGAGTATATGTTTTCAAAAGAATTCTACTGACTTTCTCACTGCCGAAAACAAGATTACCAACTATCAATAGAATCTAGGGACTTCACCACTCTGAAAATATCCTCTCTTTTGTAAGCAGTGTAAATATAAAACGAGGAATATTCCGGACTTCCCATGACGAGTATACTTGACGGCCATGGCAGTGAAGAGTACATGTCCTTGCCGTTGAGTTATCTCGTCAAGTTAGGCACCGAACGAGTTAAGGAACTGGCAGCACATCCCCTACAATGCCAGACACCCCAAATCCATCTGACGCTAACAGGGGCTGTTACTGGGAGTGAGAAGCTGATTGCACAGACTGGGGATCTCACCACTTGCTGGTTGGTGTTCTGTTCAGCTCCCTCTCCCAGTGGAAGTCTTTCTGGCCTGCCTGCCTGTCTTTTTTTCATGTCATTGATTCTCACTTCTTTATTCACTCTCACTAAACAATTGCATTTCCTGCTTGATGATAAAACTGTATGGTCAAGAAAACAGTGCATAAAAGTGTATCACCTGGATTCCTCCTCCCCCCCCCCCCCCCCCCCCCCCCCCCCTCATTCTCTCTTTCTCTAAATGTCTCTGGTTTGGAACAGGCTTGGGTCTGTTTATTCTTTAGGCAGTTCAGGAGGAGCAAAAATGGAAGCCAAGTACATTTGGTTTGTTAGAAACCCACCCACCCACTCACTCATTCTCTCCACCCACCCACCCACTCACTCATTCTCTCCACCCCACCTCCTCCTGCCACCACCATCCCCCGCCCCCCCCTTTTTTTTTCTTTTTGTCTCGTGTATCTTATTATTTATTTTTTAAAAATTTTAATGGAAGTCATGTATGTATGTTATATATATATATATATAATATATACATGTATATATATTCAATTTTCAATATAAGTTGATGCTTTTTTCATGAAGATAATTGTGTAAATATAATCATGATTAATTTAGAAGATTGTTATAATGTGAAGACAAATATCATATTTAAAGAAGTGCAAAAGAAAGAAACGAAACAAAACAAAAAAAAAGCCTATATAGAGAATAAAAGGAAGCAGAATTGGACAAAATTATGCTTTCCATGCTGACTTACACAAACACATGTGGACATGGCAACAGGTGTGCATGAATGCATGCGCTCACATGTACACACACTCCCACATGCATACACTTGCAAGCACACACACACACACACACACACACACACACACACACACACACACACACACACATACACACACACACACACTTCTTGTTGACAATTAAGTTTTAATTTTGTTCATATGGTACTGTAGGGAGATGGAAGTTGCTCCTATTTTCAAAGACATGTCTAATCATTTTCAAGGGGGGACACAGTTGTTTTTTATTTGGTTCACTGTGAATATTGGGTGATTAGGGGTCCTTGTGCCTGGTGTTATAATGGAGTGATTTGTTTGAGAAAAAAAAGGCTGTTGCTGAATACTGATTTTTTTTCTTTTTTTTTTTCATGTGAGTGTTGCATTAGGATTTTACCTTACTGCCATTTGTGTAATTATCAAATATGTGATGGGAACTTGTTTTTGAATATTGTTTTAAATCATTTTGCTCTAGTGCTTCACCAAATAACAGTTTGGAAACCAAGTTAAGTTTCAATAGGTAATGCAATGCACAGTAATTTTTAGACTTAGAAAACATGCACACACACAAATAAATGAATGATAATTAAAAAAAAATTAATGGTGAGTTATTTTCATTGCCAGCATCTGTGATAGTAAGTTCCTTATCAAGATTAATTTTAAAGAAAAAATTGAAGTTTTAGAATAAATGTTTTGTGGACAGTGAGTGTGAGGTTTTAGCTTATTTTAACCCCCCCCCCCCCCCAGTCCTTTCTCTTCCTCTCTATCTCTTTAATTTTAAAGAAAAATTTTAAGTTTTTGAATAAATGTTTTGTGGACGGTGAGTTTGAGGTTTTATCTTACACTCCCTGCCAGACGCTTTCCTTCCTCTCTTTCTTGCTCTCTCTCATCACACACACACACACACACACACACACACACACACACACACACACACACAGAGTCATGTGTGTATTGGTATGACTATGAACTCGCGAACAGAAGCTGTACAATTCAGAATGTACCAGTGATCCCTCAGAACTTCGGCCTGCTGGTACATCTACATTGTATGGGGTTGTTAATTCTATAAACCTTCTGTAATCTGCTCTCATTCCAAAGGTTTCACTTTAGGTCTAAATAAAGCAGTGTATTGTATTCTAAAAATAGATGCACAGACTTATGTGCTGGTTGATATATATATATATTATATATTATATTTATTTTTTAAATTTTTTTTTATTATTGAAATGACTGATTCACGAGTGAAGTCTATGATAATGAAATGTCAGTAACTTATGTCTTAAGCATCACTAAAGAGCTTGACAACTTCGTAAGGCAGGAATCTTGAGAAAGA
>CM065731.1:32286332-32308832 GCA_033310375.1 Conus canariensis | reverse complement strand
AGGAATGAAATCCATAGTCTTTGCAGCGATCCCAAGGACATTCCTGTCCATTGTAACCATCTGGTCTCTGAACTGATTCTCGCGAGTATTCGTGACAAAGAAACGACAGTTCGGCACTCATAAACCTTTCTTCTGCGCGGTCACGCTTCTCTCCAAGACTTGTCTAGTCAAAAAGAAGAGAGGGAAGGGTGTGTGTGTGTGTGTGTGTGTGTGAGAGTGGGGGTCTGCGTTACCACTGGGTGCTAGAACCATTTCTAAGACTGTTTGATGGGTGCACACTCGTGCTGGGAGAGACACCTGAGCCATGAGTCCAAGAGCTCATAAGGTTAGAGTGATCGCCATATCCATGGATTGCGCTAGGTTTTTGTCGGTTGTGTACGTCATACGCAGACGGCTGAAAAAATGCGTATGACTGGCCTGATTTTGCATCCGCACAAAAGTCATAGAGATACGTGAACTGAAAAAAAAAAAAAACGATCTCGTCAAGGTCAAACACACCCTGAATGCTCCACTTCTGCTGTAGACGTGGAAGGTTCAACTTCTGAGGAAGGAGGAGTTGGTGATTCTGAAACCCTCTGATCCAGTGGCCTTTTCTGCGAAAAGAAACGCGAAAGGGATTGCTGCTTTTTCTCTGCCATTGTTTCCCATAAACTGGGGCGATGGCGGGAAAGAAGGACGGCAGATTCGCGGGATCTAAACTGACGACACACGTGATGTCACAGCCGGCACGTCCAACACTATCTATAGTCTGTTTTATGATCGCTACAGCACATTATTAGCTGTCGCAGTATCCAGATTCTTCTTTGCCAGTGGGCGCAAAAACGCAAAAAACGAACGGGACATAGTGAGGCAGGTGAGAGAGAGTCGCTACTTCAGACGCTGACGCCTGTTTCTTTATTTCAGTGCACTGCCTGTAGACCAAGGCTTTTTGTGTACGACTTGCGCATTGCAAGTCAAAAATTGCGTACGCAGGTCAGTGAAATGCGTGAAATGCACGTAATTTTAGCGTTAGCGTGATCCCTGCATATCGCCCTGTTCCATTATTCTGTACCTGTTTCAGTCTCTGTCATCTCCTGAAGCTAGCTTCCTGGGATTAGGAGAATCCCCTCTGTGATTCACTTCTGCCTGGGGGGATACCCACATGACCAGAGCTGATGTCTAACTTGATCATATTCACCCTGTCTCCCTCTGCAAACCATTAGGCCGATTGGCTTCCTTTCATAACTTCAGATTCTGCAAGGCTTTGTCGTGGTACATTGTATGAGACCAAAATTGGGCGTTTTTATCATACTATGTGTGTTTCGCAAAATGTATTTTCTGTGTCAAACTCAGTTCCTCATTCCCTGTGGTATTGCTGTGGTCTGCTTTTTTGGAAAAAAATTAAATGTTGGTGATAGCGCACCATCAAAAAACATAGACAAACGAATCACAAGACAAAACACGGTGCATTTCGACCTCTTGATTCAACGCCCATCTTGTGCTGAAGGGGATGAAGATAAGTGATTGCGCGTTCATTTTCATTGTACATTCTGAGTGTTTTTGTATCTTGCCTGAAGAAGACCAAAGAGGTCGAAACAGGTCGTGTTTTGTCTTGTGATTCGTTTGTCTATTTTTTTTTTGGCGGTGCGCTATCACTAACATTTAAAATTGGTTTAGATTTCCGCCTGCAGTCGCCTCAGTTGGAACTAGATCAGCTTTTTTGGGTTTCGTCACAATCAGCCATAGAACGATGGCAAGTGGAAGTAGCTGCGTGCAGTATGCTTGAGATGGGGGGAGGGGGGGGGGGGGGGGGGGGGGGCTGCTACTTACTGTTTAGCGTCAGCCAAGAAAATTCAGCCAAACAGAGCCAGCGAACTGGCTAAAGGCTTTCAAGTACTGGCCATTGGTAACAGACAGCAAGCAGTATGAAAACTACCCACATCTCTGCAATTTGGTAGGCTTTATGGATTAATGCAGTTGATGGTTTTATGAATAAAGTGCATTTTTGTTGGTTACATTTCATGGATAGATATGCTTAACAGTGTGACATTCAGCTGCTGAAAACCATTACACAAATCCGTGGCTGTAAATAGGATATTTTTTGACCTGTGCACACGTACATGTAAAAAAACAAAACAAAAAAACAAGCATCGGAGTGGAGTCATCTGGTTTCTTTTGATTCTTTAACGTATAATCAACCAAAAATGCGAAAATGTTCTCAAATTAATTCATAATAAGTTTTAAGCCAACCAGGCCATTCCAACAGTCACAGAAGAACCAGTCAAGAGCCTTGGAAGATGGTATGATGATACGCTGAAAGACACACAAAGAGCAAAAGAAACCAAGCAGATGGCGGAGGAAGGCTTGGAGACCATTGACCAGTGTGGGCTCCCTGGCAAATACAAGGTCTGGTGTCTGCAGTTCATGCTGATACCAAAGCTGCTATGGCCTCTGATGATATACGACATCTGCACCAGCATAGTGGAGGCAATGGAAGCCAAAATCAACAAGTTCACAAGGAAATGGCTTGGTGTCCCACCCTGTCTGACTGACATAGCGCTGTACTGTCGCCAAGCAAAGCTGAAACTACCCCTGAAATCCATCCTGGAGGAATACAAAGCAGGGAAGATCAGACTTCAAAGCATGCTGGAGGACTCAGGAGACAAGGTGGTAGAAGCAATTAAGCCCCAGCTGAAGACAGGCAGAAAATGGAAAGTTCAAGAGGCGATGGATTCTGCAAAAGAAAGTCTCAAGATCAGAGAAATAACAGGACACACACAGACCAACAGACAGGGACTGGGGGTGACCAAAACTGAATGGTGGTCAAAGGCCAAAGGAAAAGCCAAAAGAGACATGATGATTCAGGAGATGAGAAAAGAAGAAGACCAAAAAAGACTCCAAAAAGCAGTCCAGCAGAGCCAGCAAGGGCAATGGACAACGTGGGAGAATGCACTCCAAAAAAGTCTCACTTGGAATGACATTTGGCACATGGCCCCTCTCAGGATCAGCTTCATTCTCAGATCTGCATATGACCTTCTGCCCTCAAATGCAAACCTGGTGAAGTGGGGGAAAACAGACGATCCTGCATGCCCCCTCTGCCATGAAAAACAAACAGTGGAGCATGTCCTAAGCTCATGTAAAGTAGCCCTGGCTCAAGGAAGGTACACATGGAGGCACAACCAAGTGCTCAAAGAAATTGTACAAGTAGTCTGGGCTAGTACCAACACCACAAAAGGGAAAATCAGGACTCCAAAAGCACCCGCAACATTCTTCACGGCAGGAGGCAGCAAATCGTGGCCAAGAACAACAGTGCCACTCGAAACATGCAGGCAGAGTCTGCTGGACGGGGCAGATGACTGGGAGTGCACTGCAGACCTCCCAGAATGGAAGAGTCACCCAGAGATCATCAGCAAGAGTGGCATGAGACCAGACATAGTAGTCCACTCTAAGTCAACCAAGCAGCTGATCATGATCGAGCTCACGGTGCCATATGAGAACAGAATGGAGGCAGCTCAAATCTACAAGACTGAAAAGTATGCTGATCTGGCAAACAGCCTGAGGAGAGAAGGCTATCAGGTCAAAGTCCTCACTGCAGAAATTGGAGCTAGGGGGTTTGTAGGAACGTCTGCATACAGCCTCATGAAACAGCTCTCAGTTGCAGGGAGGGAAAAAACCAGAGCCCTGAAAGCAATGGCAGAAGCGGCAGAGAGGTGTTCAAGCTGGATCTGGTCAAGGAGGAACAAAAGTGAACTTCATAAGGCTTAATTTCCCTACAAATATCAGGTGTCCCTGTGGCTCAGTGGTTAAAGCGCGAGTCATTAAGTGGAAAATGAGCATGTCCAGAGGGTCATGGGTTCGAATCCCAGCCATGGCTCGTCCCAAGATGGGAAACAAAGGGGCAGCAGAGGGACATCCGGAGTCATGAACCGGGTGTGGCCCAACCCCCCTAGAGTGTCAGGAGATAAGGGCCGAAACACTTGCTTGAAGGGGGCTTCTCTTCTGAGGACTCGCTGCTGCCACGCTCTCCACGAGTTTCTTTCTACTAAGCTCTAAACTGAGGTAACCCTTTCATGACCAGAGTTTAAATGACCAACCCTTGAAATTGAATGGGCTGGAAGTCGCTACAACATTTTTGCTTTGGTGGTTCTAAGTATGTGTGTCAAGCTATAAACTCTGTTTGAAATATTCTGTCTAACAGCATTTTGCAAACCGAACGTACACTCTTTGAAATACTCGGACTAATAGTGTTTTTTGTAAACAGAATTTTCCAAACTAAGTACTATTTGCTCTGGAGTAGCTATATACAGTGGCATGATACAGATTTGGCTGAATATGTTGCCCAAGCGACAGGAAAGCTCATCGCCTGTGGTCAGTCAGTGACTGGACTTGTGTTTCAGGGGCAAGTGCCAGGTGGTGCATTATCAGGACATTGGGTCAGCGAGAGCATTCAAGCCTTCCCCAGACGTCTTCTTCTACGTCCTTGGCTATAATCCTCAAACCAAAAGGCTGGCAACAACACAGGGAGAAATCCGGGTGGGCGCCAGCCATCAGGTTTGTTCAGTTTATTTTCCATCATTTTGAGGACGGGGGGTGGGGGGTGTAAGAAAAATTTCATGTGATTTTGGTTTTGGATGTAAGGGGTGCGGATTGTTTACTCATCTGAAAACAAAATATAAAAAAGAAAAATGGTTAAACCTGATCGATCATCTTTCTGCAGGGGAATGGGGACATGTTTTCTATGGGGCATATGGAGCTTTGGGGGGGGGGGGGGGGGGATTTTCTAGAATGCAGTCCAAATCATTGACTTTCCCATGGTTCAAACATACAGAGATGGAGTCCAGATAGTGTACCTCACCTTAGCATTTATCGGAAGATCAGAGTGCAGTCCAGATGGTTCACCACTCGCATTCTCCTCTAATGCCTGTTTAAATCTTTATTCTGTATTTTTGTTGTCGCTATCGGCTTAAAGATTGGAAAGTTTTTTTCTTGTAATTTTAAATGGTTACGCAACTGTAGACTTCAGAGATATAGAGGGGGAAAAAGTATGTGTTAATAGTAGATTTAACCCAGATAGTTTTGCATCCTGTTTCATTTGTTTGGCATTGTGCTTGTAGTCGGAGTCCGTTGGGGTTATCTGAGGAGGTCCTGAAAGTTGTTTATCAATGGTGTAAATGTTACAGTATTAACACTGTGAAATCTGCCATTTAAGATCCAAAGAAGGACTCCCTCAATATACCACCTCCAGTTAGTTTTCTGTACTATTTTTGTCTTTGTGCACAGTGGAACCTCAAGACCAAGAACAAACTTGTAGATCATGTCCTTCGAAAGAGGGCTTTACATGGAGGGAAGGTATGTAGACTTGCCTTCCTATGAAGACTGGCTGTCTTTAAAGACTTGGGTTTTTTTTGGTGTGTGTGTGTGTGTGTGTGTGTGTGTGTTTTTATAACATATACATCTTTGTAAGCTCAAAATTTACTCCCAACAAACCTTCCCTCCACATAAAGCCCTCATTCGAAGGACATCTACAAGTCTGTTCTTGGTCATGAGGTCGCACTGTGCACAAACCCTTGACTCCTCTCTCTCATCATTGCTGCGTTCCAGGCTGCCCTCCCAGAATGCAGGCCCGACCTGTATCCAAATCAGATACTCGAAGAATGTCGCGAATACGAAGAGCTTCTGTGGGAGCCGGATCGTGTGGAGGACAGCGACCTCTTCATGTACCTGCAGGCAGCCAGGTGAGTGTGCAACAGTCTGTCAGTAAAAATAGTAGTAAGAATAATGAGGACAATTTCTACAGCGCACATCCTAACAACATAGGCTATAGAGCGCTTTACAAGTTTTAACAAATTGACATCTAAGATATACGCAGGACACACACGCTCACACACACAGACACACACACACACACACACACACACACACACACACACACACACCACACACACACACACACTCATGAGCGAATGATCTCACGAACGAACGAACGAATCACAAACATGCGTGTGCTCACTCACAAATACACACACACAACACACACACACGCACACACCACGCACGCACGAACACAGACACGAACACATACATAGCAAACGCACACGGCACATGCGCACACACACACACGTACACGCGCGCACACACACACACTGATTCCTGTGCTCAATTTTGAGCCAGTGTAGGTCCTTCAAGAGACGTGAAGTATGATGTTGTTTTGGCACCTTGTAGATAAGGCGAATGGCTGAAATTTGAACGCATAGTGGCTGGATTAAGGCTGCGGCTACACCAAGGAGAAGCGCATTACAATGATCTATCTTGACAGAATGCATTGAACGAGTCTTTTGTGAAAATTGTCCCAGATCTGTTCATGTGTGCGCTTGCGTTTTGTAACAAATTGTGTTTTGGTTTGTATGTGTTAGGTAGTTTTTGTTACAAATTGTATTTTGGTTTGTGTGTGTTAGGTAGTGTGACACATGATGTGCTTCTTGATTAGGAAGATGACTGTAAAAGAAATGTACAGTAGCAGTTCAGGGTCTCCTTGATGTGACCTTGATGAAAACGGCTCGCATACTTCACTATATACTGTAGTGAGTCTGTATTATGATTGCCACACTGACAGTTTCTCTAACCTGACCTTTTGCTGACCTACCTTGACCTAATATGTCTTTTGCACAAAATAGCAGCCTGTGAACAACAACAACAACAACAAAATGCTGCAGATGCACAGTGATGTGCTAAGATGTCTGTTGATGATCTCTGAAGTAAACTTCACACATGCATGCTTTTGCATCAAGAAGATTGCTGTGCAAAATGTTGTTATCATCATAGCAACCCCCCCCCCCCCCCCCCCCCTCTCTCCCCCCCCAAAAAAAACAACAAAAAAACCCCTGCTTTAGAAGAGCGAACCAAACCAGTCTAAAGAAATGTAAAAATTGGAAGTGCCACGTTGATAGCTTACTGGAAATAGGAAAAGACACAGATTCAAAATACTGTCAAAGATGAAGAATGGAGTGCCAGATGGGATAGTGGAGAGAGTGGAGATGGGGAAGTTTTTCAAAATTCAAAAAACGGTGTACACAGACATTAATTTTCTGAAACGGAATGAGAGTGGTTTTGTGGAGCCAGGCTAAAGAAAATAAATACTTGTAACTATGCAAACTGGACTTTCATGCTGTGCATGTACAGGATATCTTACAATGGGAGAGAGGGGAGTGAGAGGTGGGATGATGATGTACAACACATGAAAATTAATCAGAAAGGAAGAATGATACTTTAGAATTTGAAATTAAAGTCCCACCTACTATTTCAAGTGGCAGTGTTGTGAGGGGGACATTCTGAACAACATGGCTTCAGTGCAGTGTGGGGGAAAGGGGCTTCGGTTGCATGCCAAAAGAATAATTTTGTTGGTAAACGAACAGGGTAAAATGGAAACGAATTGTGGAAGCAGGTAGGACTAAATGTCTGCTTATTCTTGCAGGAGCATTGCAGCGTTTGCAGGCATGTGCGACGGTGGAGAGCCAGACCAGGCTGCTGCCTCAGACGTAACAACCATGAATGCCATGTATACAGTGAGTGTCCTGAATCTTGCCGTCTCCACAGGCATTCATTTTCCATTTCCTTTTGACTTTGTGCACAGCTCCTCTTTCTCTCATTTATTAGTCAGTGTATTTGGTGTGTGTGTGTGTGGTAAACATAAGTTTGTATAAAAGAAGAATGCACCAGGCTGAATGGTTTGAGATGAAATAGTGAAAGTTGGGCACATGCACACGCCTGGAAAGAAAGTACCTGTGTGTCAGTTTCTTCGCCAAGAGTTCTGTATAATGCTGTTTCACTGATTAATTTTAGATGATCATTAACATCGATGATGTGGTCAAGATCTTATAGGTTGATCCTCATAAAGTGTTGATCTACATGATTCTGAGTGCAAGGTAAACAACACTAGTACAGCGAGCAAGACCCTAGTGATGCAATTCACACAATGCCAGTGATGTTTTACTCTGAAGCAACAGCCATATTGCCATCAACAAAGGTAGTGGGAAATATAGTTAGAAACCATTGAACGCCAAAAGAATGGGGTTAAAAAATTGATGTTATTTTCTTTGTGCTGTATGTATCCATGATCCATGAAGAGTGAAGAGTTGACTTAAGGCACAGGCAATACAGCTGCTTTCCTTGAGGGAACTTTGTAGGACCCCATGTTTGTTGATCAGTTCAACTGGAGTGCATAGTGTGTTTGAAGAGAGGCTGATGGTGTGTTTAAGGCGACTAGGAGGAGGGGGACTTGAATTACAAGAGGTGTGTTGTTTCTTTCTTGCAGCTTCACAAATACAATTACGACACAACACGATCTCTTCAGGCCCTTGTTAAGAGCCCTGTGAAGAAAATATTTGAAAGGAAATTGGGAGAAGAAGAAGGGGTGAGTGTTTTGTCCTTTATCAGTGGGTGTGGTGTTTGTGTTTGTGGTGGTTTGTGTGGTGGTGTGTTTTTGTTTCATTTTTTAGAGTGGTAGTATGTTTGTTTTGTGTTTTGGTGATTGCATGGCAGTGTATGTGTTTTTGTTTGTGGTGATTTGTTTGGCAATGAGTTTTTTGTGTTGATAGTGGTTTTGTGACAGTGTGTTTTATTTTTAGAGTGGTAATGTGGCAGTGTGTTTAATTCATGTTTGTAATTATAGTGATTGTATGGCAGTGTATGTGTTTTGTGTTTGTTGCGATTGATTTGGCAGTGTTTTTTGTGTTGATAGTGGTTTTGTGACAGTGTGTTTTATTTTTAGAGTGGTAGTGTGGCAGTGTGTTTATTTCATGTTTGTAATTGTAGTGATTGTATGGCAGTGTATGTGTTTTGTGTTTGTGGCGATTGGTTTGGCAGTGTGTTTTTTTGTGTGATAGTGGTAGTGTGACAGTGTGTTTTATTTTTAGAGTGGTAATGTGGGTGTGTTTTTTGTGTTGATAGTGGTAGTGTGACAGTGTGTTTTATTTTTAGAGTGGTAATGTGGCAGTGTGTTTAATTCATGTTTGTAATTGTAGTGATTGTATGGCAGTGTATGTGTGTTTGTGGTGATTGTTTGGCAGTTTTTTTTGTTTTTTTTTAATTTGTGGTGGTTTTGTGACATTGTGTTTCTCTGTGTGTTTTTATTTTCGGAGTGTGTTGTGTGGCAGTGTGTGTTGTTTTGTGTTCTGGTTTTTGTATGCAAGTGTTCTTGTTTGTTGTGTGGCACTGTGTTTTATACTTCTGCTTGTGTGGGGCAGTGTGTTGTTTTATGTTTCTGCTGTTGTGGGGAAGTGGGTTTGTTTTATGTTTCTGCTGTTGTGGGGCAGTGTGTGTGTTTCAGACCTATTTACCCATACGATTTGGCGTAATTTTTACAGGAAAAAATCAAAATTACGAGAATTACGCCCACCACCCCCACCCCCACCCCCAATTTAATAAAAACAAAAAAAAATTATGGGAAAACAAATCAAAAGAAAGAAAATTTGTCAAACACGAAGTTTCGTCTTCTACCGTTTCAGTCAAAAGCAGTAAAAAGACATTTCCCAGTGTGCCTTGCGTCTTTTACCTTGTTGGTTTTGTGTTTCTGGTGATTGTTGATCAGTCTGTTTTTGTTTAGTGTCAATAGTGGTTGTGGTGATTGTTGATCGGTCTGTTTTTGTTTAGTGTCAGTAGTGGTTGTGGAGAGGGGTTGTGGGTTAAAATGTTGTTCTGTGTTGAAAGTGGTTGTGGTGTAGTGTGTTGCTTTATGTCGTTGGTGGTTGTGGGGTAATGTGTTCAATATTACTGGTGGTTGTGGAATAGTGTGTTGTTTTATGGTATTGGTGGTGGTTGAGTAGTGCGTTGTTTTATAGTAATGATGGTTGTGGGGCAGTATGTTGTTTTGTAGTAATGGTGGTTGTGGGGCGGTGTGTTGTTTTATAGTAATGGTGGTTGTGGGGCAGTGTGTTGTTTTATAGTTATGGTGGTTGTGTGTGTTGTTTTGTAGAAATGGTGGTTGTGAGGCAATGTGTAGTTTTATAGTAATGGTGGTTGTGGCACAGTGTGTTGTTTTATAGTAATGGTGGTTGTGGCGCAGTGTGTAGTTTTATAGTAATGGTGGTTGTGGGGCAATGTGCTGTTTTATAGTAATGGTGGTTGTGGGGCAGTGTGTTGTTTTATAGTAATGGTGGTTGTGGCGCAGTGTGTAGTTTTATAGTAATGGTGGTTGTGGGGCAATGTGCTGTTTTATAGTAATGGTGGTTGTGGGGCAATGTGTTGTTTTATAGTAATGGTGGTTGTGGCGCAGTGTGTTGTTTTATAGTAATGGTGGTTGTGGGGCAATGTGCTTTTTTATAGTAATGGTGGTTGTGGGGCAATGTGCTGTTTTATAGTAATGGTGGTTGTGTTGTTTTATAGTAATGGTGGTTGTGTTGTTTTATAGTAATGGTGGTTGTGGGGCAGTGTGCTGTTTTATAGTAGTGGTAGTTGTGTTGTTTTATAGTAATGGTGGTTGTGGCGCAGTGTGTTGTTTTATAGTAATGGTGGTTGTGGGGCAATGTGCTGTTTTATAGTAATGGTGGTTGTGTTGTTTTATAGTAATGGTGGTTGTGTTGTTTTATAGTAATGGTGGTTGTGGGGCAGTGTGCTGTTTTATAGTAATGGTGGTTGTGTTGTTTTATAATAATGGTGGTTGTGAGGCAGTGTGTAGTTTTATAGTAATGGTGGTTATAGGGCAGTGTGTTGTTTTATAGTAATGGTGGTTGTGGGGCAGTGTATTGTTCTATAGTATTTTTAGTGTAAATAGTTCTTGTATTGTGTTGTTTTATAGTAAAGGTGGTTATGGGGCAGTGTTTTGTTTCTGTAGTAAAGGTGGTTGTGACAGTGTGTTGCTGTAAAGTAATGGTGGTTGAGAGACAGTGTGTTGTTTTATAATAATGTCGGTTGTGGGGAGGTGTGTTGTTTTATAGTAATGGTGGTTGTGGTGCAGTATGTTGTTTTATAGTATTTTTTAGTAATAATAGTTCTTGTATTGTGTGTTCTGTAGTAATGGTGGTTGTGGCGCAGTGTGTTACTGTTAAGTAATGGTGGTGGTTTGGCATTGTGTCATTTTACAGTGATGGTGGTTTGGGGGCAGCGTGTTGTTTTCTATGTTACTGTTGGTTGTAGGGCATTGTGGGCGAACTGCTGAGGAAGTTTGATTTTCAGATCATTGTCTAAGATACGTCAAACAAAATGGTGAAATTTATTCACAACTATGTATTATAAAAGATTATCGCAAATCTTGCATACATACACTCCTTTCTCCCTTCCCTTCCCCCCCCCCCCCTTTTTTTTTTGTCCCAGCTGAAAGAAGCAAGTGTCCAGTTTCGGAGAATGGGCAGATTCACCCCACAGATTTTGAACTTGCAGTCTGAGTATGATAATTATGACGCCCTAGCAGTTAGTACATTTGTCAGAACAGTAATTTCTATTCCTCCCAATATGCAGTTGATGAGTAATTCTTACAGATTATTGTCAGCCACATTTTGTGTGATGTTATCACTGTTGTTTTGCACTGTGTTATGATAACTTTTTTTTATGTATTACTTAGACTGAATTACTTTTCTTCAGCCCCCCCCCCCCCCCTGTCTGTCACTTGGAAAGACAATATACAAACATAATGCCGGTTTTGTAGAAGTTTATCTTCAGAGCAGATGGCTCTCGAGATTGATGCAACAGAAGAACCACACCATGACTTGTGTTTATAAACGGGTGGAGAATCTGGCACCCCTGAAGAGCATGCATCTGTTAAAATGGGGAAAAAGTGAAACGGAATCCCCTCCCAAGACAAGAGGCCATGGATGGGGAAAATGTTCCCCAGCCCCCCCCCCCCCCCCCCCCAAAAAAAAAAAAAAGAAAAAGAAAAAAAGAAGCAAGCAACGAGGCCAGGTGGAGGAGCGAGAGGGATGGCAGTCTGCTGCATCAGGCCCCGGCCTGTGTTTGTGCAGCATTTTACCTCCTCGGGCTGGCAGCTCTGTGTGTTTTTGTGTGTGGAGGGAGGAAAGATTAGCCATGTGGGGCAGACAACAAAAGCAGAGCCATGAAAAGATTTAGGGCCAGATCATGATACCCCTGAGAGAGACGGCTTCAGACCAAGAGGGAGGGGACAGAGATTAACTCGCCGGCTTTGTGGCATGTTGTCAGCCTAGCTTTCACGTTAAATGGAGTGAGGGAGCAGAGCTAGCTTCCATCCACCTCCAGGGAAAGGGAGGGAGGGAAAAAAGGGCGGAGAAGGAAGCGAAGTGGAGATAACTGAAGGGGAAAACAAGGGGGTGAGGGAGTAGAGTTTACAGTTTTGGAGGAAAGGAGAATGCAGTTTACATACATACAGGACAGGAAAAGAAGGGAGGAGAAGTGCAGCAGAGCTTGTTGAATTGAAAGGAGGTTGTGTGAGCTTGATGGGCAGGGATTTGGAGTTTACATTACAGCAAAAACAAAGAGTGGAGTAGACAGATGTGAGGGATGGGTGGATGGTTTTCTCCTTTTTTTTTTTTATTTGTAAAAAGAAACTGTCGGATATTTTGGATGAAAGCAGTTGTGGAGAGGCTGTAAAGTTGACTAATATATTTGAAAATGGGGGTGGGATAAGGGGGTGGGAGTGGGAATGGGGGTAGTGGGGTGGGGGTGGTTCATACATTTTTGTAACTGAGGGTGGTTCATAATCATACCTTTGATAACAGAGGGGTGTTCCTACCTGTTATAACAAAGGGCAGTTCATACCTTTGGTAACACACTATGGTGCATAACTTTAACACAAGAGGCTGGTTTGATAACAGAGTAGTCCACACTTTTGATAACAGAAAGTAGTTCTTACCTTTAGCACAGGGTGGTTAATACATTTTGTATCCAAAGATGGTTCATATCTTTCAAACAGTGTGGTTTGTACCTTTTGAAAAATGGTAGGTGGTTGTTACCTTTGAGGGTGGTTCAGATCTTGTATTACAGAAGGTGGTTCATACCATTGGTAGCTGAAGGAGGTCCATGCCTTTAATTACAGAAGGTGGTTCTACCGCTGATAACAGAAGGTGGTTTATACCTCTTATAACAGGTGGTTCATACCACTGATAATAGAAGGTAGTTCATACCTTTGATGACAGAAGGTGGTTCATACCTTTGATGACAGAGGGTGGTTCATACCTTTGATGACAGAGGGTAGTTCATACCTTTGATAACAGTAGGTGGTTCATACCTCTGATAACCAGAATGTGGTTCATACCTTTGATGACATAGGTTGGTTCATACCTTTGATGACAGAGGGTGGTTCATGCCCTTGATAACAGTAGGTGGTTCATGTCTTTGATGACATAGGGTGGTTGGTTCATACCTTTGATGACATAGGGTGGTTCATACTTTTGATGACATAGGGTGGTTCATACCTTTGATGACAGAGGGTGGTTCATACCCTTGATAACAGTAGGTGGTTCATGTCTTTGATGACATAGGGTGGTTCATACCTTTTATAACAGAATGTGGTTCATACCTTTGATAACAATGGGTGGTTCATGCCTTTGATGACAGAAGGTGATTCATACCTTTTATAACAGAATGTGGTTCATACCTTTGATAACAATGGGTGGTTCATGCCTTTGATGACAGAAGGTGGTTCATACCTTTTATAACAGAATGTGGTTCATACCTTTGATAACAATGGGTGGTTCATACCTTTGATGACAGAAGGTGGCTCATACCTTTTATAACAGAATGTGGTTCATACCTTTGATAACAATGGGTGGTTTATACCTCTGATTACCAAAATGTGGTTCGTACCTTTGATGACAGAGGGTGGTTCATACCCTTGATAACAGTAGGTGGTTCATGTCTTTGATGACATAGGGTGGTTCATACCTTTGATGACAGAATGTGGTTCATACCTTTGATAACAATGGATGGTTTATACCTCTGATTACCAAAATGTGGTTCATACCTTTGATGACAGAGGGTGGTTCATACCTTTGATCACATAGGGTGGTTCATATCTTTGATGACATAGGGTGGTTCATACCTTTGATGACAGAGGGTGGTTCATACCTTTGATGACAGAGGGTGGTTCATACCTTTGATGACAGAGGGTGGTTCATACCTTTGATGACAGAAGGTGGTTCATACCTTTTATAACAGAATGTGGTTCATACCTTTGATAACAGTGGATGGTTCATACCTCTAATAACCAGAATGTGGTTCATACCTTTAATGACAGAGGGTGGTTCATACCCTTGATAACAGTAGGTGGTTCATGTCTTTGATGACAGAGGGTGGTTTATACCTTTGATAACAGAATGTGGTTCATACCTTTGATAACAGTAGGTGGTTCATACCTTTGACAGAGGGTGGTTCATACCTTTGACATAGGGTGATTCATACCTTTGATGACATAGGGTGATTCATACCTTTGATGACATAGGGTGATTCATACCTTTAACATAGGGTGATTCATTCCTTTGATGACATAGGGTGATTCATACCTTTGATGACATAGGGTACCTTTGATGACATAGGGTGGTTCGTACCTTTGACATAGGGTGGTTCATACCTTTGATGACATAGGGTGGTTCATACCTTTGATGACATAGTGTGATTCGTACCTTTGATGACATAGGGTACCTTTGATGACATAGGGTGGTTCGTACCTTTGAATATAGTGTGATTCATACCTTTGATGACATAGGGTACCTTTGATGACATAGGGTGGTTCGTACCTTTGATGACATAGGGTGGTTCATACTTTTGATGACATAGGGTGGTTCGTACCTTTGATGACATAGGGTGGTTCATACTTTTGATGACATAGGGTGATTCATACCTTTGATGACATAGAGTATCTTTGATGACATAGGGTGGTCCGTACGTTTGATGACATAGGGTGGTTCATACGTTTGATGACATAGGGTGGTTCATCGTACCTTTGATGACATAGGTTGGTTCATACCTTTGATGACATAGGGTGGTTCATCGTACCTTTGATGACGTAGGGTGGTTCATACCTTTGATGACATAGGGTGGTTCATACCTTTGATGACATAGGGTGGTTCATACCTTTGATAACAGGTGGTTCATACCTTTGATGACATAGGGTGGTTCATACCTTTGATGACAAAGGATGGTTCATACCTTTGATGACAAAGTGTGGTTCATACCTTTGATGACAGAAGGTGGTTCATACCTTTGATAACAGGTGGTTCATTTCTTTGATGACAGAGAATGGTTCACACCTTTGTGCAGTATTTGAAATTATACCAGTAAGGCTTGTTTGTTTGTTTCCCCTACGGCCACAGAACTTATCTCTGAATTGAGTCAGGCATGGGAAGAGAAGAGAATTTGTGTTGGAAGGCTTGTGGACTTTGGGCATTTACAGTGTGGTGGCAAAATGCAGACGGAAGGATGATGGTCTGCTCCTCTGTTTAGTTTAGAAGAGGGAGTCCTTTTGCAAACCACAAGTTTCAATAGAGGGGGGAGAAATAATTTTAATTTTTTTTTTTCCAGAAAGAAGATGAGACAGGAATTCACTTTCTCTTAATTAATGCAACACAAAACAAAATGACACAAAACAGATCAAATGAAGTGACCATTTGTTGCATTTTGTTTTCTCTCTTTCTTTTTTTTTTTCATTTTTTTTTTTTTAAAGGGGCTTTGGGAAGGGGTGGGTGGGAGGGAAGGGTGGTCTGTATCAGGGGATGCCTGTCAATCAAATCAATGCTGTGAACAAAACCCAACAGTTAGGAACCCATCTGAATGTTCCCCTTCCACGGTTAAAGGTCAGGTTTTACAGGCTGGTGACCTGCTTGCTGGTAGGGGGGTGTTCTTGGGTTACCCCCCTTTTCAGTCCTGCCTGCTGGGTTGAAGACAGGGGGCCCAGGGGAGCTTGTGACAGATCATCTTAGAAGCTGGTCTCATGTTTGGGGGGGGGGGGGGGGTGTAGGTTAGCTGCTGACTTTGTGTTGGGGGGGGGGGGGGGGTAGCAAAATTTGGAGGGAAAGTTAGGGAGGGATTGGATGGAGGTGGGGTGGGGTTCAAATTTGGTGGGTAAAGATGTGTTTGAAAAAGGTCAAATGATGGTGGTCTTTTCTCATGTGTCATGGTAAGGTAGGGTTTGGCTGTTGTATCTAGTGGAGTTTTGGAGGACTTTCATCTTTGAAAGATGTTTTTTTTTTTTTCAAATTGTGACAAGCGTAATATTTAATTTTCAACCCATTTGATAATGTGTCGAATAGTGCATCGTTCAGATTATCTCATATTTCTTGTGGCACTCAGAATTTGAATGGGGGCATTGGGAGGGGAGGGGGGGGGGGGGGGGGCGGCGGCATTTTTTTTTTATTCTGTTGTGTTGAAACTGTGAGGTGAAAAAAACATTTGGCCCAGCCATCCTGCACGCTTCGTTTTTTTTTTTTTTTGTTTTTTTTTTAAAAGCCCAGGTTCATTGCAAGTTAAGCAGGCTCCTCTTCAGTGGTCTCTCACAGCGTGGAATTGATTTAGTCTGCAGAATAAGATTAGCCCGATGGGCATGAGCAGCAAGGCATTGATCGGTGGTGGTAAAGGAAGGAAGAAAGAAGAGGTTCACTCCCTTTCCCGCTGCTAGGACAGCCGTCTGCACCATTTGGTGGGAACACAGGGAAGCCAGGCAGACTGTTGGGAGTTCCAACTGACCCTCTCGAGTGTTTGGAGTTGGCTGCTTGTTTAGGGATAGCTTCCGTTTCTGTGTGTTGCCAAAACATGCCTTGCTTTCTGTATACATGTTCTGTGTGTGTGTGTGTGTGTGTATGTGTGTGTGTGTGTGTGTGTGCAAAGCCCTGACAAGTCTTGAGTGAGAGTTTTGTAAGCTTGCCAGGCAAGAGAATGTGAACTGATTTTTGGAAGTTAAGTCTGCCCATATCATGGGAGATTTTGTTTCGTAGGGAGCTGTTTGTTTTAAAGAAAGTCTGGCTGTCTTAGGTCTCAGCACATGGTATGGAATCACGATTTTAACAGAGTCTGATGTTTGTGGCAGGAAGAGGATGCGATTTATTTCCCCTCACCTCCCCCACCAAGCCCTCTGACTAGACCTATTCCTCTCCCTGCCATCCATATTAAAGAGAAAGATAATTGTCCTGCACATTGTGATGTTGTCATGGGCAGTTGACTAGTCAGTAATGACAACATTGGGCTGTTGATTTGTTTGTAATTACAACATTCTGTCTGGGTTGGAAATTTAACAAATTATTATCAGTGTTTCAACTGTGTGTGTGTGTGTGTGTGTGTGTGTGTGTGTGTGTGTGTGTGTGTGTGTGTGTGTGTGTTTTGAAAGGATAGAATTGGTTCTTGTTTTCTTGCTCTTTTCTATCCAGTTTTGAAATTTCATTTTTTGTTCAAGTGGTAGTGGCATATATTGTGTTTGTCTCTGCTGTGATTCTAAATTGTTTTATTTGTGATGTTAATGCTGTCTGTTTCGTTTTTGTTCTTTGTTATTTTTGTATTCACTGTTTTCCGTTTTTGTCCCTTTTTATGAGTCTTAAACAGATACAGCAATAGACCAGCTTCTAACATCACTTGCCTTGATGTTAACTTTTTTCCCTTTCATTATAGTGTAAAAAGTGCTCAGGTTAAATCATGACCTACCGTGCATCAGCTATGTGCAAGTGAATATGCTGGGGAAAGTGCACTCAGAATGTTCAGGAAATTATCCCATGAAGCTGCAATGAACCATTGCGCTAGATGACAAAAGATGTTAATTGTTGACATTTATTGCCATTATTTGTATTCTCTTTCATCTCTATTGCATCCGTGTCAGTTATTTGGCAATGCTACATATGCAAGCTCTCGAGTAGGTGGAGCATGGGGGTGTGTATACATGTACAAGTAAGGGAGGTGGGGGAAGGGAGAGATGGGTGTGGAGGGTGGGGAGTGCCTGTGTCAAGTGAGTGAGGGAGGTGGAGGAGGGTTGGAGAGGGTGAATGGGAAGAACAAGGGCTGGTTGACATTGCAGTAGATATTACTTAGCTGTACAGAACAGAATGTTACGCTCTGCCATTGTTGTGCATAACAGCATGCAAATGTTGCCTTTGTTGTTATGATTTTTATTTTGTTTGTTTTTGTGTGTCAGCCCAGTGGCTTAAGTAATTGAGTTTTAACATGTACAGTTACTGATTTCTTTAGAACTTTACCAGGGAAAATGAAGTGTTTGAAAATAACTTCAATTTTGATTGTATCTCCAAGTCTGAAGGATGAAATGGTTGACCATTATTGTGTTACTGATAGTGTGTGTTCTTACTTGTCTTGTTTTTAGTTTTGATGGGAGAGAAACTTATTTTATCAGTATATTGGCCATGACTGTCTTTGAAAAGCTCTATATTATAGATTTAGCAGTGATTGTCATTGAAAAGCTCTGTATTATAGACATTGGTCGTGATTATTATTAAAAAGCTCTGTATTATAGACCTTGTTTTTAAAAAGCTCTATATTATAGTCATTGTTTTTGAAAAGCTGTGTATTATAGAGATTGTTTTTATAAAAAGCTCTATATTTTAGACATTGGTTGTGATTGTTTTTAAAAAGCTCTATATTACAGACATTGTTTTCAAAAAAGCTCAGTCTTGCAGAAATTGGCCAGTGATTACCTTACACAGCCTATGACCAGAGGAGATGCATAGGGTGAAGGTCCAGTGTGGTGATAGATAGTAGCGGCATCAGCAAAAGAACGGCAAGAGTGAGGGCATTGTACTGTTCAGTGTTGGCATGGACTGCAGATAGCCTGGTGGATGCACACTGCAGCCTGTCTAGCATGAGGGAGGGAGGGGTGCAGGGGATGGATAGACTAAGGAGTGTGATGAAGGGTCAGTGGACAGACTGCTGTTACCTGTTATGTGATCTGGAGAGTTGTGCAACTGCTGCGACATCTGACATTATGACATGCCAGTGTACAAACCGCACATCGTCTGTTTGTGTCGCTCCACCCTCCCTCCACCACCCCTCCACTATTCTGGTCTCTCTGGCTTTATTTATTATGCTCAGTGGAATTAAAGACGCATGCATGTGCTTCTTTCTGACAGGAAGTAGGTCAGGTGATTTTGATATATTCATGCATTCTAGTGAAAGAAGAAACCGATATGTTAGAAAAGCTTTTTAAAAAATTTATTTTTGATTTTTTTTTTTTCTTTTTTTGCGGCAGTGTCCATAAATGTTTTTAGAAATGTTTGTTTACAGATGATTTTTGATAACTTGATGGTAGAACTTCTTTTAATTAACCACATGTCAGGCAAAGCACACAGTGTAGGTGCATTTTTCAGTTGACTTTTTTCAGTTGGACGAATTTCCGTATACTGAAAACTGCACACCTTCTTATCACCCACCGCTGTACCGTTTGCTGCATGCAACAGCAGGGGCGTATATACAAAATGAATCATCAACAACCTGGTGGATGTGTATTCAAATACATGTGCGCCAGCTGTGTTGGCTCACGGGGATATTGTGAACAAAGGTACTGGGGGGGGGGGGGGGGGGGAGGGAGGGAAGCTTAGCAGGATTAGTACGGTGTTTGTTTTTGAAACTGCAGGCCTCTTGGAAACACAGAGAGAGTCTGGTCTGTTTGTCGGATTCAGGATGTGTCAACAGCTAGTTTGGGGGCTCCCTATGTAACACCTGGCCTGTATGTAGCAAGAGCTACCTGGCATGTAGAATGTCTCAGTGTTTGGGTTTGTTGGTTCATTGTAGTGTCTGGGTTTGTTGGTTCATTGTAGTGTCTGGGTTTGTTGGTTCATTGTAGTGTCTGGGGTTTGTTGGTTCATTGTAGTGTTTGGGTTTGTTGGTTCATTGTAGTGTTTGGGGTTTGTTGGTTCATTGTAGTGTCTGGGTTTGTTGGTTCATTGTAGTGTCTGGGGTTTGTTGGTTCATTGTAGTGTTTGGGGTTTGTTGGTTCATTGTAGTGTCTGGGGTTTGTTGGTTCATTGTAGTGTCTGGGTTTGTTGGTTCATTGTAGTGTCTGGGGTTTGTTGGTTCATTGTAGTGTCTGGGTTTGTTGGTTCATTGTAGTGTCTGGGGTTTGTTGGTTCATTGTAGTGTCTGGGTTTGTTGGTTCATTGTAGTGTCTGGGTTTGTTGGTTCATTGTAGTGTCTGGGTTTGTTGGTTCATTGTAGTGTCTGGGGTTTGTTGGTTCATTGTAGTGTTGGGTTTGTTGGTTCATTGTAGTGTCTGGGTTTGTTGGTTCATTGTAGTGTCTGGGTTTTGTTGGTTCTTTGGTTAGTGTTGGGGTTTGTTGGTTCATTGTAGTGTCTGGGGTTTGTTGGTTCATTGTAGTGTTTGGGTTTGTTGGTTCATTGTAGTGTCTGGGTTTGTTGGTTCATTGTAGTGTCTGGGTTTGTTGGTTCATTGTAGTGTCTGGGTTTGTTGGTTCATTGTAGTGTCTGGGTTTGTTGGTTCATTGTAGTGTCTGGGTTTGTTGGTTCATTGTAGTGTCTGGGTTTGTTGGTTCATTGTAGTGTCTGGGGTTTGTTGGTTCATTGTAGTGTTGGGTTTGTTGGTTCATTGTAGTGTCTGGGGTTTGTTGGTTCATTGTAGTGTCTGGGGTTTGTTGGTTCATTGTAGTGTCTGGGTTTGTTGGTTCATTGTAGTGTCTGGGTTTGTTGGTTCATTGTAGTGTCTGGGTTTGTTGGTTCATTGTAGTGTCTGGGGTTTGTTGGTTCATTGTAGTGTCTGGGGTTTGTTGGTTCATTGTAGTGTTTGGGTTTGTTGGTTCATTGTAGTGTCTGGGTTTGTTGGTTCATTGTAGTGTCTGGGTTTGTTGGTTCATTGTAGTGTCTGGGTTTGTTGGTTCATTGTAGTGTCTGGGTTTGTTGGTTCATTGTAGTGTCTGGGGTTTGTTGGTTCATTGTAGTGTTTGGGTTTGTTGGTTCATTGTAGTGTCTGGGGTTTGTTGGTTCATTGTAGTGTCTGGGTTTGTTGGTTCATTGTAGTGTCTGGGTTTGTTGGTTCATTGTAGTGTCTGGGTTTGTTGGTTCATTGTAGTGTCTGGGTTTGTTGGTTCATTGTAGTGTTGGGTTTGTTGGTTCATTGTAGTGTCTGGGTTTGTTGGTTCATTGTAGTGTCTGGGTTTGTTGGTTCATTGTTATGTAGTGTCTGGGGTTTGTTGGTTCATTGTAGTTGGGTTTGTGTTCATTGTAGTGTTTGGGTTGTTGGTTCATTGTAGTGTTTGGGTTTGTTGGTTCATTGTAGTGTCTGGGTTTGTTGGTTCATTGTTATGTAGTGTTGGGTTTGTTGGTTCATTGTAGTGTTTGGGTTTGTTGGTTCATTGTAGTGTCTGGGTTTGTTGGTTCATTGTAGTGTCTGGGGTTTGTTGGTTCATTGTAGTGTTTGGGTTTGTTGGTTCATTGTAGTGTCTGGGGTTTGTTGGTTCATTGTAGTGTCTGGGTTTGTTGGTTCATTGTAGTGTCTGGGGTGTGTTGGTTAATTGTAGTGTTTGGGTGTGTTGGTTCATTGTAGTGTTTGGGTGTGCTGGTTCATTGTAGTGTTTGGGTTTGTTGGTTCATTGTAGTGTCTGGGTTTGTTGGTTAATTGTAGTGTTTGGGTGTGTTGGTTCATTGTAGTGTTTGGGTGTGTTGGTTCATTGTAGTGTCTGGGGTTTGTTGGTTCATTGTAGTGTTTGGGTTTGTTGGTTCATTGTAGTGTCTGGGGTTTGTTGGTTCATTGTAGTGTCTGGGGTTTGTTGGTTCATTGTAGTGTTTGGGTTTGTTGGTTCATTGTAGTGTTTGGGTTTGTTGGTTCATTGTAGTGTCTGGGGTTTGTTGGTTCATTGTAGTGTCTGGGGTTTGTTGGTTCATTGTAGTGTCTGGGGTTTGTTGGTTCATTGTAGTGTTTGGGTTTGTTGGTTCATTGTAGTGTCTGGGTTTGTTGGTTCATTGTAGTGTTTGGGTTTGTTGGTTCATTGTAGTGTCTGGGTTTGTTGGTTCATTGTAGTGTTTGGGTTTGTTGGTTCATTGTAGTGTCTGGGTTTGTTGGTTCATTGTAGTGTTTGGGTTTGTTGGTTCATTGTAGTGTTGGGTTTGTTGGTTCATTGTAGTGTTTGGGGTTTGTTGGTTCATTGTAGTGTCTGGGTTTGTTGGTTCATTGTAGTGTTTGGGGTTTGTTGGTTCATTGTAGTGTCTGGGGTGTCAAATTACGTGTCAGTGGGGAGGGGAGAAAAAGGAAGGAGGGTGACCAAAATGGTTTTTATTTGAATTGAAGAGTGACTTGAAAAAGAAAACCCTTAAAACCACATCAAACCAGAAAAAAAAACACATTTTTCACGTCTGTCTTATCTGCTTCTGGATGACAGAAAGGTTGACTAAAAGATAGTGGCAAACCCAGACATTTTCTTTTCTTTTCTTTTCTTTTTAAATCTTGTTCTGTTGGTGAGAAGTAGAGAGATGGGGCAATTCACTGCTCCCCACTATAAGGAATATGAAATTTAGACACTGTTGCTGTGACTTTCATGAAGATATATTTATCATTTCATAGACCATGACCCCCCCTCCCCCCTTTTCTCTGTTCCTCCCTCCCTGAAAAAAAAAGGGGGG
>CM065731.1:32266332-32281332 GCA_033310375.1 Conus canariensis | reverse complement strand
TTTTTTGGCTTTCCTTGGAAGATGGGTTTAGGAGCAAGAGAGGAATGTCGCAGTCAAGCAGGCTTATGTGATGAGAGAGAGAGGGCAATAGTTGGTAGGGGATGATTAATGATTGGGATGATCATGTGGAACAACAGGTGATTCACAGATGTCGTGGCTACTGCAGAAATGTATACGTGCTGGGGGTAGTTAGATGTGGTTGTAAATAGTCATAGCCTTTTGTGAACAGGCACTTCAAAGACTGAGTTCCAGTAATGTCTGCGTCCCTCTTTGTTATCCTGATTCTCTTTGTTTTCATTCCTGGTCTTTGTATGTTTAATCCGCAAGTTTTTGTTAGCCTTGTTTTTAGATGCCTGGGGCAACTCACATTCACACATGTGTGTACCCAGTATTTGTGTGTGTTTGTGTGGGTGTGTGTGTGTAAAGATGTGTTTATAACGCACATGTGCTAAAGATCACACAGACCCTTCTCACGCACTGTCTAGTTCTGTCTTCTGCTGCGAGATGAAGAGGAAAAGGGAAATGGTTGCCTGGTTGCATTTTGAGATCTGTGGGATGTCTGGATTGTAGCACAGCAGACTTTAATGGGTGCTTGAGATGACCAACCGAGATAGGCTGGGGGAGAGAGAGAGAGAGTGAAGTTTTCCACAGGGAGAACAGAGGAATGGATTGGTCATTGGTGTTAATCCGCTACTCTGCTGGCCTCCACATTGTGCATGTCTCTTTACAGTAGTTATAGCTGATTATAACATTTTCTTCTTCATGTTTGCTGTTGTGTCTGTTCACCTCATGTATTCACAAACGGCAGTTCCCTGGTACCAGCTTGGTCATGCATAGCCACGTGTGAGTATTTTTTTTAGGTTAGGCAAGAGCTGGCCGTGAAATCAGATTCCTGTCAGGGTGGTAGCCCTGAGGGAGGTCACTTTGGTTTTCTCCCGGTTTTCAGGCTGTAGTGAGATCCACTAATCTTCAAGCTAGTTTACACTGCGTGCATTCCGTGTGATTCTGTGATTGCATTCCATGTGAGGCACAGCAGGCTTGACTATTTTCTTGTAAGCTGTATGAGCTTTACAAGCCGTCAGACATAAACACTTTACAGCACACTCCATGCAAACCTTATGCCCCAGTCATGCCTGAAAGCACCTGCTTCGGTGACCTTACTGACCTGTTACGACCTCTTGGTCATGAAATTCACTGCTTTGTCTTCGACGACCACGAGGAGTAAAAGATGGTTAGCAGTCACAAATGTCTAGTTTTTGACTGAAAGAAGATGGCGACCTGTGAGAGTGTTATATAACCTTGTTCATGAGAGATGTTAAGAGTTCTTCCACTGGCGCTTGTGATCTTCAAGACAGCTTCACGATGGAGGTATGATATTCATGTACTGATTGCATCAAACTCACGAGCAGTCTAAGAGTGTCCTGATTTTATGTCTACTACATTCATTTAGCAAGGTTGTATGCTGATTATTTTGTATGCACAATGACCGGTCTACAACCGATTTTGATGTGCTGAACGAATGAGGACTATCACGATTGAGAGCAACAAGTTAAAGGACTTTTTTTTTTAATGACATGGAGGGGAAGAGTTTGGCCGTGATCCAGTCGTAAACTGCACTTCACCCAGCTGTCATCAGGGTTTTATGCTGAGATGTTCCACCCCATGTGTTTTTTGAGGACCTGATAGAAATTGATTTGATCTAAGATTTCACTTAAGATAGATTTTTAAGCAGTTGTCTTGTGTAGAAATTGATTTGATCTAAGATTTCACCTAAGATAGATTTTTAAGCAGTTGTCTTGTGTTTTAGGAAATCTGCTTTTTGTGTGTGTGTGTGTGTGTGTTGTGAATGCATGTTAAGACATGAAAGTGTGTGTGTGTGTGTGTGTGTGTGTGTGTGTGCGCGTGTGTGTGCGTGTGTGTGTGTGCGTGCATGTGTGTTATGGATGCAGGTTAAGATATGAAATGTAGCAAACAGAAAAATGGGTCGGCCACATTGCTGTGTTTCAAACTAATGATTATGTTCTTTTGTGATGCCTGAAGCCACCTTCTTCGGAGGTAAGCATTGAACAGGTTGAAAAGAATTTGCCTGGGGAGACACCAAGACTTCTTCCATTGACCCCTGAATCTTTCAGGGACAACTTCAAAATGCATTTGAAGAAACAAAAAAGACAAGTTTGTGCACCTTCAAGATTTTCGGAGTATGCTGTCTCATATGAGGGTGCGAAACGAAGGAGAATTGAAACATCAAAGTTCAGGGAGTGGTTTCTAGACATTTGTTGGCAACACATCGTCAACTCCATGATTTTCAAGGCAGAGGATTGAAAGTTCCCGCTACATTTCTGGGCATCAGAAAAGAAGAGAGAAAGAGAGGAAGAAAGGGGGGGGGGGGGGGGGGGGGGGGGGTCTGTGTGAGTGTGAAAATGAATGAACTCTCTGTAGTGCATGCAGTTGGTAATATTTGCTGTCATGTTTGGTGTGTTTTTTTTTCCATGGTAATATTTTAGGAAATTGTCAAACCGATTGTGTTTTGTTCACAAATTTATGCACTTATGAGATATTGGTGAATGGTTAAACATTCATTGTCCTCAAGCTACAGAAGTGGTTTGGGAAAAAGACATGTAGATATGATGACCCTTTTGACATGTGTCAGGATGTTCCGTACCATGCAGCATGGTTTACTTAGGAAGTTTTTAGGGGTCAGCGTTTTCACCAGGTTTAGATAAGGTCGGACATTATTTCCGGTGAGTGTATGTGTGTCAGTGGAAGAAAGTTTACAGTCTGTTGTGTGTGTCAGTGGAAGAAAGTTTACAGTCTGTTGTGTGTGTCAGTGGAAGAAAGTTTACAGTCTGTTGTGTGTGTCAGTGGAAGAAAGTTTACAGTCTGTTGTGTGTGTCAGTGGAAGAAAGTTTACAGTCTGTTGTGTGTGTCAGTGGAAGAAAGTTTACAGTCTGTTGTGTGTGTCAGTGGAAGAAAGTTTACAGTCTGTTGTGTGTGTCAGTGGAAGAAAGTTTACAGTCTGTTGTGTGTGTCAGTGGAAGAAAGTTTACAGTCTGTTGTGTGTGTCAGTGGAAGAAAGTTTACAGTCTGTTGTGTGTGTCAGTGGAAGAAAGTTTACAGTCTGTTCCCTCCTTTTTTGGTTCCTTACGATTAAAAGGAAAATAGGGATCACATTCAGAAGTGGACGTTCTGTCCTGCCCTGGTGCTGATTCTAAAACATGTGTGTGCCTCTAGCTAGCATGGGAGGTTATGAGACGGTATTTTTTTTGTTTCATCATGATGAAGAAATAAAGAGAAAACTTGGAAAAAAAAAAAAGAGACAAATGACACAGCATTAATATAAACATTCCTGACAGTAAAAATTCATGATTCAGTGAAAATGCGGCACTGTCAGAAAATGTTTACATGTTGTCTACTTTTGTATGTTTTTTGCACGTTTTGTGAAATTGTCTTGCTTGTTATCATAAATGAAAAAATGTCTTTGCTCATTTTCCTCAGCATGTATTGAAATGAAATAAATTCATCAGCATGTCTGTTCCTTTTTTTCCCTGCATGTAATTGAAATGAAAGCAAGGCATTAGCATGAAATGAATGAAACATGTTCCTTTTGTTTTACTCCTTTTTTTTCAGTTAATGCTTTATGACCTTCCAGAGTCTTCAAGTCCTTGATGTTGTATGACCATCCAGTGTGGTAGCTAGTGGAAAGGAGACAGGTCCTGTCATACAGTGACAGTTGCTGTGTCAAGACAGTTAGGACTTGGAATGATGGAAGTGTCACTGCCTCCCTGTCACTGGAGTTGAACCTCTGACTGAAGGCACCACAGTTTGAAGAAAGGTGGACTACTACCACACAAGACGTACATACAAGTGAACTCTGGTCCTTTTTTTAAAAAAAAACCCTCACATTTGTGACTACAGATTCTACAAACGTTGGCATCAGTTTTTCCCCTTCAGCTGTTGTATTTTCTCTCGTAAGTTTCCAGTGTTCTTTTTCATAAAGAGCAGTGATTTTATTTTCTCTTCTGAAGTTTCCAGTGTTCTCTTTCATAAAAAAAAAAAAAAAACTGCTTAAGCAGTGATTTTATTTTCTCTTCTTAAGTTTCTGATGTTCTCTTTCATGAAAAAAAAAAAAGCAGTGAGTTGAGTAGGTTGTGAACCACCAAACAAACATGGTAGAGAAGCTTTCGCCAACATCTGAGTGAGTGGCATCTTAAGAGGAAGGGCGGAGAAATCTTGGCAGACCCAGACTCACTGAGTGGCGAGTAAAAAGCGCACAGAGAGAACATGCTGAAAGCACATTAGGAGAATGGCAGGTAAAATGCAGAAAGAGAAGTTGTCAGTAGCATCTCATTTTGTCACTGGCAAAGAAATAAAATCAAAGAAGGTCTCGGCTGTTCCAGATTTTGTGAGTGGGAAATTGAAATGCAGGAAGAGAAGTTAGCACACCCACCGTACTTTATGTATTTGCCAGTAGAAGGGACACGGATGGTGCAACCACCACGCTCGTGAAATTTTCAGTGTAAGAAATACAGACTGTGCTCTTGCCTTACATGTGAACTTGTTCTGATAAGAAACGTTTAAAGCGTACACACTGGGTAAGCAAGTTTATTTGTGTTAAACACACAGATGATTACACCCTCCATGCGTATGAACTTGCCCATACAATGGACATGAATGCACACCCCGAAATGTGAACCAACCTATAGTTACAAGACACTAAAGCACACCCAGCACATATGTGAATTTACCCAGACAAGGAACTTGATAGCACACCTACGGTACATGTGAACTAATTCAGACAAGCTACACTGATAGCACACCCACAGGTTTTTTTTTTCTTTTTTTTTTTTTTAGTAAATTGTAAACTTGTCAGTTTAAGAAGTGCTGTTCGAACATTCACCATACATGTGAACTTACTCCATGTAAGTGGCATCAACAACACACTCGCTATACACATGAACTAACTTTGTTTTTATCGACTTTGTTCGTGGCGTATCGGACGAAAGTGTTTTAAGGTGAAGTGCGGCTTGAACTTGTAATACGTACAGGAGAAATTTGCTGCATCAGGGTAAATTTTGGTACGTTTTAGTGACGCACTGGCCTGAATCGGTGTGCTCACATATGTGTCAGAGATGCACATTTGTGCATGAAAATGATGAATGGTATGTCATGATATCTATGCAGTATATGGTAAAGAGAGAGAACACGCACCATGTTTCTAAAAGTTGCCCATGTAAGGTACAGAGATAGCATGTATACTAAGTATGTAAATTATCCCTGAAACACGTAGAGATAGCACACCCACCACGTAGTAAATGTATCCATGGAAGTTACAGCAACAGCGCACATACTATGTATGTAAAGCTGTCCATGAAAGGTACAGATAGCACACATACTCTGTAAGTAAAGTTATCCATGAAAGATGCAGATGGTACACATACTATGTTTGTAAAGTTACCCATGAGGTACAGATGGCACACATACTATGTATGTAAAGTTACCCATGAGAGGTACAGATGGCACACATACTATGTATGTAAAGTTACCCATGAGGTACAGATGGCACACATACTATGTATGTAAAGTTACCCATGAGAGGTACAGATGGCACACATACTATGTATGTAAAGTTACCCATGAGAGGTACAGATGGCACACATACTATGTATGTAAAGTTACCCATGAGAGGTACAGATGGCACACATACTATGTATGTAAAATTACCCATGAGAGGTACAGATAGCACACATACTCTGTAAGTAAAGTTATCCGTGAAAGATGCAGATAGTACACATACTATGTACTGTAAGTAAAGTTATCCGTGAAAGATGCAGATAGTACACATACTATGTATGTAAAGCTATCCATGAAAGGTACAGATAGCACACATACTCTGTAAGTAAAGTTATGCGTGAAAGATGCAGATAGTACACATACTATGTATGTAAAGTTACCCATGAGGTACAAATAGCACACATACTGTGTATGTAAAGCTATCCATGAAAGGCACAGAGATAGCACACATACTGTGTATGTAAAAGTATCCATAAAAGATACAGAGAGCACACATGCTATGTATGTAAAACTATCCATGAAAGGCACAGAGCACACATACTATGCATGTAAAGCTATCCATGAAAGGCACAGAGCATGCACACTATGTATGTAAAGCTATCCATGAAAGGTACAGAGAGGACACACACTATGTATGTAAAACTATCCAATGAAAGGCACAGAGAGCACGCACACTATGTATGTAAAGCTATCCATGAAAGGTACAGAGAGCACGCACACTATGTATGTAAAACTATCCAATGAAAGGCACAGAGAGCACGCACACTATGTATGTAAAGCTATCCATGAAAGGTACAGAGAGCACGCACACTATGTATGTAAAACTATCCAATGAAAGGCACAGAGAGCACGCACACTATGTATGTAAAGCTATCCATGAAAGGTACAGAGAGCACTCGCACTATGTATGTAAAACTGTCCATGAGAAGTAGAGACAGCAGACTTTCCAGACCATGTGAAGCTGTTCCACTGTAAGAGATATGAGATGACATATCCTTCATACATTTGAAGTTACCAGATTCAGACCAGGATTATTCACCCACTATATAATGTTAAGGGATTCTTGTAGGTGACAGAGATAGTGAATCCATGAGATTTATGAAGATGAAGCATTTACCATACCAGTGAGCTATGCATGTGAAGACGGTTCTAGTGCATTCAGTACATGTATGAAGTTACCAGTATTAGGGACAGAAAAGGTGTATCCACAGTTACAATGTCAGGGACACAAATGCACATCAGTGATGCATGTTTAACCCATGAGACAGAGAGAATGCAACCTTGATAAATGGAAACATTGACCTCTTCAGACACAGAACTGCTCACTGTCGACTGCTCAGCCATCTTAGCTGCCTTGGTTTAGATTGCCCACACAGATGAATGTCAAAGTGGCACTGGATCTCTGACCCTGGAATACATCCTCCAACACTGTCCAGCCCATGATGTTCCATAGCATCAAGCCTGGCCTCGGGATGCATAGAAGACTGTAGGATTCACCGTGGCGACATGATTGAAGATCTGACACAACTAATAAAATCGACCGCAGAAGAAGAAGAAGGAAAAGTTGAAATTTCTGGTGGTGTTTTGCTTTCATCTGGTTGGCTTATCGGCAGTGGCTTGCAAGTTTACCTGTGTACTGTGCTGTGTTAAACCTGTGCTTGTTCTTAGGTCAGCATTGTGGGGCTGTCCATAAGAAAAGGTAACAAGCCAGAGTGTTTTTCTGGAGACCTCTTCTTCAGACTATGTAGGCTTGACAGTTACGGACAGGATGCGAGGAGGGAGGCTTGCCTTTTCACCTTGAATGGAACGGATAATCATATGTTGTCAGCTCTTCATGTCTGCTGTACACACTGAGGTAGTCATTTGTCGACACAAGAAAGGATGTAGCCATGCGAAAGCTGGTTTTAAGACGGGGCTTTTTTAGATGTGTACTTTGTTGGCGTTGGATTTTTTCCCCCCCCCTCCAGAGCAAAAGGGTTTGGTCATTTCTCAAATGCAAATGAAATGATGTGTGCAAAATCTGGCGGAAATTCAGTTGTACTGCGAAGGAAACGGAAGTAATCTGCAAAGGAAACTCAGAAAAGATAGAGCTCATGTGTAGAACAAGGAAGAGGTGTGTGGTCTATCTGAGAAGTAAAAGGAGTGGAAAAAAAACAAAGAACTCTGGAGGGAATATAGTTAATTTATGATGTAAAGGGAGTACAGTTGCTCTGTAAAGCATGGGATGTACCATTTATTCATGAAGGAAAAGGAGTGAGGCTTATGTGTGAAGGAAAGGGAAAGTAATTCATGTGCAAAGCAAAGTGTGTGTAGTTTGTCCCTGAAGTGAAGGGAATATGGAACTTTGTGAAGGAGAGAATGCATTCCATTTATGGACCACAGTTAAAGGGACCACAGCTAAGGTGTAAAGGGACCGCAGCTAAGGTGTAAAGGGACCGCAGCTTAAGTGTAAAGGGACCACAGCGAAGGTGTAAAGGGACCACAGCGAAGGTGTAAAGGGACCACAGCGAAGGTGTAAAGGGACCACAGTTAAAGTGTAAAGGGACCAATTTCAAAGTGTAAAGGAACCACAGCAAAGGTCTAAAGGGACCACAGCTATGGTGTAAAGGGACACAATTAAGGTGTAAAGGGACGACAGTTAAGGTGTGGAGTAGATGGAGTACACTTAACGTGTGTGGAAGGCAGATACAGTTACTGTCTGCAGCAAAGGACTAGAGTGACTGTATGGGGAAAGAGAAAACCAAGGGGAATGTAGTGAAAGTCTGTTGAAGAAAGGGGAATTCAGTAACCATCTGACTTTCTCTCAGAAGTGTGCATTTTTGTCTTGGACAGTTGGAAGATTGTTTTTCTTTGTACGATGTGGCAATTGTTTTTCTTTGTACGATGTGGCAGTCGCATCAGACCCCTTAATATTTGTCATGGCCTTTTCCAACTCGGTACAGTGGCTGCTGGATTGGCTGTCTCTCCAAAGTAGACTTCATGTCCTTCATTTAGTTGGTATCACTTGATTAATTTCAAATTTTTTCGGTTACAATATTGAAAATCAGCAGCCATTGCTAGTCATAGCCGCTGGATTGGCTGAAATCACTGTCTCTCCAAAGTAGACTTCATGTCCTTCATTCAGTTGGTATCACTTGATTGATTTTTTTCCTTTTAAAATATTGAAAATAAGCACCATTGTCAGTCATTACAGCTATACAAAATCACCGCCACCTTGATTCGGTGATAAGTATTCAGCGGCCGGATGGCACACGCTTCTTCCTTCCTACACACAGGTCCAGTGGAGAAATTCTGAAAGGGGAGATACCAAATGTGCAGGATCTGTCTCCTCCATGAAGTGCTGTAAATATCTGTACCAGAGAAGGCAGTGGACAAATGTCACACCGAGTGCAGTCGCACCAGGTCTGGTACTCTGGTCGTCAGCAGGGGACAAATGTTGACAGCAGACATGTAAATATAGGCTCTCTAAGACATTATTACCAACTTTGTTTTTGCTGTTCAGAACCTTTGTTGTTTTGTTCCAGCTTTCAGACTTTTTTGTTGAGATGCTTCTGTCAGGTCAACGATGTAGAGATAGTAAGACCAAAAACCAACAGATAGTAAGACCAAAAGCAGACTGTTTTGCTAACAGTTTTCTCTCTGAAAGCAGTGAATGCCTTGTCGTTCAATGCAAATGGAAATGAACATGCGTAAAGAAAAAATAGATGCAAAATTTCATCTTCTACACCATGACAGGCAGGAAAACAACACATCATGTGCCTTTGGATAGAGGATGTTCATGAAAGCAGTTGCGTGGATGTCCATGTGTGTGGCTGTTATGAGCAAGGGTTCTCATGTAGTTACCTGTTTGTAGCAGTGATTGAGTAGTTTTTGTTTTATGATCTGTGGAACACTACAGTGTATTTGTGGATAACTGAAATTATATATGAGCGTTTGCGTACTGTCCCTACAAATATTCCTCGTTAATCATGAACTCGTGGTAACAAAGGCAAATCTTGATGTATCCTATTTCATCAGGCTATACCTGGCCAATGAAAGGGGGGGGGGGGGGGGGGGGGGGAGAGAAAGAAAAAAGAAAAAAGAGGGTGCCGAATATGGAGTCTTTGTTTTCAGGAGTCAGGAGTTCCTGTTGACGAATGTACATAAGACCTTCATTGTCCTTACTAGAGCTTTGTCACAGTTCACAAGTTTTGTCAGTTGGATATTGGAATGCCAGGCCAAAATAAAACATAAACATTTAAAGCAGTGTGGAATGATTTCTGCAGTTTCAAGTGCCACGAAAAGTCCAGTCTTTTCCATGTCTTGAATTCAAATCCGCCTGTTTCAGTTCTTTGTGTGTGTCTGTGTGTGTGAAGACGGGGGTGTCTGTCTGACTGGTTTGAGGGAAATGGTGGAAACCCAAGACGCCACATAATGGCTGCAAAACACACGGCTGTCGCCTGCTGAGGCTTTGTGTGAAATTTATGCTGCGTGGAGTGGGAAAATTGATACCTGAACCCATAGATCTGGTGGCTGTTAGGCCTTTGCCAGAATTTACAGGCCTTTTCTGCCTGTATATCTTCGGGGATAAATGAAGAATGTGTCCTAGACGGGAGAGGAGCCATGAACCTGGTGTAAGAGGTATATGAGGGTTGATAGGCAGGTGACAGTTCTTTCAACAACATTTAGTGCGGGCTTGTCTTGGGCTCGCCATTTAGTCCCTGCTCCTCTTGGACTTGTTCTTTTTTTTTTCTTTGTTCAGTGTGCCACTGATATCTGACTGATATTTGAAGTGCTTGGTTTTTAATCACATATAGTAAAAAGGAACATAAAAAGACGAATCAATTTAGAAACGTTAAATAGGAGAGGGCTTGGGGAAGGGATCTGGGTGGGGGTGTTGGGGTGAAAGGGGAGGGGTGGGGATGAGGAATGGATATGCTTGGAAGGTAAAGATACAAGTGGGACCAAAAACATGCTTGAAATTGGGGGCTAAGCAGAGTGGTGGTGGGAGGAGCTTATCCGTCACTGTGTGAAGATATGAGTGATTATTGTGTTAGTTTAGTTGCCAGTGCATGTAACAAATGTGTGTGTACTCTTGAACGAGGGAAGCGTTATCCTTCTGGGCCACTTATTAATCATGAGATGTGTGGACAGAATGGGTGGATAGGATATACACACATGTTGGTGAAAGTGAACAAGAATGTATGCATAGATGCATCTTCCGTATCAAGAAATGAATCTTGTCCAGGTTATCACTAATCACATCTGAAAGGATGATACTATCCGCTGAAACGTTGTGCACAAAAGCAGGGTTTGGAGGGGGGGGGAGGGGGGGGGGGGGGGATAACATGCAGGAAGTTTTAGCTTTGTCATCCATCACAATAAAAGAAAGAGACATATTTCTTCTGCAGCGTGTTCTGTGCATAGCTACGAATACCAGTGTCCACTGTATCGGTCAGCTAGAGAAGACAGATGGATTAGATAGCTCTGTTTCTTGTGTGGCGATGATGAAAAAGTGTGTGGTGATGATGTTTGGTCGGTAGGGGAACCTACCCAGAGTGGAAAACCTTATGTTTTGAATAGACTTGAAAACATGGTCCCTGTCTTCTAAAGTACTCATGGACTGTGATGCATGTGGGTTATGATGGATTCGAACTAAACACTTTTTTTTGTTGTGGATACTATATATATGTCCATTGTTCAGTACAGGAGTCTCTCTCTCTCTCTCTCTCTCTCCCCTCCCATTGCTGCTCCTGCCTCCTCCCCTTGCACCCCTCCTCCCCCCAGCCTCCCCTCCCCCTGTGCCATTCGCCAGTGTACTTAGTATGTGCTGGTGTTACTTGTTTTCTATTTTTCCATGTGTTTGTATTAGCAAGGCTGGAAGGATGTGTGGTTGTTGAGGGCATGGTGCACAGAAACTGTCAGTAAGCCTTTTTCATCTTCAATAACACTTTCTTCTCGCCCCACCTCCTCCCCCTCCCCTGCTCACTCACCCGTCGGTTTGCCTGTCTCAGGCTGTCTGTACGTCAGACCATCTGTTCATCAATCTTTATAGATATCTCAAAATTTGCACAGCTGTAACGTTTTACATATTAACATGTTTCCTTTCTGGGGGTGACTGCTGGCTCGCTCGCTCTATCTCTCTCTCTCGCTCTCTCTCAATTCACCTCCTTTCCGCTTCCTTCCATTTCAGCTTCCACCCCCTCTCCTTCCGTGCCCCTCCCCTCTTCCTCCCTTCCCCCTATACCCTACCCACAATCTCTCTCACCTCCCCCCTCTCTCTCTCTCTCTCTCTTCCTGTGGTGGATTTCCAAGCATTCTTGGCCCTGCTTCGTGCCTTTCATGTGTTTTATGAGGGGGGGGCAATGAATTCTTTGACAAGCATTCTGTGATGATTTGGAGGAGTTGGAGCAGCCTGTGATGTTGCCTGCTGTTTGGGTAACTGCCGCAAAACGCCCGGCACCACTCCACACTTGTTGGCACGATTCTGCCTGCCGTGATGGAGGGGAAGGGGGTGGAAGGGGGGGGGGGGGGGGGAGAGGGGAGGGCGAGTGCGAAGAGATAACGGGTAGGGGGCAGATATGTTGGAGGAGGAGTGAAGTTTGTGTGTGTGTGTGTGTGTGTGTGTGTGTGCGTGTCTCGTGGAACGTGCTGTATACACAAAGAAGCAGTAATGTTATGAAAGCCTCTTTGGTATATATACACACAACTGTTGTTGCATAGTGCACGACCTTTTCCTGCTTTGTAGGGGGGGGGGAGGGGAGGAGGGGGGGGAGGGGGTGAATGGGAAGTTGTAATAAGGGATGGAGAGGAGGGGGGGGGGGGGGAGGAATGTTTGCATTGATCTACTTTTTCCAGTTTCCATGAGTGTCTTCAACCGAAGGAAGCATTTTTAAAAGTTTAAACAGAAAACTTATTTGGATCTCTTTTACTCTGGCAAAGGTTTTTAATCTCTCTCTCTCTCTGCCCCCCCCCCCCCCCCCCCCTTCTTTTCTCTTGTTCCCTCTTTCTGTTTCTCTGCCGCCCTCAGTGTCTTCTTGTATTTTTAGCTAAATGCCTCATTGCAATGAGAGGGCTGGCTTTCATCTTTTCTGCTCGTATGGGTTTCTCTTATCCGTCACCCTCTTTGACTGCCTCTGTGTGTGTGTGTGTGTGTTTTGTATCATTCTGAACTGTTGTCCTGTGGAGTTTTTTTTAATAATTTTTTTTAATCCTTGCCTCTGTGGCCTTTGTTCAAGAGAGTCTTGACACTGTCTTTGCAGTTTTTAAACTGCCCTCCCCCCTCCTTCCACCCCCTCTTTTCTTTTACCCTGTGATGTGATGACTGTGTCATTCACATGTACACACTGTTCAGGGTGAGCACTGGCTGTGTCTTCGTCAGTATATAGTAACCCACAGTATGCCTGTTTTAATGTATCTTTATGACATTTAACTCTTTTTGAACATGATTTACTGCATTTGTCTTTTTTTTGTGTGTGTGTGTGTGTGTGTGTGTGTTAATCAGGGTTTAAAATACCAAGCGAAATAGCAGATGCCTGCAACATTGCTTGGTTTGTATCCGCTTTAAGGATGCATGGATGTCAGTCATTTTTTGCAGTCATGTGTTTGATAGATGTACATGTGTTGTAGGCAGGTATGCTGCATTTGTTGGCTTTATTCCCCCCCCCCCCCTCTCTCTCTCTCTCTTTGTAGTGACAGATCTGAAAGGGCCAGGTGTAGTGAGCTGGGCAATAACAGAAATGAAGGGAGAGAGGAGAAGAATGAGGAGGGCAAGTGCAGATGGAGTACACTTTTTTTTCTTTTTTTTTTGAGGGGGGGGGGGGGGGGGGGGGTAAATTATGTCAGCACAGCTGCCTCCGTACATCATCAGTAGCACTTGGCTGTATCTGTTACGAAGACAATATTGTGCGATTATTTTTTTTATTCTTTTTACCTACGTCTTCAGCATTTTCTGCTGGTGTTACAAGTAGGTGTGTGTGTGTGTGTGTGTGTGTGTGTTGACAGCTGTTGTGCATATGAATGTTTCCATCACTATTTGGATGCTGCTGCTGGAGTCAGTGTTTGAGGTTGAGACGTCGTCATCTTCTTCTCCCTCTCTTTTTCTCAGTTTGTCTCTCTCTCTGTCTTGTGTGTGTGTGTGTGTGTGTGTGCTTGTGCGCGCGTGCATGTGTGTGTGTGTGCGTGCACGTACACGCGTGTGTGTACGTGCATACATGCATGCTTGCGTGTAGATTAAAAAGCAAGATCTGTCGACGGTCCAGCGATAGAATATGTGTGTGAAATGCAGAATTCAGCATGTGAATGGTGTCATCTGATGGATGGTATATATATGATTCAAGTCAGGTCTTTATTATTTTATTTGCCTCGATCAACAGAGAAAGTTGAAACTGGAAGGAACAAGATCATGTTTGCTGACTTGTGTACGAACTTTCGTGCATGCCAGAGTGGGTGGAAATATTTCGATGTGAATACTGAATTTAGTATAGCAATACTTTAAAAACAAACAAACAAAATGATGACCAGGAGCATACATCGACATTCTCAGCTGCTTTTTTTGTAAAAGTAAATCAGCTCCGCTTTGTGAGATTGATACGGTTAATGGATAAACGGATTAGAATTAATTATTTTTGCTGGGAAAAAAGGCTCAAATGTCTTGTTTACAGTGAGCACTTTTGATAACACATTTCAAAACACAATCACCAGCTTCTGTTAATTAAGTTAATGGGCCAAGTTATTTTGCTTTTGGAAGACTTGAACCAAAACAGTGTACTACATACGATGTAGTTTGGCTTAAAAGTTGCACACATTTTCTTCCATTTTAGGTTCATATATCCAAGAGGGGCGTTAACCAGGGAGCGCTACCGGTATTTTCGACATTTCAGTGTTTGTTGAAGACGCTTGCTCCCACCCATGTGCATGTGCATATGCATAGGTGCTTGTGCGTCATACCTCGAGTTGCAGTCTGCATAATGAGCGTGCATATGCATTTGCATGCGCACTCACACAGGCTTGCACACACAGGAGGAAACGGTGCGGGCTTGTCGTGATGAGAGAGAAGGGATACTCGATCACTGAGACCCCTGACTGGTCATGACACTGTGGCAGTCATTCAGTCAAGCCGTCAGTCAGTCAGACCGTCCAGCCAGTCCTTGCAACCCGCAGTCCGCACGCAGCCGGCTGTCTCTCTCCCCTCCCCATTGATTGGCGGTATTAGCGGGCATGAATATTTGATGGGCGCCTGAAACATGCCTCGCGCGGGTTTTTTTTTTGTTTTTGTTTTTTTTCGGAGAGGGGCGGTGGTCGGTGGTGGTTGGTGGTGGTGGTGGGGATCAGGTTGAAAAGATAGATGAGGTGGCAGTGCGCGTGATTTTGCCCCGGCCTCTTTTCCCGTCCCCCCCCCCCCCCCCCCCCCCCCCCCCCCGGTCCTGCCGCGGCAACACACCAAGGGAT
>CM065731.1:32133832-32261332 GCA_033310375.1 Conus canariensis | reverse complement strand
TTCTATTTCTGTTCGTTAACTCTGAACGTTTTAAAAAAAAAAAAAAAAAAAATCTGTCATGATTGTTGTGCACTGTTGTTCAGCGTTTGTGGGCCATTCACGTGCCACATTATTTTTTTAAATTTTATTTTTGCTCTAACCTTGGGGATTGTGATGTTAGGTCATAGAAAGGAAAACTCAGTTTTTGATTAGACATATGCAGTTCATTTTGCAGCATCTATTTGCCAGTTTGTTGTTCTTTAATTATCGTGGATTATATAATTTTTATATTGTTTTGTAGTATCATTATATGTGTCATCTTTCTTACTTAAAAAAAAAAAAAAAATACTGTGGGGATGATCGTCCGAAGCAGAATGGCTGGCACCCATCAATAGTTTGACAGGGTTTGATTTTTAAGAAAGTTGGGGGGATGGGGTCTGTGGGTTTTCGTTCAAAGGTTTAGACCCCAGCTTCTACTTTCTCCATTCCTGTAGAGCGCCTGAAAGTGCCCCGTGTGATTGGCTGGTCTGTTAATTAAAAATAAGAAAATGAAACAAAGAAACCGTGTACCCACGCACTACCCCATGCATGCACTATCATGTGCTCGCGCGCACCACACACACACACACCCACACCCACACCCACACACACACACACACCTCCATGCACGCCCGCATGCTTACGCTCAAGACATTCCCTCATATGCCATGCATGCGTGTACTCACGTTAATGGCACAGATGCACGCGCACGCACCCAGCGCACCGAAGCATGGAGGGCGAGGACGAGGTGAAGGCAGCTGGAGCATACTGAGCAGCAGCAGCTCAGGGGGGGGGGGGGGGGGATGATGAATATCTTCTCCCCGCTGACTTGCTGCTGGAAGAAGTAGGGGAGGAGGAAATGACAAGGCAAAACCCAGTTAGGCTGTTGTCCACAGGGAGGGAGGGAGATTAGAGGTCTGTAGTCAAGTCAGCCCCCAACAATCAAGTTAATTACCAGCTTCATTTTCCCTGCTCGGGCGTCTGCGTGTCAAAGCTTTGTTGTCGCCCCCCCCCCCCCCCCCCCCCCAGTGCTGGCTGCCCCCAAACGTGTGGTGGGAAGCTCGACTGGGAGCCAAGGGTGGGTGGGGGTGGGGGGTGAAGTGGCTTGGAGGGCCTGGGTTGCCCTTATCCCCCCCCCTCCTTCCCCCATTCCTCTCTCACTCTTCTCCCACCCCTCTACCCCACCTCCCTTATCCCCTTGGTCTGTCTGTATTGTCAGTCAGTCTGTCTGTCTGTCTGCCTGTCTCTCTCTCCTGTATGTTCTGCGTTTGAAGTCTGTCTGCCTGCCTGCCAGTCTCTCTCTCCTGTATGTTCTGTATGTGCCGTTGCACACATTGGCGCCTGTTTCAGTGGTTAATGATTTATTTATTGCTCCGGCATTCTGTGCAGGCATGACATTGTTTGTGTTTGCTTTCTCTCCCTCCTCTTTCTTCTGCCTACTGTCAAACGAGACGCACAGTATGTCAGGGAAGAGAGGGGGGGAAAAGCTTTTTGCCGTGGACGAGAGCTGTTTGAAAAGCTTTGTTGTGGCGGTGGTTGTGAGCCTGTCTGGCCCGGCCTCTGGCCCAGGGAGGGAGGCGGTGATGTGATTGGGCCCTCCGACACTCATCATGCACTTGACCAGGATGGCCTGTGGAGGGAGGGCTGTGGTGGCTTGCTGCTTGCTGCTGCTGCTCCGGACCTCTTCCTCCCCCGGCCCAGCCCAGCCCAGTCTCCACGCTGCTCCAGTCTCTCCCCCCCCCCCCCCCCCACACACACACACATACACACACCCCGGCCCTGGGAAAGAGGACTCCCCACCAATCACGGCCTGCACCAGACCATCAGCCTGCCTCCTGTCCCCCCCCCCCCCCCCCCCCCTCCACACACACTGCCCTGCCCCCCTCATCCCCCCTTTCCCACTCTGCAGCACATCACATATCTCTCTCTTCCATCACCTAGCCTTCCTACCCACCCCTCCCTCTCTCTCCTCCCCCTCCTTCCTCCCCCCTTCCCCCTCCCCTCACCTACCCCCTACCCCCCTCCCCCTCCCCACGACCTCAAACTGTCAATAGCCAGGTCCCTGCCTAGCCACAAAAACGGATTTGGGGGCTGGTGAATTGAGGGGCAATATTGAGTTAGCCATGCACATGTCAAAGGGGGCGGTAGGGGCTTCTGCCCCCTTGGCGTTCAATAGCCACTGGCGGGTCGGGTCAGTCTCGCTGTGTGTTGGGGGCCGGGGGGGGGGGGGGGGGGGGGGTTGGGGGGGGAGGGGGGTTGGGTCCAGTCTTTTGGGTTATGGATCGCTTCCAGACACGGGAGGTTTGTCAGCTGGGATGGCCTGGGCTGGTGGGTGGTGGGTGGGTGGGTGCAGGCCAGTTGGGAAGGAACAAGGGAGTCATGCTGGTAGGGATTAACTACAGTGGCTTGCCCCCCCCCCCCCCCCCCCCACCCCACCCACCCACACACCGTGAAGAAGGCTGATCAGCTTGAGAGCCGTGCAGTTATTTGTTGTTGCCCGTTTAATTTCTCCTTAAACTGTCAGTAATTGGGGGGTGGGTGGGGGGTGGGCGAGAGTTTCGGGAGAGAGAGGGTTGAGGGGAGAATGGTGCAAGTTGGACTCTTTCATCTTTGAGCATAACTGAAAACTGGAGACTTAACGGAACGTACCCATGAGGGGTGACGAGGTTCAGTTCCCTTGCAGTTATTGTTGTTGCCACTTTAACTTCTCTTTAAACTGTCTGTAATTGTGAGAAAGAAAAAAAAAAGGAGATGGGGGGGGGGGGGGGGGTGTATATGAGGGTGATAGGAAAGTGTTGCCAAGTGGTCTTTTTATCTTTGGGCGTAATTGAAAACTGGAGACGTAACAGAACATACCCAAGGGAGCTTATGAGGTTCAATTCCCAGCTGCGCTCTTCAGTTTGAAAAAAAAAAAAAAAATTAATAATGAAGTCATTACTTGAAAAATCCACCTACAGTAAAATGGATGGAGCTGGGAGTTGCAGGCATTCCAGGAACAGAGTCAAGACAGGACAGGAGCAAGGGGTGAACATTGTAATCTAGTTGTACGATCATGCATTGGTTGAGTGAACAATTGTTCAGGCGATGGTGAAGCAGTTTGAAAAACATGTAGTATGCTGTTTCCTTAGTCGTTGTTTTTTTTTTTTTTTGGGGGGGGGGGGGGGGGGGAGTAGGAATTGGGAGTTAGTGTGTGTGTGTGTGTGTGTGTGTGTGTGTGTGAGATAGAGATAGAGAGAGGTGGCGAACAAGAGAGAGAGAGAGGAAGAGAGAGAGAGAGAGAGAGAGAGAGAGAGAGGAAGGAAAGGAGGGTGGTGGTGGGAGCTATATTCAAAGAACATGAATCAGGTGTAAAATATTCTTTTCTACTGTGCTGCGAAGGATACCCCTGATTGGGTTGGGAGCATTGCCGTCTTTTGGGCACGTGTTCACCGAAAAGATCTGGTGTTTCATCTTTTTGCCACATTCTACTGTGCTGCGAGGGATACCTCTGATTGGGTTGGGAGCATTGCCGTCTTTTGGGCACGTGTTCACCGAAAAGATCTGGTGTTTCATCTTTTTGCCACATTCTACTGTGCTGCGAGGGATTTCTCTGATTGGTTTGGGAGCATTGCCGTCTTTTGGGCACGTGTTCACCGAAAAGATTTGGTGTTTCATCTTTTTGCCACATTTTCAGTGACAACAACATTCGGGTCTTGAGAATGACCAGGAAAGTCAAGGAATTTGTTTCGATCATTCTGTAGAACCTGGCGTTCCATCACAGAGCTCATTGTGGGTGGTGTGGTCAGTCAGTCATCCAGTCCTTTGTCTCCTACTGCTGTTTTTATTTCCTGACAGTTATCCTCCTTCCATTCTCTCTTCTCTGCGGACCCCCCCCCCCCCCCCCCCACCCCACCACCCTACCCCAACATCCTCCACCTTCTTTCTTTTTCATTTTCTCATCTTTATTCGATCGTCCTGCTCTCTCTCCTGCATTATCACTGCCTTTTTCTGGTCTTTTCCCCCTCATGTCCTTCCTGCCCCCCCCCCTCTCCCCAACCTCTCTGTTTTGGGGATATAGTGCTTGCTTTGACATTCTTCCATCCCTGTCCCTATCGGCTGTCTCCCCCCCCCCACCATACCCTCACTCCTGCCACCCACTCCCCCACTCCCCTCGCCTCCCCACCTCTCCCCCCCCCCCCCCTCCCCTTCTTCCTCGTCTTTGAGGCTGATGCTCACTTGCTCATTCCTTGGCTTGTAATTAACTTTGGAGTTTTGTTTAGCTTCCCTGTCCCTCACCAGTGCAATTGAAAACGCTGTTTCCCAGGCTTGGAGTGTCTTTCGTCGATAACATTACATCCAGTTTCATCTTTTTCTCTTTGCACGCTGCCACTGCCACCGCGGTCAGGGTCGGTCGGCCAGGCTGGTCTCCTTGGAGACGCGGGTGCTGTTGGAGGGGTTTTTGATCATTGCCTTGAATCTGGACTTTTTTTTTTTTCTTCTTCTTTTCATTTTGGTGGGGAATGTCTTCCATGAGAACGAGCATTGATATTTCTAAGAACGATCAGGGATCACTAGATGGGGGTGGGGGGGTGGGGGGTGGGGGGGGAACGCTTTCCGGAACTGCCCCTGGGATCAATTGACGTCAACGCTTGTCAAAATATTGAAGAGTTTTTAACAGTTCTTTGTCACTCTTCTCTCTCCCCATTTCATTTTTGACTAGCGTTCTGCCCTGATGTGTGGCCCCGGTGGTTGGCTGGTCTGGAAACAGTTGACGACATGATATCTAACCTCACGCTGCCACATCCCCTCCCCCCCCCCCCCCCCCCCCCCCCCCCCCCCCCCCCCCCCCCCCCCCCCACCTCACACCCCCTTGTTCATCTGTCCCAAGGTCTCGTAGGGAGACAGTTTAAGTCAGAATAATGGGGGACCCGTTTCATTTTCTTTTTCTTTTTTTTCTGTTTAAATCTCTCTCTCTTGCTCTCTGTCTCTGTCTGCCTTCTTGTTCCCCCCCCCCCCTCTCTCTCTCTCTCTCTCTGTATGTGTTGAAGAAGAGAATGGAGAGTGATGAGGCTTGGTTAGGAAGTAGAAATAAACCATTCCCACAAAGAAAAGGGGAAGGAAGTTATGGATATGGTGAAAATGAATAATACAGTTTTCTCTTGGGAAAGTCTGATATGTTTTGGAAGCAAAAAAAAGTTGTTTTTTAAAACAGTATAGTACTTGGGGAAAAAAATCTATGCAGTAGTTGGCTTTTTATAAAAAAAAAAAAAAAGGTAAGTTTTGATTGTGGACTTTTGGAAGGGTGGAAGACCACACACACACACACGCACACACACACACACATACATACATACAAACATACACATACACACACACACACACACACACACACACACACACACACACACACACACACACACACACATATTCATTCGTGCTCTATCTCTCTCTCTGTCTGTGTCTTCCCCCACCCTCCATCTGTCCTGCATCCTCCCTGAGACATAAACACACACATGCACTTGTTAAAAAATATGAATAAGAAATTGCATTATTATATTTGCTTGTTTGTATGGAGAGTGCTTAATAGGTCAGATGTGAAATACACATTGTGCTTAATTTGTGTGTGTGTGTATGTGTGTGTGTGTGTGTGTGTGTGTGTGTCTGAAGTCCAGTTTTAGATACCATCTTGCTTCACTGTGATGCATGCGTTTAACCCCCACACATACAAATACATACACATATACAGAGAGAGGGGGAGAGAGAGGGCATTTTCTCTTCTTCCTTACACACACACAGACACAGACACACACACACACACACACACACACACACAAAAACCACACACATGCGCTCACACACGCAGTCACACACACCACACACACACACACACACACACACACACACACACACACATGCACGCATGCATAATGCATACACACACACACACACACACACACGCGCATGCATAATGCATACACACGCACACGCACACACACACACACACACACACACACACACACACACAGAGGAGATAACCCCTTCCAGTGAACAGAAAGGACAGGGCTAGAGAGTGGCGTTTGGTGGTCAGACGGTGCAAGGGAGACAATCAGCTCTACCAAGACAGCTGCAGCTTGGGCTCTGACAGAAAGGCTGTCTGCTGGCTCCTGCGGTGTGCGCCGTAGTGTCAAGGCGAAAATCCTCCAACCCAATTAGCCAGCTTTCTTCTCCACACTCCTCAAACTGTGTCAGAAAACTGGGGATAGAACAGGCAGATGTTCCAAGTCTCTGAGACTAGGTACACAGCGAGAGGTGTTTATGGTTTGAATTGGCTGGGGAAATCCAGCTTCATTTAAAGCAGATGTTCTCTGTTTTTTCGGAATGCAGAGAAAGGTAGGGGTTGAGATAGAAGAGCGTGAGATGAGAGCATGGTACAGGTAAGGTCTGTCTGTGTGGAGAGTGCATACAAATTCTTTAGAATGTAAGAATTGATAAAGTACATAGTAATGTCAATATGTATGTGAATAGATCATTGCTTTCGCACCATGATTGGTTGGAAGAAAAAAAGGTTTCTGATTTGTCAAGGTTTTTGAGATGGGTAAAGATGCAGTAATTGGCGCATCTCCCAAGAAGAGGGAAGTTTTATTCTCTGGTTGATATTATTCTGAGGGTTGTTAGACCTGTGAAATGCACACTCTGGTTGACATTATTCTGAGGGTTGTTAGATCTGTGAAATGCACATTCACTGCACTGTTCTGCCCATGATGGCACATTCCAGCAGAATCTTGATGTTCTGATGATGTAGAGGGAAGGGTATGGACACTCTTATGACTTTGCCCATATTTTGAGGTGGTGTTGCTATGCCTATTTTTGGCTTGGCTATAACCGTCATTTTTTATGTTTTTTTTTTTTTCTCTTTAGAAATGAAGTAGTTAGTATCTAGGGAACTGTTCATTTGATCTATCGAGTCTGCCTTTCCCTCTTGCATACACAGACATGCATGATGAAAGTGGCAACACACACACATACTCACATGCACACACACACACACACACACACACACACACACACACACACACACACACACACACACACACATGCATACAAGCAAGCACGCGCACACACATGCATGCACGCACACTCATACACACACACACACACTTGGTCTCTCTCTCTCTCTCTCTCTCTCTCACACACACACACACACACACACACACACACACACACACACACACACACACACACACACACACAAAAACACACACACACACACACACACAACACACACAAATATCACCTTCACACACTTGTCATCAGTATGATGAAAACTAGTGTGGAGTACAGAGAACAAATTGTGTTCCTTTACCCATTTCTGTTATCAGGGCATGCGGCAGTGGGTAGGGAGGGGTTGGTCTGCAAGGAGGAAGAGGGTGGGCGGCGGTGCAGTGTCAGCCACAAATTTTATAGCGTCTGCAAAACTCGTTAATAATAGCAGCAGACATAAACACAGTTGGTCTGGCCATATCATTAAACATGAAACACTCACTTGTGCCGACATGAACAAGTAAAACTTTCCCAGCTTGCCACCGCCATTAGTCGAGGGTGCTACAGTTTATGAGCCAGCAAAATAAAAATAAAAAAAACCCTTGCGCTGAAAATGGTAATCTAAAGCCGGCATGGGTTGTGCGGTGGGACAAGCTGTGAACAAAATATCGGGCGACATGTTGGAGAGAGATGGGGGGGGGGGGGGGGGGGGGACAGTGAAAGCGGGTTGGGTTGTCACAGGTGGCGGTGAAGGCTGGGACAGCAGTTAACCAACCAACAGATAGTGACATGACAGGACAGCAGTTAACCAACCAACAGATAGTGACATGACAGGACAGCAGTTAACCAACCAACAGATAGTGACATGACAGGACAGCAGTTAACCAACCAACAGATGGTGACATGACAGGACAGCAGTTAACCAACCAACAGATAGTGACATGACAGGACAGCAGTTAACCAACCAACAGATGGTGACATGACAGGACAGCAGTTAACCAACCAACAGATAGTGACATGACAGGACAGCAGTTAACCAACCAACAGATGGTGACATGCCAGGACAGCAGTTAACCAACCAACAGATAGTGACATGACAGGACAGCAGTTAACCAACCAACAGACAGTGACATGCCAGGACAGCAGTTAACCAACCAACAGATGGTGACATGACAGGACAGCAGTTAACCAACCAACAGACGGTGACATGACAGGACAGCAGTTAACCAACCAACAGATAGTGACATGACAGGACAGCAGTTAACCAACCAACAGACGGTGACATGACAGGACAGCAGTTAACCAACCAACAGATGGTGACATGACAGGACAGCAGTTAACCAACCAACAGATAGTGACATGACAGGACAGCAGTTAACCAACCAACAGATAGTGACATGACAGGACAGCAGTTAACCAACCAACAGATGGTGACATGACAGGACAGCAGTTAACCAACCAACAGATAGTGACATGACAGGACAGCAGTTAACCAACCAACAGATGGTGACATGACAGGACAGCAGTTAACCAACCAACAGATAGTGACATGACAGGACAGCAGTTAACCAACCAACAGATGGTGACATGCCAGGACAGCAGTTAACCAACCAACAGATAGTGACATGACAGGACAGCAGTTAACCAACCAACAGACAGTGACATGCCAGGACAGCAGTTAACCAACCAACAGATGGTGACATGACAGGACAGCAGTTAACCAACCAACAGGTAGTGACATGACAGGACAGCAGTTAACCAACCAACAGGTAGTGACATGACAGGACAGCAGTTAACCAACCAACAGATGGTGACATGACAGGACAGCAGTTAACCAACCAACAGGTAGTGACATGACAGGACAGCAGTTAACCAACCAACAGGTAGTGACATGACAGGACAGCAGTTAACCAACCAACAGATGGTGACATGACAGGACAGCAGTTAACCAACCAACAGACGGTGACATGACAGGACAGCAGTTAACCAACCAACAGGTAGTGACATGACAGGACAGCAGTTAACCAACCAACAGACGGTGACATGACAGGACAGCAGTTAACCAACCAACAGGTAGTGACATGACAGGACAGCAGTTAACCAACCAACAGACAGTGACATGACAGGACAGCAGTTAACCAACCAACAGATGGTGACATGACAGGACAGCAGTTAACCAACCAACAGACAGTGACATGACAGGACAGCAGTTAACCAACCAACAGACAGTGACATGACAGGACAGCAGTTAACCAACCAACAGACGGTGACATGACAGGACAGCAGTTAACCAACCAACAGACAGTGACATGACAGGACAGCAGTTAACCAACCAACAGACAGTGACATGACAGGACAGCAGTTAACCAACCAACAGACAGTGACATGACAGGACAGCAGTTAACCAACCAACAGACAGTGACATGACAGGACAGCAGTTAACCAACCAACAGACAGTGACATGACAGGACAGCAGTTAACCAACCAACAGACAGTGACATGACAGGACAGCAGTTAACCAGTCAACAGACAGTGACATGACAGGACAGCAGTTAACCAACCAACAGACAGTGACATGACAGGACAGCAGTTAACCAACCAACAGACAGTGACATGACAGGACAGCAGTTAACCAACCAACAGACAGTGACATGACAGGACAGCAGTTAACCAACCAACAGACAGTGACATGACAGGACAGCAGTTAACCAACCAACAGACAGTGACATGACAGGACAGCAGTTAACCAACCAACAGACAGTGACATGACAGGACAGCAGTTAACCAACCAACAGACAGTGACATGACAGGACAGCAGTTAACCAACCAACAGACAGTGACATGACAGGACAGCAGTTAACCAACCAACAGACAGTGACATGACAGGACAGCAGTTAACCAACCAACAGATGGTGACATGACAGGACAGCAGTTAACCAACCAACAGATAGTGACATGACAGGACAGCAGTTAACCAACCAACAGATGGTGACATGACAGGACAGCAGTTAACCAACCAACAGATAGTGACATGACAGGACAGCAGTTAACCAACCAACAGATGGTGACATGACAGGACAGCAGTTAACCAACCAACAGATGGTGACATGACAGGACAGCAGTTAACCAACCAACAGACGGTGACATGACAGGACAGCAGTTAACCAACCAACAGACGGTGACATGACAGGACAGCAGTTAACCAACCAACAGACGGTGACATGACAGGACAGCAGTTAACCAACCAACAGACAGTGACATGACAGGACAGCAGTTAACCAGCCAACAGACAGTGACATGACAGGACAGCAGTTAACCAACCAACAGACGGTGACATGACAGGACAGCAGTTAACCAACCAACAGACAGTGACATGACAGGACAGCAGTTAACCAACCAACAGATGGTGACATGACAGGACAGCAGTTAACCAACCAACAGACAGTGACATGACAGGACAGCAGTTAACCAACCAACAGATGGTGACATGACAGGACATGTTGAAACAAAAAAGGTGAAACTGTAGTTCTCTGTCCATCACTTTCGGTTGTTTTTGAAAGATGGTGTTGGTTTTTTTTGGGGTTTCTCTACGCTGTTTGTGTCTTGCTTGTATGGGTGTCCGTTACTTTCAGTGTAAATTCAAAATCATCCCTCTTGTTCTATATTTAAATTCTGTCCTCTCGCTCTCTTTGACTGCTTTAAAATTTTTTTTTTTTTTTTAAACACTACACACATTTGGCAGATAGTCAGATTGTGGTTATGTTTGTCCATGGCGGGATTTTTTCCCCCTAATAATATGGTAATTGCCCTGAAAGGACCTTGCCTGGTTGACTGGCCTTTGACAATGACACTGACATGTGCTTGTGCGGACGCCTTCTTCCAGCCAAACACAGGCCTCGTCACGAACTGTGATCCTTAAAGACCATGCCATGACTGTGAAAAATAAAACGCCTCTGGATGAACGTAAAGAACTGAAGAGAAGGGGGGGGGGGGGGGGGGGGGACTTACCAGCTTGCTGTCAAAGGTATGGTGACAGCATTAAGACATACCAGTGGAATGTTTTGGGAGGCTGTGTGTTTGGTGGCCATAGGATTAGATAGATGGGTTTGGATGGGGAACACATGGGGGGTGAGAGGAGCGGACACTGACATTTATGGAAACAAGTGCGTGTGTTTGTAAACAAAAAGGGGTCAGCAAGGTGCCCCCCAGGCATGAAAACAGTTCTATCTTGGTGAAATGTCATGTCGAGGTGCAGTGCCACAAATACAGGTCACAGCGGGTACAGTCAAACAGGGGGATGACATTTTCAGCAAGTGAAACTGGGGGAAACAAACCTTTAGGGGTTTGGGGGTGGGGGGGGGAGGGGGGGTCAGCCTGAGGTTGTTTCCTCCCCCACCCCTCCCCCACCCAAAGTCAAGAAAGTGCCTGCCATCTGTGGACTCCCAAAAGCTGGAGTCATGTCACTCGCCGACACAGGGGGGCTGATTGGTGCTTCTTCATTGAGCTTATGACGGCGACCCAGAGGAGGAGTGGACAGACAGTGATGGTGGGGACAGCCCAGTCTTGAAGGGTGTCCAGAGTGCAGGGATTCCCTGTGTGTGTGTGTGTGTGTGTGTGTGTGTGTGTGTGTGTGTGCAGATCAGCACGCTAATCCTGTCATCCGCAGTGTAGTTTGCCAGGGTGAGGTGAAGTGTGGGGAGACAGGGGGACGGACATACCCGGCGTGCATGGAAACTGCTGTAGTATGACATGGTAGTGGTCAGCCCCCCATTTTTAGACGGGATACACACATTCCGGGTTGGGGACTGAAGCAAAACTGGGTATACGTTTATTTTGGTGTCGGTGTATATTCACAGGGAAAAGGGCAGATGTTAGCTCTGAGTTCAAGTTATTTCAGGTGGTGTCATGTTTTGTTAGTATGCTGTATCTCAGTTGTTGTTGTTGTTGTTGTTGTTGTTGTTGTTGTTGTTGTTGTTGTTGTTGTTGTGGTGGTGTGTTTACAAGTGATGAAAAAATCACATCCAAACTTGTATGGCAGTATGGTTCTGTCCATGGACACTTGTCTGCACATCTTTACACGTGTACACTGTTTTACATGCATGCAGACACACACGCACAAATGCACGCATGCATGCACACACGCACACATGCACACACGCACGCACACACACACACACATGCATACACACAACCGCACACACACACACACACACACACACACACACACACACACACACACACACCTTTAATGCAACATTATAAAAACATGAAAATGTAAAGTGTATTCCCATTTCATTTACCAGTCAGTTTCTCGTTCTTTCTAAGCTGACATTGTTACAGTAAATGCTTTCAGTTTTAAAATCATCCAGCTTCTTCGTTATCCAGATGAGAAGTTAACACTTCATAAATAAAGACACTTCAGTAGAGACACTGTTGAGGCCTGCAAGTACCTGCACTTCTGAAATCCTGATTGAGGACACCTGCAACGACCAGTTCAGGCAGGGCAGCACAACCTGTGCTATCAGTCCCTCGTTTTGAACCAATTCCAGACCATGCCTCAAGTTCAATGTAGCTGGCTGGTGGTATTGCTCCCATGTGTGTCATCCCAGCACACCAACACACCGTCGCACTTCGGTTGATCCTGTGTCACGCTTCCAGTGCCATCACCAACCTGTGCTGCCAAATGGCATCAGCGGTGTTCAGTAGTGCTTGTTGATTTAACACAGAGGTGAGCGCTACCCAGGAACACCCCCCCCCCCTCCTCCCCCCCAGTGCCGAGAGACAGGGATTGTTTTTTGCTGTAAGCCAGACAGAGCGACTCCGGCAGATAGGAAATGATGGTGCTTCCCGCACCCGGGCCTGTGTAATCATGTAGGTTGTGGTGTCACCTTGTTTGTGTAGGGTGAAGAACAGATCGCAGGGCCCCCAAGTCGTGGGAGGGGACACAACTTCACCACCTGTCACATGTCTTGCCGTGGTGGTATCAGCAGGATTCCTTTCATGCTTGCTTTTTCACGGAGCTAGCGCCCAACTCTTCAATTATTATGTCAGGCCGGTACTGTTCACTGGACTAGGTCTGTGATGGAAGACCCATTGAAGGGACGGATCACTGGGGTTCACAGTGTGTGTGTGTGTGTGTGTGTGTGTGTGTGTGACACTGATGTGCACATTTGTTATTGTCTGATCCAGTCTGACAGCTCCAGTGTGTGAATGAATAATTGGAATTCTTTAGTATTTGGCAAACCCGCTGGGGTGGGGTGGGGTGGGGATGGGGTGAATAAAGACCAAACTTCAGGGGGAGGGGGGAGGGTGTAGAACACACCCCACAGGTCTTTCCCCAACCACCCCTCCTTTACTTAAAACAAAACAAAACAAACACCCAGGGAAACAAGGAAGGTGAGGGTTCTTGATGTGTTTTATGGTGAAGACACCTCTCGTTCTGACTGCAAAACTGAGAGAGAAGAGTTTTGTTATGCACAATCATTTTCCCTTGCTGTGAAAGTGTACTGTAGTCGGCTGCATGCTGTTATCTGTGTGATGGTTTTGCAATGGTTGTAGAGGAACTCGTTCCGTCTGTCTCTGGAAACCATCAGGAATGAATGGTGTTGCGCAGAATACATACTGGTCATACCTACCTTACTTCATCTCTGCCGATGAAAGGGTGAGGAGGTTTTTTGTAACACAGCACATGATTTTCTTGTTGATTTAAAAAAATTTTTTTTTTAGATGCAACAAAAACACACACAAACATTTAACTGCGGGTCCCATGTAGACCTTCTTCTGTGATGTACTGCCTGATGTGATTTTCAACATTGTGAAAAGAAGTCAGTATTTTTTTTTTCTGGTTTGTTTGAACTGGCTTGGCAGTTTGTGCTACACTTTGTTTTCAGTTAGTCTTTTAATTGATGACTAGAGCATGTTAATTTGTCCACAGTCCTGTTTTCGCAGCCCAGGTGTAGCCTTCACACTGATGTGCTACAAACATAAAACATTTTTTGTCAGAAGAGCGTTCCAACTGTGGTAATAAGCAGTCAGCATGTTGTGATCATCATTATTTCCTGGTTAATGAATAGGAAAGAAGACATGAATTGATGACATGGGATGTGAGGGACATCAGTTAATAAGTGTGCTTGTTGATCCTAATGAAAGGTCTTTGCCCTTGGTTGGTGTCTCGACTCCCATATCCATAAGCTCTGTCTCTCTGGGTTACATTTGACTGCATAAATGACAAGTATTTTATTGCTGACCTTGCTGCCATACTTTCATTTGGTAGATTTTGTTTGTTTCTGTTGGTGTTTACAGCAGCTTTGCTGTTTGTTGCAATTGTTTGCTTCTGTTGGTATTTACAGCTGTTTTGCTGTATTTGTTTTAAGAGGTCTGTTCAGCATGAAAGGGCTGTGTGTAGTCGACTGGGCCATAATGCATTCCGGTTGATGGGCACGCGCAGACAAAGGTACACATACATTGAGCAACGACAAAGTGGAGCTAACAGTGTGCAGGTTATTGCTGTCTTCTGTTGTCTGGAGGGGCATGGTTGTCATTCTTCGTGATCATAATCACAATGCCTCGGCAAACAGGGATGGTGTACATTTGCATGGAGATTATCACTTTTTTTTTCTCCACCAGCGTTGATGTACATGTAGGGTGAGGATGCACATTGAAACCTCTTCCGAGTATTGGTGTAAAACCCTTTTGTTTGACACGTCTGTCAGCTTCAAATACTGAGTGGCCAACGTGTAGTTTGTTGGAAGACAGGTAGAAAAAGTAGAAGAGAAATAGGAGAGAGGGAGGAGAGGAAAAAAAAAAAAAGGTGCGTGCGTTTCCTTGTGCGAGCGAATGTATGGGGGTTATCAGAAGGTGGTGTACACCCGGCCCTTTACCCGTCCCTTTTTGTCCTTCTTTCCCCTCCCACTGTCTCCACCCCGTCACCAAGCCAGCTCAGGGGGCGGGAGGAAGAAGAGGGGGAGGGGAGGGGAGGGAGTGGAGAAGTGTCTGTTGGTGATGTGCTGTTGGCCGGGGCTTGTTGGCAGCCATGTTGAATCCCCTCACGTCTTGTGCAGCCTGCTGGCCGGAGAGAGAGAAAGAGAGAGAGGAGAGAGAGAGAAAGAAAGAAAGAGCTAGCTAGCTCTAGGCAGCTGAAAAGGATGAAAAGCAAAGCCGGAGAGACAGATTGAGAGAGCCTGCTTTCTTCTCTCTCCTGGCTTTGTGCTCGGCTGGCACGTTGCAGCTCTAACTGCTGTCAGCTTGTGTTGCTCCCCAGTGCTAAGCGCACGACAACCTTACCACTGCGGGCTGCTCGGTTACTTCATGCAGTGCGCCACACAGCTGCCACACTGTACAAGCTACCGTCATCGTCAGAATGAAGCCACACTTGACAAAACACCGCTCCGCCGACATAGAGAGACAAGAGAGAGAGAGAGAGAGAGAGAACTTCAGCAGTTATGGTACAGCCAGAGAGACACGGCAGTGAACGTGATGCTTGCATAGCAAGTGTGGTGGAGGTGTGAGTGCGGCGCGGAGCTGTTGTAGCACGCGGCCCCTGGCCAGAGGGACAGGCCCAGAGAGAGAGAGAGAGAAGAGAGCTGTAGCCTAGCCCGCGACCAGTCAGTCAGTCCCAGTGACACGCGCACACCGACTGCTGGTTAGTGGTGTGGTGTGGGTCACCGACATACCATCACAACAATAAACTCGTGTTTGGCCTCTTGTGTGCCCCCGATCACTCACTCTCACCCGACTTGTACTGGCAACGAGCGCTGACGTACCGTGGACGTGGTGTATACACACGCGCACCGCTTTTTTTGGTGCCTTTTAGGAAGTGAGCTGGGTGCAGTTTTCTCCACATTCGTGGCCGGAGTCGTTCGCCCTCCAGGGCTGGATAGAACCTGTACAACAGTTGTGAGGGCCACGCAAGTAGACGGACGGCAGTCGTGACCCATCTGGTGGTGTAGTGTGTGCGTCTGTATGTGTGTGTGTGTGCTGGGGGTTGCTCAAGTCTGGGGGTCTGGTGGACTCCCCTCCCCCGTGACACTACTGGAACCGACCCCGACCCCGGGCCTCGTCTGACCAGCTGGATAGGGTTGGGAGCTTTGTACGGTGTTGTGTACTGCTGCAAGCCCTGCTGGCCATGGTGGTGGTGGTGTGTGGTGGTCGAGGTGAGGTTTGGCTGTCTAGAGCTGTGGCCGTGTGTGTGTGTGTGTGTGTGCGTGCGCGTGTATACCCGTGGTGGAGAGAGAACGTGGAGTGGGCTTGCTTCCCCGTGCAGGCAGCACTGGGCGCCAGGCTAGCTGTGTATCAAGACGCTTGCTTTGTTTGCACCGCTTGTGTAGCAGGTTTTCGGCCGGCCGCTTGGCTGGAGCACATTGAACAGCTCTTCACTCCCGGGGCTTTTGGACCCGTTCTAATACAAACGCAGACGGAACGGGATCGAACCTGATTCAGCTTCACAGGCTAGCAGTCATAGTTTACATGCCCCCTTTCCCCACCCCCCTCCTTCACTGAACCCACCCCTCACCCCTCCCTGCCTCTTTTTAACCTTTAGTAATGTTTGTTGAGGAGAGGTAGAAGGAGAAACAGTCAGTGATTTAGGACTACAGTGGAACTGCATGCTATCAAGGAGCATTTCAGTTAACATATTTCATCGTTTTTCACTGTGTAATGTTTGATCTAACAGTTTTTATATTGGTACATGAATACAGTACTACTAATTACTCAGTTTTTGTCATGTTGCAGATTATTTGCTATTGAGGTGCATTATACATATTGTAGGTGAGGCAAACTTGCAGATCATGATTGTAAACAGTACTGATGAAGTTCTGTATATCAGAAAATGGAACTGAAACGGGCAATACATATCAGAAAACAAACACCAGTGTATGTACACAGTATGTATGAACACTATTGTGAACCTGTAAGCATTGACTTCATTTATGATCATGTTTACAGATGAGTACATTACAGTGTAGGTTACACACTTTTCATTACAGTGTAGGTTACACACTTTTTTGGTTGTAATTTGACTTTACATTTTACCCGTTAACTGTAGGAGCGATGAGATATGGTGGAAATAACAGACTGAGAAACTTGTTTTCCCCATGTCTACCGCCTCCACAGACACTATGGAATCAACAGTAATGTCAAGATCTGGATATGTGTTATACTCCACTGATTATATTCAGCACACATGCAGCACATGTTAGTTTCTTTTTCTGGTTGTGTGCACTTTTAACTGCATTTAGAAGAAATAAAACTAAATGAAGGAAGTGGGATAGATGGTGGTGGTGGTGGTAGTGATGGGGTTGTGATATAAAATGTACAAGTATTTCTTAAAAGAAAATTATGTAGACGTTCAGCTGAATTTCATGATTAACTTGGTGTCTCCAGTAAAATTCAAAATGAAAAACCACAAATGATATCAAATTCAAGCTAGAAATGGTTAATGTGGAACAAGTTCTTGCCAATAATGTGGTATATAAAGAACATCAAAACAAACGTTCAGTGTCATGTCATATACTTACTTGTCAGACTACTGTAAAGTATGGCCAGTTTGCCAGATCAGTTTGGCCAGGTTTTTGTGGCTAATGCAGAAAATCAATGCTTCCAGGACACTTTTTTTTTTTTTAACCCATACCACATATTCACACACACACGCTCATGCATGCACATGCACACACGTGTTACTCTTACACACACACGCACACACCCACACATGAATGCACTCACACGTGTTACTTTTACACACACACATACACACACACACTCTCTCTCTCTCTCTCTCTCTCTCACCACACACACACACACACACACACACATACACACACACACACACACACACACACACACACACACACACACACACACACACACACACATGGCACTCTTAAGTTATTGATAGAATTAATCTGATACTTTGATAGTGAATATCTAGTGAATATATATATATATATATATATATATATAATATATATATATATATATATGTCTATGCTTTATACAGTGCAAATACCCAAATATATGGGCAGTGGGCAATATGACATACTTTTATGGTGCTGAAGTTCTAAGTATAAAAAAAAAAAGAAAGGTGTTCAGTGACCCAGGGTATGGAGGAAGGGGTTGAACATGTGACTGATATATGTAGGAAATTTGCATTTCAACGCTGGGTGTGAAAATGGCATGGTGGGTATCCTGTTGCTTGTCAGTGACAGCAGGAGCTGGGGTCAGGTAATGGTGGGTATCCTGCTGCTTGTCAGTGACATCAGGAGCTGGAGTCAGGTAAACAAGAATTGCTTCTCTTCAGATCGCAGACAGGGAGAGGGAGGGGGAGAGAGAGGCAGAGATGTGTGTGTGTGTGTGTGTGTGTGTGTGTGTGTGAGAGAGAGAGAGAGAGAGAGAGAGAGAGAGAGAGAGAGAGAGCGAGAGAGAGGGGAGAAAAGAATAACAGAATTTTACAGTGTGTGTGTGTGTGTGTGTGTGCACACTGTGTGTGTGTGCGTGTGCATGCACGCGCGCACGTGTGTGTGTGCGTGGGTGTGTGTGTGTCACTACAGTGTGTGTGTGTGTGTGTGTGTGTGCGTGTGTGTGTGTGTGTAAGTAAGATGGTGTCAGTGTGGGTGAGAATGAATGGTCCAAGGTGGTAGGAAGTTGACTTGCTGTTCCGCTTTGCTTAATTTTGAGTAGAGCAATATCTGTTGGTATTGTGGTCTTTACTGTAGTTTGTTCTGCTCTGTTTTGTTATGTAAAAAACAAAGTTAGGAATTTGTAATCAAGGATAATTAGCATAGCATACCACTCGGGAAAACTCTCCCTGTCTGTCTGTCTGTCTGTCTGTCTTCCCCCCTCTCCCCTCCCCTCTCTCTCTGTCATTCTTGTTCTGTCAATTAAAAAAAAAAAAAAAAAATGAATAGCCGTATGGTTACTGTTGTTTGGAGGTAAAAACAAAAGAACCAGCCGGTGATTGGTGATTAGCTAATGTCTTACCGAATTACTTCATAAAGTTGAAATATGTGTTTCTGGTAAGTGGAGGATTGGGGGATATGTGCACTACGATTTTATGTTTGTTGAAAATAAGAAAGTGCACACTCCAGGATGGCATGATGGTACATTTCGCACAAGATAATCCGAGTCCAGGCTTTACTAATATAGTGGCGCCGGTTGTGGAAGCAAAGTCTGGAAAGCCACCTATTTTGATTCCCCTACCAGGGGGTGGCCAGTATGTTCTGGTACAGACCATAGAAGAGGAAGAAGGATAGCGCTAGGGCTGGGACAGGCTCCTGTAGTTCATATTCCACTTTCCACCAGCCTGTGTACTTCCAGGGAATGTTCAGTCTGTGGGAGCCATGGAAATGGAGTGCAGTCTGTGGGAGCCATGGAAATGGAGTGTACTCTGGTGAGGTCGAAGCTGGAGAGCCACATGTATCCTGACAGAAAAAGTAAGCAGAATCCTTGCCATTCCTGCAGATGTGTAACTACAAGTGTATCCCCCTCCCCCCCCCCTCCCCCCCCCCCCCCCCCCCCCTTCTCCCCACCCTTTGGTTGAAGACTGAGGTGAATGACATTTGGCTGAGAGGCTGGCTGGCTGGCAGTGTTCAACTTGAGAGAGAGGCTGTTTCCCCACATCCATTCTCCAGGTTCCCCTGTGAGGAAGGCACCCCACTGTTGCATTTTTTTTTTAGACAGAGGTAGGCTATGGCCAGTGACTGACTGGCCTTGGGAGCCTCACATTGAGGTTGTTCTGCCTGCCTGCCTGCCCTCAGCTGCCCTCATGGGCATCTGTCAGTGACCCTGGCATAGGCTATGGATAGGTTCAATGATCTGTGTATGCAGGTGACTGCTGCAGGGTTCTGCTGAACACACGCTAGCAGTTCAGCTTGTCTCTGTGGATAGATCATGTGTAGTGTATTAAGTTGTGTCAAGAGAGTTACAGTGTAGTGGAAGGTAAAACCCAGGAGAATAATGGTCACAGTCTTTTTTGGTCTGTATTCTTTTAGAAAAAGGATGGTTGGACTTGGCATCAGATTCATTGCAACTCACTCCATAACGTATCATCATCATTCTCCTCCCAGTTAGAAACAAACAAACAGAACAAAGAAGCGGATATAGATCTGTAGCTTATTATGGTTTGTTCTTATGATGGCATCAGTTTTGATTGTCATGTCCTTGACCAAGGGGCGTTTGTGGTCAGTATCAGCAAATTCATATATATACAGAGTAAGAGACTCATTGGAAGGATGTGGTAGCGCCCTGCAGAAGGGGAACACTGTTTCTGCAGGACTAGAAATTCCCAGGTACATTTTAGTCGTCCTGTAGGACAAGCAGATCACAAAAGCTGCTTGTCCTAAGAAAAAAGGCAGTTAATAAAAGTAACTACTGGCGGTGCAGTGACTAGTCAACAGCCAAATTCAGTGACAGTATGCTTAGCACTTATGTGATACTCGTTTGAGAGGGAGAAATATCAGGAACAGATCTCTCACTTCCATGCTAAACAAGAATAATTCCATTCCTGTTTGCTTTACATTAACACACTTTTTTGCTCGATGAGACAGCACTTTGTTGAGGTTAGACCCTCAAAAAAGTGAGGAAGAGGTAGGTTGGATGTGTGTGTGTGTGTGTGTGTGTGTGTGTGTGTGTGTGTGTGTGAGAGAGAGAATGAATGCATTGAAGGGGCAGGTTAGGAGGATGAGGGTGTGGGGGTAGGGTGGGGAGGTGGAAGGTTGAGATGGTGAGGTTGTGAAAAAGACGTGAAGCATGTGCTGTAGGTGTGCATTACAGCTGACTCGTTAAGTCGCACTCTTCACTGATCCCATCAAAGACTGGTTGCCCAAGAGACAGTTGGAGTGGGAGGGGCATCTAGAGCCCCATGCTGTGGCAAAACATGACCTGTCATCAGCAGGAGACTTAACAGACGCTGCTGTGCATGTGAGAGATCCGAAGAGGCAGTGCTTAACATCACCAGGTAAAACAGTGTAGGGTTTCACCCAGAGGGTTGCCTCATGATGACCTGGGTGCAGGCTCTTTGAATTGCTGGCACTGGCAGTGGGATGGAACGACCTGGGTGTGGCTGTACGTGGGGGATGTGTGGAATGAGCAGTGTAGCCCGGAGTAATGCCAGTGAAGGGGCAGAGAAGATGTCAAACGTTGTTTGATGCTTTTTATATATATATATATAGATATATATATGTATGGGGCATTAGTCAGAAATATGATCTAGGCTTTAGGGCTATGGTTTAGTGGGTAGGTGTAGTAGTGATGCAAAACTTTTTTTTTTAATGATTAACGAAATTCAGTTTATACAGTGAAGTACTTGGAGCTGTGTTTAGTGGGTAGGTGTGGCAGTGATGCAGAACTTTTTTTTTTTTAAATTGATGCAATTAGTTAATACAGGAAAATATTTAGGGCTGTGTTAGTGGGTAGGTGTCGTGATGCAGAATTTTTTTCTTTTGATTGGTGAAATTAGTTGATACAGTAAAGCACACCTGATTATTTTGGGGGAAAGAGGGGGGTGGGGATTCTGTTTGCAGAAGTACCACCAGTATCTGCATTCTGTCACCATACTACACACTTCACTTGCCAGTTTTGCTCATGAATGCTGCAAGTGCTGCCAAAGTAATTGTATCCACTGCAGCAAAATCAGTTTTCAGTGGCTGTCTCATTCCAACAGTTGGGAAGGGAGAGAAAAAAAAAAAGTTTCCATACCAGCCAGTCCCCTCTGAATCCACTTGGTGACAGGTACCAGCAGGCAGAATTAAATTTTTTTTTTTTATTTACTCCCCCAGAATTACTACTTTTTGAAGGCAGTATTTCACCTGCTTTGTGGCCAGTTTCTGCACCCACTGGTATTTATGTGAACAAAGCTGTTGGCTACCTGTTCAGTCCTCGGCTTGCACAGCATAAAGAACACTTAACAAAAAGTGGACTAGGGTGTGGTGAAGAAAGTCTGAACTAGGCTGTTTTGTGAAGAAGACTAGTGCCAGGGTAGTGCAGCGCGGCCCAGTTCATTGCGAACAGTGGGGTTGGGCTGAACAAGTGAATTGGTTTGTCCCTGTTCTGCTGCTCTATTCGGTTGGGTGGAGATCGGTTCTTTTGACAGTGAGAAAAGGGTAAGGTTCCGACTCGGAGCTTATATTTTTCTTTTGAATTGTCTGCTCAGTTGTGCTACTTGATTGTCAGCTTGTGCCCACGGTGTTTGTGTTAGAAGTCTTTGTGGAACGCGTTGTTTGTCATGTTCTATGTATATTACTGGCTCATTTCGTTGTTGTTCTTTTCATGATTTCCCTAGTGTGAGCAGATTTTTAAAAAAATTTTTATTTTTAAGTAGACTGGCACATTTTCTAACACTGGTGACTAAGTCACCAAGATTGCAGAATATTTCATTTTTGTTCTTAAATACGCTGTAAGGGATAAAAATAAATGAGGTATTCTGCATTTTTTGAACCGTCGTAAAAGAGGGTTTGTCTGCTCTGTTATGAAAGAAATACAGGTTTGGTCCTTCAAACCATTGTCACTGATAATGATGATATCAGTCAAGAATTGCATGGAGTGATGAATATATAAGTTTGGTCCTTCAAACCATTGTCACTGATAATGATGATATCAGTCAAGAATTGCATGGAGTGATGAATATATAAGGCGTGCTATTCTTATTGGTAACCATATTATAGACTGCACTAAATTTAAAAGAGAACTGGATGAAACATTCTGATAGGGACATTCCATTTGTTGACGCCCTTGCTCTGTCATGGTGTTAATGCACCAGGTTTGTGTCTCTTTTTTGGAATGAGTCGGTCACATTTGACCACAGTCAATTAAAGGAGTTGTTGATAAATGGCTACCCTGTCAGCACAAAACTAACTGCCTATAGTACTTACAACAACAAAAAAAGAAAAAAGAAACGTTGGCTTTTCTTCAAACTTCAAAATGTGTGCTACAGGTTACCTCCAATGTGCTTTGCAAAGAGTGCTGAGCTGTGATGGAGGTGGTTGATCCAGTTGAAAGGATCAGGAATTGATGCAGAATGACTTTAGCACTGGGGTAGGGGAGGACAGGGAGTGGGGTGGGGGGCAGAAAGAGAAAATCAGATTGTCAAAGTTTGTATGGTTCCTCTTTGGTGGTTCTTATCCTTGACCATGCTGAACCATGTGCTGGATACGACACAGGAGAGCTGTGTTTGTGTATCACATACAGCATGATATGTCCCAGAGATCAGTACATAAGTCACTAGTAAAGAAAAAAAAACAAAACAAAAAAAATCCTGCAACACAGTTAAGGACTTTGAAGGCTGACATTGATGGAACAGGTAAAGGTGACAAGAAATCACAGCTGAGTGGTTGTCCTGAAAATGACCCCTGGGGCTTACCTTCACGATGGTGTCTCTGCCCCAGGGTGATTGTTTTATGGCCAGTCCTCCACATGGCTACAGTGGTGGGAGGCTGTGGATACCTTCCACCACCCGTGTCTACAGACAACATCAGAGGAGTTGTCCAGGGTCAGATTGGTGCTTTCCTGTTACCTTTTCCATCATTCTGTTGCATTTATTGCCTCCCTTTGGCTTCTCTCGGGATGCGTTGGCGTCCGCATGATTGTGTGGAGTAAACGGAGTGAGTGGGATGACAACTTGAAACATGTAGTGAGAGGACAACAATCCATGCAAAGATGATGGTGTGCTATGTTGCGGAGAAGTGCAGCTTCTGTTCCTACAGACTAGTCGTTCACACCTGGTGCATCCTTAACTTTCAGAGTGAAAGGGGGAGGGGGTGGAAGGGAGGGAAGATGGGAGCTAGTGCATGCTATGTGTAACACTCTTCACCAGAAGGTGTCATTGTAGCACAAGTTGGGATATCTTGGACAACAGGCACAGAATCCATCAAGAACTTGATAAGAGATGTTTCACTTTGAATGGAACATGATGTGTGTGCGAGTTGTGTATGTGGTTGTTGTGGGTGTGTTTTAATTTTTCCCCAGTCCCAATGTTTTCTTAAAGGAGATCAGTATCTTAGATGTGATCTGACTTCAATGTCATTGATGCTGAACTTGGCTTTGAATTGATCTCTAAGTTTCAGAACTTTGTCTTGCAAATTCTGTTTCTTTGGCTACATATTGTGCTTCTTTTTTTGTTTCCTTCCTTTTTTTGTTTAGATGAGATCTGCTCACCATAGCAATAATAAAAGCTGTTAGAATAGCGATAATGAGCAGACTTGTTGAGGTCGAAGGTGGGTTCTTGGAAATTTTTAATGAAAGGGTGAGTGATGACAAGAATTATGTCAGGGAATCCACAAGGTTTATGGGTGACAGGCTGATGGATTTCAAGGTAGCTGGGAACATTGACAATTTTTCCTGTTTTGTGAGAATGTCATACTGTGCAGCAATAGAAATGCACTGAACTCAGATTGACTTAACTCTCTTCAGTTCTTTCCCTTAAATTTCAATCACCGGTGATGGACGGGTTTTGAACTTTTCTTCCTGGAATTATGGTATTTAAAACAACATTTTTGTTAACTGAAGCAATATATCGCCTAAAAAACCATAAATAGACACATTCATCACAAAAATATTATTATTTTAGAAATAATGTGCAGAATGTTAAGAAAAAAAAGAACATCCGTCATGCAAAATGCAAAAATCTCAGAAACTGTTGAGAGTTAATGGTGTATATTTAATAGCTTGATTAAAAAAGTCGTGACAGCAGCATTATGAAAGAGACTTGCAATGAAAATGAAAACAGTTTCTTGAAAATACTGAAGATTAACTGGGTTTTGCTGGCTTTAACTTAAGATAGCAAGTTCAAATCAAGTCCCATGTTTGATAATGATGGGAATAAATTGAAATCCACTGATGTTGAGAAGTATTTTTGCCTTGAAGTGCAGTATTAGTTTGTGGAAACTAGACCCCTTTTTTTTGGTTGTTCTACTGGCTTTGTGTGTGTGTGTGTGTGTGTGTGTGTGTGTGTGTGTGTGTGTGTGTGTGTGTGTTTGAAATAGATTAATAGATACTGATTTTTTTTTTTTCATGGCAAGCCATTTGAGTGAAACCACCATAACATGTGAACAGAAGGGCATCTCTTCGGGAGGGCAGGTAGCTGGCAGCTCAAGAGGAAAAGTGGAGGAGGGTGTTCGTGTGACTTACATACTTTGATTGTCTTAGTATACACAAATGTTTTATGCATAGTTACAGGAGTCGTGCACAATAATTTCTTTGTACTTTTTTTTGTCTGTCCATGTTGACATTTCTTGACCTATGACTTTATCTGAGAAGTGCATGAAAGATTGCCAGTTTGGTTTTAATGTCTGTAAGGTTAGCATCATAATCATTTTTCCCCCTGGCCTCTTTGAACATTTGGCATTTTGTGTAGGCGGGATGCAAACCAGCATACCCGGGATTCAATTCTGATCACATACCTAATATCAGCTGAAAATTATCAGCAAATGTGAGTACATTTCACACATGTATATACTGGCACAGTGAATAAGAAGAAACTTTGTCTGGGAAATTAATTGTGGTGCTGTGAACAGTAAGATGGGGGGGGGGGGTGGGGGGGGGGGGGGGGGGGGGGGGGGGGGGGGGGGGGACTAGTTATTAAAATGCCCAGAAATATATGCGTTTTCATGCGTGCATGCAACATACATACACACCACCACACACACACACACACGCACACACACACACACACACACACACACACAAAAGAGTAAACAGTTCACCGACTGCCTCACTGATGCTTTATCATTCTTTTGTGATCCCCCCCCCCCCCCCACCCGCCCAACAACTGTTCTATCCGGAGGCTTTGAATAGCGCTCCAGCATTTAATTTCCGTGGCCTTTAAAGGGTGGGAGGAAAAAGCCATGTAAAAAATCTTTGATGGTTGAGCAAGATGTGATAGCATCAAAAGCATCGACAGTGTCGGGTGTCAGCCGTACAGGATTTCAATGGGGACCAAAGTCGTCTCCAGTAACAGCAATCTTGCAAAACTCTGGCACTAAAAAGGGAAGGGGGAGAGGGGGATGGGTGGGGTAGGGGTGGGGTTGGGATGGTAGAGGGAAAGTAAAAGAGGGTTGAGGGGAAAGGGAATGGGGGAGGAGATGTGTTTTACAAGAGAAAATTAAGTAATGTGTGTGAAATTAGAAAAAGACCGCACATTCATGCAGGCATACACGCACACTACAATTTTTACACAATGTTGTCATGAAAAAGAAGTGACGTTATTACAAATGTACACAATTTTGTGAAGAGGAAGTGACGTTTACACGTTTTTTTTTTTTCTTTTGCTTTTGTTTCTTCCCCCCCCCCCCCTTCCCACATTGGTGTAAGGCTTTTGTGAGTAAGCCAGAAGAAAACACACGCTCGTGTCTCTCACTTCCCTGTCCTTCCACCAGCCTTGTCATGCGCTCGTTTCCCAGGATGCTTTTTGTTTTGTTTTGTTTTTGTTTTTATCAATCAATCTTTCACGTTAATAACATGTCCACATTCCCCCCCCCCCCCCCCCCCCCCCCCACGTTGATGTTTCACCGCGTGTGACATCACATTTTCGACGAAATCGGTGAATGAAAACGAGCTACAGGCGTATTAGCTGTTTATAAATGCGATCCCTCTCGTTCTCTCTCTCTGAGGGATATGTATGGCAAGAAACGAGGGTGGGGTGGGGGATGGGGGTGAGGGTGAACTGCAAAGGCAGTTGCACCTGCCCGTTGCAGAGTAGCCATGCAGACTGGTTTAGCCGATGCGGGCGGCATTGTATTGCGCGAGCGCTGCACCCACACACACACACACGCACAGACACAGAGGCCGTGGGATGGCGGGAAACGCCGGTGCCCTTTCCCTTCCTGACAGCTCTTGTGGTTTTATGCCAGCCGCGGCCCCCCTGCTCCCCTTTTCTTTCCCCTGACAAATAGCCGGGGCCCCCTGCGCGCCCCTAGCGCAATCAATAGACCCCGGAGCGCTGTACAGTTCTTGACCTAGTGGCCACAGGACCCACAGTTCGCGCGGCTCGCCACTTCACACCTACAAGTGCCAAGACATGTTTTCGCCGACGCTTAAATCGCCTTTGGAGGAGAGCTGACTGTATGAGCACACTGGGGTGGGGGCTGTTGGCTGTTGTATGTTCCATATATTCGGTTGGTCTGTTTCTTGCGGTCAACGTGGGGGGCAGTTAGTATCAGAGAGCGGAAAAAAGAAAAGAAAAGAAAAAAAATTCCGCGGGTCCCAAGGGACTTGATTTTGAAAGTTGGCAGAAAGTAGTGATGTTGGGGGGCTTTTTATCTTGACCCCCCCCCCCCCCCCCCCCCCCCCATGTGATCAAGAAATGCTGGCCGGTTAACAGTTATCGCCTGGGTGGGGAAGGCTGGTTTGGCAGGTTGTGTGGAGATTGTATAACACTGTGGGTCTTCAAACATCAGAGGCTGGTCTCTTGATAACCAAACTGTTAGTGGTTGTACCCGGTTGCCCTAAGCTCCAGCGCGCTACTTTGAAGTCCCAGTTTTTTCTTTCTTGATGTCTTTCCTCTCTCTCCTTCCCACCCCCTACCCCCTCCCCCCTCCCCCACCATCCAACCTCTTTGGTTCCTTTCTTCGCACGTGTTTCTCTTTCCAGAGGCCGTTGGTTTGTATACAGCACCTCAGTGTCGGTCGTTGGGGCGGCGATGTGGTTTGGGTGGGAGGTATTGATCTGTACTGTGAGTCATAGCGTGCACCCCCCCCCCCCCCATCTTCCTCCTCCCCCCCCCCTCCCCCAACCATGGGGACTTTCTGATTATCAGCTGGGTTCGGCTTGACACTCTCCAGCGGTATTAATGTCCTTTGCTGCAGGTTGACAAGTGTGCTTCCTCTTAACAGGCCACATCGCGCTTGCCCAGGAATCAAAGTCCTCGGCGATTCTCTGGTAGTTGTTTGAAATACCTTATGGTGTAAGCATCTCCTTGAATTTCTTATCTGTGTTTGTGCAGTGTGGTTGCCATTTTTGTGGTTGTTGTAAATCAGAAGTGAAGGAGAGAAACTTAGGAAAAGGTGGAGGTGAATAGAGAGAATGGTGTATGGGCCTGTAGGTCTGAATGAGTTTGCACATGCTTGTGTGTATATTCGGAGAGTGTCAGTATGTCTTAAAAGCACGTGTATGCATGCCAGAATGGGGAGGGAGTGGGAGATGGGGATGCTTATGTTTTTTTTCCCTTAAATCTCATGAGGCAAACAGTTGTCATGGTACTAATTCAAAACTCCGTTTACCCTCATGTGCGACAAATTGCATGACTAATTCAGGTGACCTGAACTTGAAGAAATCTGAGACATGTATGTGAGCACATGCGGCCGCAGACTCGCGCGTGCACACAACACACACACACACACACACACACACACAACACACACACACACATGTACGTACAGTTCCCCCCTTTTGTTTCATGCCATTCATACTCGGAAAAGAGGAGAGATGGGGTGGTGGGTTTATCTGTCAGAAGTGTGTGAAAATAGTCCATTGATCACAGTGTAAATCAGGACTTGAGAGTACAACTTGGATAAGACGGCACACATTCAGAACTGCAAGTCCAGTATGTGACCATTTGAATACAAAGACTTCCTTAGTAAATCAAGTCTTCAGTTTGAAATGCTTCGATACAGCTGCTTACAAAAAGGGAGCTGAGTTAGGTGTCTAACTAACCTCCATTTGCCACCACCACCACTCCAAAGACACCCCCCCTACCCCCACCCAACCTTAAAAAAAAAAAGGAAGAAAGAGCATGTACAGAGTCATGTGGAATGTATATATAGCAGGGGCAGAAAGTTTCGTGTTGCCTGCATGGAAAGATCAACTGAAGGTCGGTCATGGATGGCTGGTGGTTAAGCACAGGTGAGGGGGTGCCCTGGTACGTGGAGCAGTGATAGGGGTGTAGTATGCCTGCCCCGTGTCCTCCTGGCTGTAACTGTGATAGGGTGAGGTGTACAGCAATCCCCCCCTTGGCTCTCTCTGCAGGGCCTTCTTTGTCCAATCTAATCACCACAGCCATACCAACACCCAGTTGAAGCTGTCGCGCACGTGTGCACACACGCACGCATGCAGGCAGGCTCGCTCACATGCATGCACGCTCGCATGCACACACACACACACACTCACACACATGCATGCAGACGTGCATGAGCGTGCGTGTGTGCGCGCACACAGCGTACACACACACACACACACACATTAATGTTGACACATGTTGACTTTGGTCATGGAGTCAGTCCCTTGTGGACCATGATCTGCCAAAGTGTGATCTGATGAAGCACATGGGCATACTATAATATAATGTTCAAAGGAGTCGGGGGACGTCGAATGACCTAGAAGGTGGATGTAGAGGGTGAAGACATTGTTGTGAGGGTTGAAAGCTGCTGGCTGAGCGTGTGTGGGATGGAGGATGCAAACATGAAGTGGGTCGACTGTCCCAAGTTTCGCAGCGCTCCAGCACTTTTAAAAAATTTATTTTTAACTCGTTTGATTTTCACCAGAAAACGGCTCAGGGTGTCCGGAACAGATGTATTTACAGTTTGAGTGACTGTATAAATACAGTGATGTGTTGACAGAAGTTGACATAGTTTACACACACACACACAGGCACACACGAGTGACTGTATAAATACAGTGATGTGTTGATAGAAGTTGACATAGTTCACACACACACACACACACACACACACACACACACACACACACACACAGAAGTGCAACCTTGCGAGGCACACTAGTCAAGGACAGGGGTCTGGTGTTCTGCCCCCCCCCCCCCCCCCACACACACACACACACACACTTCTTCCCTGCCCCTCCTCTCCCCACCACTGCCACCACCACCACCACCACCACCACCACCACAGTGGGTGCTCTCAGTATGGAGTGGGTTTGAAGTTGAGGGAGCTGGGTTGTTGGGTTGATGATGTTTTGATGGGGGGGTAATGAAGTGGTGGTAGGCAGCCGGGGCAGCAGCAGTCCCATTGTGTGCCACACAACTTGTGGCGTGGACAGGGGAGGTAATTGATCAATCCCTGTGCCAGTGGGCCCTGTACTTTTCCTGCTGCTGAGCGCTCAGTCTCCCCTCTTCTTCCGGGCCTGCTGGTAAAGCCAGCCTGCCTGCTGGCCCTGCTTAGCCTGGCCACATGGAGTGGACTGGTGGCCCAGGATGGGGGGCACAGGGCGCCACCACTGTGAGGATGACAATGTCTCGCCATCCTGTTTGTTGGTCTGTCAGGACACTGGTTACTGTGGGGATTTGGGGGCATGGGGTGGGGTGGGGTGGGGTGGGGGGTGTTTGGTGTTTGTATGTGACCCCTGGAGGGGATTGCTTGTTTTGATGGGAGGACCTCTGTCTCACAGCATGAGGTCTTCCTTCAGTCACTTGGCTTTCCTTCCCTTGGATTGTTTTTGTTTCTCTGTCTGTGTTTCTGCCTCTTTCTCTCTGCCCCCCCCCCCACCCCCCCTTCCCTGACACCCCCCCCCCCCTTATCTAAAGCTCCCTCCTTTCCCCTCTCTCCCTCACTTCACTTGTCACACCTCTCTGTTTCTGCCTCTTTCTCTCTGCCCCCCCCCCCCTTCCCTGACCCCCCCCCCTATCTAAAGCTCCCTCCTTTCCCCTCTCTCCCTCACTTCACTTGTCACACCTCTCTGTTTCTGCCTCTTTCTCTCTGCCCCCCCCCCCCCCCTCCCTGACCCCCTCCCCCCCCCCCCCCCTATCTAAAGCTCCCTCCTTTCCCCTCTCTCCCTCACTTCACTTGTCACACCTCTCTGTTTCTGCCTCTTTCTCTCTGCCCCCCCCCCTCCCTGACCCCCTCCCCCCCCCCATCTAAAGCTCCCTCCTTTCCCCTCTCTCCCTCACTTCACTTGTCACACCTCTCTGTTTCTGCCTCTTTCTCTCTGCCCCCCCCCTTCCCTGACACCCCCCCACCCCCTATCTAAAGCTCCCTCCTTTCCCCCTCTCTCCCTCACTTCACTTGTCACACCTCTCTGTTTCTGCCTCTTTCTCTCTGCCCCCCCCCCCCCTCCCTGACCCCCCCCCCCCCCCTATCTAAAGCTCCCTCCTTTCCCCTCTCTCTCCTCACTTCACTTTGGGGGGCCCAACCCTCTCCCAGGCATTTCTTCAGAAATTTTTCTTCACACTGTCAGCCCAGACATAGCAATTGGCTGTGTACTGTAACCTTCCCAGCCACCGACCTATGTCTGTGTTCCCAACCTTGCTTGTTTTGGCAGTCCAGTCAGAAAATCAGGACTCTTTTACTTTGCTGTCATTGACTCTGGATCAGTGCTAAAAAGACATTACAACATGCTCATCTTTCATTGATAGGACATGGGTCCTTGATAAACAGGGCCAAAACACATCCTACATCCATTTCATTAGTACATCTTATGCCGATAGGCTGCATTTATAACGTTTTTGATAAAGTGCAAATACAACTCGAGACTGTCATTCTCAAATACATTTTCTGCACCAGTGTGAATAAATACAGCTTTTGTATTATATACTTTTTTTTGAGTTCTGTTCTAGAGTTGTTCAGTACGCTTTTGTAAAAAAAAACTTGCCTCATATGATTGTTTTTGCACTAGCTTATGGTGTTGGAAAGGGTGGCAGGGTGGGGGTGAGAGGGGGGGGGGGGGGCTATCCAAATCATTTGAAATTTGTTAAGTCAAAGCGGCACATATTAGGAGAAAGAAACAACTTCTAATACTTTCCCTCTCCCTGTTTTATTGGGCAAGGAATAATGGTAAAATAAGCATGATTTGAACGGAGACTGACATGTCCTGGCCTTAGGCACCACATGTGCCTCACCAGAGGCTGGGGGCTGGGTGGAAAGAGTTCAGAGTGATAAATTTCCTGGTGCTCTTAGTCCCTGTCCCACTCCACCCCTTACACTGTACCCTGAAAAAAAAAAGAAGGAAAATGCAGTCACCTAGTTGCATACTTCAGGGGATGAGACACAGAGAGGGAGAGGGGAAAAGAGAAAAGGGAGATAAATCTGCTCTTGAGTGTGTGAGTGAAAGGCAGGGGCAGCTGGATTCACTGTCCGATACACTGGCTCTCTGAACGTTAAAGGATTTGGTGGGTAATTCTACTGTAGTATGAATACATTCTTTTTTCTTCCTTGTCTTCTTTCGTCTGTTTCCATCTCATCTCTTCCTACGCTTTTTTTTTTTTTTTTGGTTTTCTCTCTTACTGAACAAAGCCCCACATTTGCTATCCGTTTTCTACAAGAGTGAAGCAGGTGTTTTTTTTTTGGTTTTTTTTTTTCTTTTTTGTTTTGAGAACGAACTTTGCAGCTTCTTTAAGATAAGCTTTTAAATACCTCGCCCTCCCTACCCCAGCTTCCCCTCCCTTTCGTGATGGAGACATGACTAGTCGTTTTTACTGGTTGTTGAGGTTACAGATGCGTAATGCTGTTCCTCCATAATGGCCCAAAAATAAGCCTTAAGGGCCAAGTAGACAGCAGTTCTCTGAACTGTAGGGTGCCTGATTGGAAGGATGTAGTGCCACCTCCCATTTCAACCCAGGGGAATTTGCCCTATCGATGAAGGGCTGGGTGAGAGAGGGTGTGGGAGCTCTGTGTGGGTAGAAACTGCCTGCTCTTGTTGGCCTCACCCCAGGCTCGCTCCATGCTTTTATATGGGGCGTTTCTCTGTGTGCTGCTTCAGGTTTGATGAGTAGAACCCACTGTGGTGGCTTGGAACGGACTGCAGGGTTGGACGTGTAAATAGTTTCATTGAAATAATTGGAGCTTCACTGTCAGTCATTGTGACCTGTACAAGTTTGATGAAAAAAAAATTGGATTTCTCTTCCCTGTGCACCCCCACCCCCCCTTCCTCACTATCCTTTCCCCTGCCCTGTCCCCCCCATCTCTCACTCTTTTTTCCCCTCTTATCTATTGCATGTGTGTCCTTTCCTCTTTCTCATTGTCTGTTTTAGGCACAGACTGTTTTAGACTGTCAGAAAAAGCAGACAGGGTTCGAAGAATAACCCAAATAATGAACAAAACCAGGAAGTGACCAACTTGTTTTATACTACAGGTAGTGGAAAGAGTGAAAGGTGGTGGAAGTGTTTCATCCATTGTGTATCTGTCTCTGTGTGTGTGCAGGGAGAATTGATAGAGTACTACTACTACTGGAAGAAGACCCAGAACGCGGTCAGCAATCGTCACCAGGTGAAGAAACTGAAGAAGAACAAGAAGACCACTCGTTCTTCGCAGCCTGACGTTGAGTTCTGTAAGTTACTCACCAACTGTTTAGTGGACTCGACTAACGGTGTTCGTGACTGAAGTAGAGTTTGCACCCGCCCGCTTTTTGTTCTGCCTTTTCTTCATTTTTTGGTTTTTTTAATGCACCAGACTGTCTCAGTGTCTGTCTAACAATGTCCAAGGATGACTGGTATGTATGGAGGAAATAGATGTTGTCTGAGGGATGCACCATATGGTGTGTATGGACGAAATAGATGTTGTCTGAGGGATGCAGCGTATGGTGTGTATGGACGAAATAGATGTTGTCTGAGAGATGCAGCATATGGTGTGTATGGATGAAATAGATGTTGTCTGAGGGATGCACCACATGGTGTGTATGGATGAAATAAATGTCTGAGAGATACACCATAATATGTGTATGGATGAAATAGGTGTTGTTTGAGAGATGCACCATATGGTGTGTGTGGATGAAATAGATGTTTTTTTGAGGGATGTACCATATGGTATGTGTGGATGAAGTAGATAGATGTCTGAGAGATGTACCATATGGTGTTTATGGAGGAAATAGATGTTGGCTGAGAGATATGCCATATGGTATGTATGGATGAAATAGATGTTGTCTGAGAGATGTACGATATGATATGTATGGATGAAATAGATGTTTTCTGAGAGATGTACCATATTTTTATCCCAATCCCAGCACTGGGATGATGGAGACTTTGGCACTGTCGCTGTGATGTTCTAGAACTGCCCTTGGTAGAGAGTGAGGACAGCTTAGAGTGTAGGGCTAGTTTTTAGCTTCTCTCATGTCTCCTCTCCTCAGCTTGTAGAGCAATTCACCAGTGCTGAGTAGAAGTCGATCGTTGTGTTGTGTTGTGAAACTCTGTGGTCTCGCTTTGCTGACTTGTACAGGCACACTGAGAATGAGGTTGCATGCGTTTAAGTTACAAATACTAACATTGGCACACAAACTCACGCTCGTATGCGTGAACACACACACACACACACACACACACACACACACACACACACACACACATACACACATGCAGACACGTGCATACTCGCACTCGACTCTCATATACATGCACAAACACACACTTCAGTTTTTTTTATTTTTTTTTCTCCTTCCTACATGCTGTGGACATACTGTGTACAGACACAGGAATTCACCCCACTCACTGGAATGTCAGTTGCCTTGCTTGTGAGTCTAACCAGCATGCTTTTGTGTGGGTTGAGTGCAGTAATTGTCAACGTTGGCTTGTGAATGGATGGTTGTGTGCAATAGCTTTGTAGCTTGCTTAGGTCACTTACCATGATGTCTGGAAGTGCTGAATCCCCCCCCTCCTCCCCCCCCCCCCCCCCCCCACCTCCCCCTTGGGACTATTTGACCATCGGCCCTCCTATCCATCTCTGAAATGGCTCTGTAGATTGCCATTCACTTCCAGGTCATGTACTTGACAACATGCTTGATGATGATAAACGCTCGGCAAACTCGTTAACTCGCCTCAATCGGAAATGCACTGCCTCACACACAGGTCATGGCTCACAGGCGATGGTGTCTGTGGCTGCTGCTGCTAGCAAAGCACATGGTGATAATGAAGATACACATTATGGCACAAGTGGACTGTGTCTGTTAATGACATTTTCACACTGTGTTACTGTCGGTTTATTGGTTCTGTGCAGCAAATGTTCAGTCATGTTTGTTTATTGTTTTAAATAAACGGATTGTGCTGTCTGTATTTTGTCCCATTGGTTTATCTGTTCTATAGAAATGATATTGTTTTATGATGTAATTGCTTTTTTTTTTATCATTTTGTGTGTGTGTGTGTTTTTTTATACATGTGATTGTAATAAAACTTGACAACACAGCAGGTGTTATTTTCTAAATGAAACCTGCTCGTTTTTTTTTTCTTTTTTTATCACTTACATGATTGAATAAAACTGAAATTATAGCGGACATTATAATAAAATTTTAAATCTTTGCATTTTGGACTATGATTGAATAAAATTGAAATTATAGCAGGTGTTATAATAAAAATCAATCGTATACCATTACTTCTGCACTCACAGATCCTGTTATTGATTGAAATCATTCACTGTTGAGGATTGAAAAAAAAAAATATATTGAACACAAGTTCATGCTCACCCACTTTCACATACTTAAGCTGCCTTTAATTCCATTGAGTTAGTTTTTGTCACAAGCAGAGTGTATTTATTTCAAACTACAATCATGCACACAGTGTCGGCCTTTTATGTTCTGACTGTCACATACATGAGCAAAGTTGACGTGTATCAAACCATGATTCTTGCTGAACTTGTCTTCCATGAAGTTCGTAGAAGTTGGAACTACTGAATGACACCAGTTCGACCAGCATTTGGTTGAAAACAGGCCAAGCCTCCCCCCCCCCTCCCCCCTCCCCCCCACATACACACATATAAACACACTCCCCCCCCATCAGTAATGATATCCATACCCCAAAATTTAACATACTTTTGTGTTTTTTGTTTTTGTTTTTCATTCTTTGCGTAATCACAGGATGTCAGCTGCGGCTTCTGTCTCCTCCTCCTGGCCTGCTTAGGGGTGGGGGAGGTGGGGATGGGGGTGGGGGGGGGGGGGGAGTCAGCACCTCAACCTCATTCACTACTCTTAAAAGCACAAGGCTCCCCAATCTAACTGATGTAACGAGCCATCTCTTTAGCACACACCCTCCTGAGCTTTTGGAGGGCTACAGTTGAGCAGTGAAGCATAGCTGCTGACACAAGACAGCAGTTTTACACCTAGCAGGCAGGCTAGCCTGGGTGGTCCTCCTCCCCCTCCCCCCCTCCCTGACAGGCTCTGTAGCCCAAAGCCTGTTTTTGTGCTGGGTAAACTCTTGCCTGCCTGCCTGCTCTCTCTCTCTCTCTCTCCTCTCACCCATCACTGGCCTGGCCTGGTGGTTCCCTGTCTGTAAGCGGCAAGGTGAACAAGGTGGCCAGCAAGCTAGCTGAAGGTGGGCCAGTGTGGCGCATGATTACATGTATCGGTGCAAGTGTGAGAGGGCCGCCACTGGGGGCCCCACCCAGCTAGCCGGGAATGCCTGGCAGCTGACGTCATTGGCACCCAAAGGTGTGAAGGTTCTGGTATGCTTTCACTAGCTTTTGACCTGAGCCACATTCCCTGTACATGATGTGGGTTTGGTCCTAGTCCGTGTTTATGTGTCAGTGTGTGTGTGTGTGTGTGTGTGTGTGTGTGTGCGCGTGCGCGCGCTTGCATGCATGCGTGCGTGTGTGTTTGTGTGTGTGTGTGTGTGTGGAGTGTCTTCATGTCCATGTTTATTTCTTTCATTTTGAATTCCTTTCATTCATCTCTGTTTCTCTTCATGGGCACAACAGCATTTTATAGCAGACATACACAGATGTGGTGTGTGTGTGGGGGGGGGGGGGGGTGGGGGGGGGGGGGGGGGGGGGGGGGGGGGGGATTGGTCAAGGGGCAAATGTGATCAGGACAAGCATTTTTCACAGTCACAAAGATGTCCATTAGTAATGGAAGAAGAAAAGATTTTGAAGCTGTCACATTCCCTAACAGCAGTCATGAATACGCCCCCCCCCCCCCTTCTCACCCTGCCAACCCTCTCTCTGGCTCTCCTGCTCTCCCTCCCTCTTGTTTCTCAGTTTCTCTGTCTTACTCTTTCTCCCCTCTCTCCCTCTTCCCCCCCCCCCCCCCCCCCCCCCTCCCCCCTTGTTCTGTCTCGATGCTGGCAAAACATTCTTAAATGCACACATTTGCCTCTATCTCGGTGCTCAACTTTTGCTTGTAGGAGAGTGTGCATGTGCAATGTTAGAGGCCCTCCCTGTCTATATGTTTACCAAATCAAAATAACACACCCTATCCAGGGAAGGTTTGGGGGGGAGGGAGGGTGGGGGAGTAAATGTATGAAGTCTAAGTCCCAGGAGGCACTTTGCCTTCCTTCCAGCAGGTGCACCTCCAAGAATCTCATACGACGTACTTCCACCTGTCTTTGCATGTGTGTGCGCGCCTTCATACACACACATTACATCTTTGCATGTGTGTGCGCGCCTTCATACACACACATTACATATGCGTGCACGCACAAACGCATACACACATACACACTGACAGTCATGCACATGTACACACACACAAACACACACACACACACAACACACACACACACACACACGCTTCATAGTTGGTTCATGTGCCCCTGTGTGCACCCCCAGCCGGCAAGCCCCTCCCCTGCCCACCCTACCCTACCCTACCCTATCCTATCCAACCCTCACTCCTTCCCCACCAGGTGTTGAGGTCATCACAGGGCTGCTATTGCCATCACCATCCCCTCTCCAGCTATCACTTGCCTTCTCTGGCTTCTTTACTTGTCACTCGCTCAAATCACTGTGCCCTGAGTTCTCATTCCACAGGACAGGGGAAGGCACTTTAGCAGCCTCCTCCTCCTGTCATTGAAGCAGCATGGCTGCTGTGTTGCATTGTTTCTGTCTGTGGCTCCGTTCTTGGTAGTCCCCATTCTTGGAATGAAGGAAAAGGTATTCAGGTCTTTAAAAAAAAAAAAAAAAAAAAAAAATGTGGAGAAACTGTCGAAATGGCTTTGTAAGGTAAACAGTGGAGAATGAAAAAGACTAGTTAATGTGTTTTGATGGATTGGATGAGAGAAAAAAAGAAAAGTAAAAACAAAAGAAAACCCCAAGAAAACATCATTCACACTGGTATCTAACTAAACACCATCCTTCAAAACAGATTTGGCTACCTGTAATAGTTGGATTATACATGCCAAAACCTGACCAATATGAGACTTATCAAGAGTTCTAGCTAAGAGCAAAGAGGAGATCAGAACAACCTCACAGTAATCACATGCATACTGTTAGTACTGATGATGACTCACCCTGAAGACAGGCATATATGAAGTATACTGTAAGCTGGCTTCACACAGAGCTGGTATTACTGTTGACAGACAGTAGATGGCAAATCATGATAATGACCTTTATTTTTCAGCAGCAAACGCAAACCTCTTGTTAATGGTGAAGAAACAGATTTCCGTTAATAATTAGCCGTTTCTTTAACATTCTCAAGCATCTGTTAAGACTGTGATATGGTCGTTTTTAAACACACAAGAAAAGTCAGAATGTAGACCTGCAACAGAAGAAAGAATGTGAACCACTTAAGTTGAAACACAGCCAGCAGGATTTTGAGTATTACACAGTTGCTTCAAACATAACAATTGCTTACGTTGTTAGACAGAGCAAGTGACAGTGATGGTGAACAGACACATTATTGATTTAGACAGAGCAAGTGACAGTGATGGTGAACAGACACATTATTGATTATCAGTTGCATTGGATGGATAAAGCTGACAGAGAAACCCGCCTGATCAGGTCAACAACAACAACAATAATAATAATAATAAAGTTCCCATAGCGGTTGCCGTTGGGGCAGTGAACTGTCGGAAGTCTGCCGAGTCCAGGGCATGGCATGAAGTGAGACAGATCTCACCTTTCTCCTTCAGCCATCATGTACCTTCCCTGAACTGAATTTACGCTGTTTTCTGCTGGGTGGACAGAGAGGGTTTTCAAGCCGAAAACATCTGAACCATGTGGGGTTGTAACTCGCTAGTGTCGGCTCTGCCGTTAAAACGTAACTGTTTGATTTTGTCCCTCGCTCTCTCATCAGAGGTTAAAACACATTCATCAGTGGGTAGAATTCAGTTTGAATCCGGTCGTCTGTACCATTAACTCAAACATATTGATTGGTGAGGAAAAAGGATAGTTTTTCAAATGGTATTTTCTTTTTCTCTCTCTCTCTTTAAAAAAAAAAAAAAAAAATTTCTTTTTTTTTAAAGTTCCAAGTTGAAGTGCTCATTTCTGTTTCAGTTTCATTTCTTTGTACATAATTTCAGATAATTTCTTTTACAAAGCCCAGAAGAGTCCATTGTTGGTGAGATTACAAACACCAGAACATACATGAATGCAGGAAGTTCAGGAATAGAAACCTCCAGGCTGGGACCATGCCAGTTGTCAACACAGTGTTGGTAGATAAGGCAGAGCAGGTGGGAGTGCCAGTCACTACATGACAGCTAGTACGCCCCCCCCCCCCCCCCAAGCAGCTGAGCACTGTGGTGGGGTGTGGAGGCGGCAGTCATGTAGGTCTGTGATTGTGTCGAGGGGTAGATTGAACTTGGTAGATTACCCCACCACATGCTGCTGTTCTCACCTGATGGCATCGATTGGCCGACGGTGTGTGGGTCTCTTCAGGTGCAGTGGCTTCCTCTTTTTATCACTTCTCTATTGACATGAATTTGGAAAAAAAGAATAACAATGAAATAAAGCTTTCAGATTTGATGTTGTTAAATTGATGTTTTAGTACCATGCCTGAATTTGTACATCTTTTTTCATTCTGTTTATGGGAGAGGAAGCTGACAGGAAGTCGAAGAGCTGAACAGTTTTAGGGGGGGGGGGGGGGGGGGGGGGGGGGGGGGGGGGGGGGGGGGGGGGGGGGGGGGGGGGGGGGGGGGGGGGGGGGGGGGGGGACAAAGAGAGCCAACCTGCTCTGGTGCTGAGCAGGGGATGGAAAGTCCTATCCGAGAATAAGCAGTCCGCCTTGAATTTACAAGATGATGATGGTCACATTTGGCTTCTTAGTTGGTAGATGAATGCAGGTAAAGTTACAGAGGTGTATTAACACAGTTTTCTAAAAAAAAAAAAATAGATGTGATAGTCTGTAAAAGTTACAGGTATTTTGTACACCATTATTCACAGAAATAAGCTAATACTCGAACACTTTGCAAAAATGACACTTAAATCTTTACATTGTCAGAAAATTATGCTTATTTCTTCACGTCATTAAAAACAAAGATCTAATAGTATACTCGGCACTAAAAACAACTACTTTCAGTTCAAAAGGGAAAAAAAAAAAGAAAACATTGCTTGGGTTAGGGTGTGTGGAGAGAAGAACAAAGTGGCTGTGGAATGCTTTGAGCGCTAGTTGCGTTGTCTGTATGCCAGCTGAACAGGAAGTCTCTGTTTTGCTGGTGGAAGACATGATGTCACACACACTGAAATCTTGCACTAACAAGATGCCGTAAAAGTGCGAGAGGTCAACAATAGCTGGTTGTAGGTGTACGAACAACCCCCCCCCCCCCCCCCCCCCCCCCCCCCCCCCCCCCCCCCCCCCCCCCCCCCCCCCCCCCCCCCCCCCCCCCCCCCCCCCAGTCCAAATCTTTACGAAGTCATTACTATGATGACAGAGGAGTTGTTGGCCTGCGCTTGATTTTTCCCCTACTATTAGATTGTTCGTCTTTGTATTTGTTTGACTTTATTCAAGTTTAAAAGGCTGTGCCAGTCTTGAATAAAAGTTACTCTGTGTTAGGTTTTCTTATGGGAGCAAAAGTTACCCTACTTATTTACTGGTTATTGTTTACTGTTCCGTGCCTCATTTCATTTTCAATTCAAGATTACTCTGTTTTGAATGTAGATTTTAAAATTTTACCCAAGGCTAAAGTGTGCGTGCAAGACAATGTACCCATGGCATTCACATGCAGACATACACAAAAAACACATGTGTACAATGTAGATGCACTTTGTGGAAAGTGTACACACACATGTACAATAACATAATGCATGAAATCTGCATGAAATAACGCAATACATTATTACATTGATGTATTGTATAATATCTCTCTCCCTCTCTCTCTCTCTCTCTCTCTCTCTCTCTCTCTCTCTCTCTCTCTCTCTCTCAGACTGTATCAGGATGTGGGGAAAGGGAAATCTAGAGAGTAAATGGAAAGAAAACAACTGGAAATCGCTATGTGTTCACCCACACAACAGACAGCAAAATGGAATATGAATTAATCGCACCATGTACCAGTTCCACATATAATGTAAAATAGTAGTTGACCTTTTCAGACTCTTACACAAGCAGAGAATGGCCTAAAGAGGGTGACCATCTGGGGGGGGGGGGGGGGGGGGGGGGGGGGGGGGGGCTTGGGAGACTGAATTAGAATACTGGAACAATGGAAGGTGTCACAGTATTTCAAAATATAAAGGAGACACAAATGGAAACGGTTCCGAAAATTTCATGAGTGTTGAAGATTATGCCCAATACATAGGGGAGCACTTAGTTGCACTCTTCAAATTAGCAAATTTGAACATATTCATAGAACATCTTTAACAAAGAAACATACAAACTTAAGGCTTCCAAAGGAAAAGAAAACAGTTTGCCTCAAAGCTCTTCAGTTAATCTCTAAACTCCCCTTCTAAAGAGGAGTTACAAAAGATGAGGAACCCATCTAGGGTGGGAGGGAAACTTCAGAAATCTCAGGGCAGGACTCCTTTACAGTCAAAGACGAGCTTCAACTGACCAAAACAAACTTTATGATAGAAGAAAAACAGGATACAAAGCATATAAACCTACTCCCAGTTTATCTTGAATATGTGTGAGATATTCCATAAAGAGGAAAAAACCGTTTTAGGCCGTTATAGCCGTTGGTAATGGCTATTCTGGTAAACATTGGGCATCGTCCGTGACCCATAATGAACATACATACAAATTTTCAGAAAGATCGACCACGTACTTTCTGAGACATTCCATGAAAAAGAAAAACTTATGGGCCGTTGTAGCCGTTACTAATGGATATAACGGTAAACTAAAACACTGGACAACATCCGTGACCCATAATGAACATACCTACAAATATGCAGAAAGATCGGCCACATACTTTCTGAGATATTCCATAAAAAAAAAAACCATTATGGGCCGTTATAGCTGTTAGTAACGGCTATAACAGTAAACTAAAACATCGGGCATCATGTGTAACCCATAATGAACGTATCTACAAATTCTCAGAAAGGTCGGCCAAGTACTTTCTGAGATATTCCATAAAAAAGAAAAAACTGTTATGGGCTGTTATAACCATTAATAACGGCTATAACAGTAAACGAGAACATCAGGCATCATCCGTGACCCATAATGAACATCCCTACAAATTTGCAGAAAGCTCGGCCACGTACTTTCTGAGCTTTTCCATAAAGAAGAAAAGCCGTTATGGGCCGTTATAGCCGTTAGTAACAGCTATAATGGTAATCTAAAACATTGGGCATCATTGTCACCCATAATGAACATACCTAGAAATGTTCAGAAAGATTGGTCAAGTACTTTCTGAGATATTCCATAAAGAAGAAAAACCGTTATGGGCCGTTACAGCGGTTACTAATGGCTATAACGGTAAACTAAAACATCAGGCATATCCATGACACATAATGAACATACCTACAAATTTTCAGAAAGATTGCCCAAGCACTTTCTGAGATATTCCGTAAAGACGAAAAATCTTTACAGCTGTTAGTAACGGATAGAACGGTAAACTAAAACATCGGGCATCATCCGTGATTCATATTGAACATACCTAAAACATCTGGCATCATCTGTGATTCATATTGAACATACCTGCAAATTTTCAGAAAGATCGACCAAGTGCTTTCTGAGATATTCCATAAAGAAGAAAAACCGTTACGGTCCGTTATAGCCATTAGTAACGGATATAACGGTAAACTAAAACATCGGGCATCATCCTTGACCCATAGTGAACATACCTACAGATTTGCAGAAAGATTGGCCACATACTTTCTGAGATATTCCATAAAAATAAAACCGTTATAGCTGTTAGTAACGGATATAGCGGGCAACTAAAACATCAGGCATCATCCGCCACCCATATTGAACATACCTACAAATTTGCAGAAAGATCGGCCAAGTACTTTCTGAGATATTCCATATAAAGGAAAACAGTTATGGGCCTTTATAGCCGTTACTAACGGCTGTAACGGTAAAATAAAACACTGGGCATCATTCATCACACATAATAAAGATACCTACAAATTTTCAGAAAGATCGGTCAAGTACTTTCTGAGATACACCATAAAGAAGAAAAACCGTTATGGGCCGTTATACCGTTACTAACGGATATAACGGTAAACTAAAACATTGGGCATCATCCGTGCCCCATATTGAAAATACCTCGTACAAAGTTTTCAGAAAGATCAGCCAAGTACTTACTGAGATATTCCATAAAGAAGAAAAATCATTATGGGCCGTTATAGCCGTTAGTGATGGCTATAACGGTAAACTAAAACATTGGGCATCATCCTTGACCCATAGTGAACATATGTACAAATTTGCAGAAAGATTGGCCACATCCTTTCTCAGATATTCATAAAGAAGAAAAACCGTTATGGGCCGTTATAGCCGTTAATAACGGATATAGCGGTAAACTAAAATATTGGGCATCATCCGCCATCCATAATGAACATACCTACAAATTTGCAGAAAGAAGGCCAAGTACTTTCTGAGATATTCCATAAAAAAGAAGAACCGTTATGGGCCGTTATAGCTGTTAGTAATGGTTATAACAGTAAAATAAAACATTGGGCATCATCCGTGACCCATATTGAACATACCTACAAATTTTCAGAAAGATCGACCAAGTGCTTTCTGAGATATTCCATAAAGAAGAAAAACTGGTTATGGGCCGTTATAGCCATTAGTAACGGCTATAGCGGTAAATTAAAACATCGGGCATCATCCGTGACCCATAATGAACATACCTGCTAATTTTCACAAGATCGGCGAAGTACTTTCTGAGCTATTTCACAAAGAAGAAAAACCATTACCGGCTGTAATGGTAAACTAAAACATCTGGCATCATCCTTGACCCATAATGAAAATGCCTACACATTTTCAGAAAGATCGGCCGAGTAGTTTTGTCTGGAGCAAGTGGAACACATTTTGACCACGGACGGACATATACACACACGCACACACACACACACACACACACACACACACACACACACACACACACAGAGCATTTCTTCGTTCCCATTCTAAAGTACTCCCTGTTCTATAAGAACTGGGAGTACAAAAAGACGGAGTTTCTTGCACATGTCAGATCTTGAGAAGGCCACAGTATGATGCAGTCAGGCAGTCCTCTTGATTTATCTGCCCATCCAACAGTCACCTCACATTATTTGTCCATGACACTCAGTGCATGCTTATTGCTAGCTGCATGGTTTCAATGACTGTGTGGGTCAAGGCACAAGAGAGTGAACAAGACTCCAGAAATTCATTAATAACAACAGCAAGTTGTATGCTGAGTCGTAGGAAAATTTGGATCGGACTGTGAAAAACATAGCGACATGCAAGAACTTTAACTGGAAGCAACAATAAGATTCGGTTATCATGGACAGAAGGGGAGGAGTGTAAATGGAATCATTCATGTACATACGTTAATGTGTCTTATTTAAGATTTTTTAACAGGACTTCTCACCAGATTTCTGGTGTGTTTTTAAAAGGTGTAGTTTAATGTGTTGTGTGGAATTTTTTTCTTTTTTTAAATATGACTTGAGAGTTGATTTCAACTTACATAGCGGGGCTATATAAGGAACGCTGTCTCTCTCTTTCTAATATAGCGATTCAAAAAGCAACCAGAAGTAGAAATGCATACATTTCACAGGGAAAAAAACAGACACACACACATTCACTTGCAAATAAAAACAGTGTTCACTTAAGACAATACAAAACGAACAAGATACATGAGAGATGCACAAACCATACTGTGCTGTCAGTTTGTTTTTAGACAGGGAAGTGGGGGTCATTATCGAAGATAGAGAGAGAGAAGTGGAGAGGGTATAGTTCACAGATAAACAAAAAGCAAACAAGATGCAAAGCATATAAACATACTCCCACTTTATCTTGAATATGCGTGAGATATTCCAAAAAGAGGAAAAACCGTTAGGGGCCGTTATAGCTGTTAGTAACGGCTATTCTGTTAAACATCGGCCATCATCTGTGATCCATAAAGAACATGAACGAAAACCATTATGGGCTGTTATGGCCGTTAGTAATGGCCATAACGGTAAAATAACACATCAGGCATCATCCGTGACCCATAATGAACATACCTACAAATTTTCAGAAAGATCGGCTTAGTAGTCTTGTCTGGAGCGAGTGGAACACATTTTGACTATGGACAGACACACACACACACACACACACACACACACACACACACACACACACACACACACACACACACAGCATTTCTTCATTCCCATTGTAAAGTACTCCGTTCTGTAAGAACTGGGAGTACAAAAAGAACTGAATCCTTGTTGCCTCAGGAAAAAAAAAACACAACTCAAAATTATTTACATTAAGGCACTTTTGCACACCTGGAGGTTGGAAAAAAAAAGGGGGAGACGACCATCTGGCCTACAAAAAAAAAAGTATATACTACAGAGAGAGAGAGAGAGAGGTGAAGCCCCATGAGAACGACAGGAGTGTTCAGACAAGAAAGGGCCCAGAGAATGTTGGGTGGCTTAAATGTTTTAGACTGACTGTATGGATGGGTTGATAGGGATGGGTGAATGCATGTGGGGAAAAGGCAACCTGGAGAGCTAGGGGAAAGATTACCAACCAGAATTCTACTGTGCACCACCCACACAACAGATGGTGAAATGCAACATGAATTGAGGGCTCAAAATTTCAGACGTAATATAAATTTGTAAACCTTTTCAATCACGTTTCCCACTTTCACGCAAGCAGTAGAATAGTTTGAAGAGAGTCACCATGCAGAGGGCTCAGAAGGCTAACTACCCAGGAAGGTGTTGAAATATCTTGAAATTCAGAAGGGGGGGCACAAATGGAAACTCGTCCGAAAAGCTTCACAACAACTGTTGGAAAATGACACCCAGTGTGTTGGGAGCTTTCATACACTCAGGGCTTCACACTGAGGAAGGTGGGGCTGAAAAACACACTCCTGGTGTAAGTCCCTTTTCGTAACTATAGATCATGATTTTCCCCCCTCTTTCTTGCATCCAAGTTTGAAGAGAAAAAGGGACCAAGATCAGCTGATTCAAGGTATTATGAAAGAATAATTTTTAGTAATCATGTCGCTGACGTATTCCGTTTTGAAATATGTCAAGTCATGACAGAAACCTTGCACAGATCGCCTTCTTGTGTAAAATAATTTTGACATTTTGGAAAAGGAAGGATCAGAAATATAAAATGACGCAGTTAAAAAAACAACAAAAAAACCACCAAAACAGCAACAACAACAGGTCATTCCCCAAACACTAAAAGTCATCTTGATCCACGTGACAGGGGAGTGCAGGGGAGTACGTGAACTGGGCCTTCAAACAGCTCACACACAACTGTGCCAGAGTTGAAAGTTGCCAGACAGGATATGTATCCCATTGAACTCTCACAGGTCAAAAGGGGTCACCGCCCTGTCAGTATAACTTAAAGAAAGAAGAAACCTACCAAAAAAGGGAACAGTAAGCCAGAAAGAGCAGACAATCAATGCCTGACACCATCAGTCAGTCTGTCTCTAAGGAATGGCGCCATCTGTATCTTGATTATGGAATATGTTGCTTTCTTTTAGTAAAAGCAAGGACTGACTACCAGACTGTCTGAAACAGTGACTGTTATCACAAACACAAAAAAATATACATCAAACCAATTTCATCCTCCCAAATGGGGAGAGAGAAAGAAGGCAGTAAAAAAAAAAAAGAAAAAAAAAGAGAAAATCTAGCGGGCCTGATGAAAGGGTCTGGGTTAACGCGAGCCCTGTAAATCTGAACAGTAACATCAGCAGCGGGCATCAAGTGGAGATAGCAGTGGCATCCTCTGGCCTGTCTTTCATGACGTGTAGTTATTGCAGCTTTAGAGCCCAGCGGATGGCAGGCAGGACACAAGATCACAGCCTAAGGCCTCATTTGCTTGCTGAGGATTTTATTCCCCTCATTTCAAAGACCCTTGGACGTAATGGGGTTGACTGGGCCCTTGTACTTCAAACACATACGTTCAGCATTTTCGTATTTTATGGGAGGTTCAGTTAGCCTGCAAGACGATTCATTAAGAAGACAGGGTCGACGTTGGAAGATACAAATCTCTTGCTTGGAGGATACAAATCTCTTGCTTTGAAAGTCTCACTCTTTCATCATAAAAGATAGTGTTGCTGTTAAAAAATCTTGTATGTTTGTTTGTGTTCAGAGTTACAGTTTTACGAGAAATTATCAGGCAAAGATATCCAAGCAATGTGTGTTTAAATAATAAACTAAGATGTAGGACACAATCCAAACCTTTTCTTTTTTTTCATCTTTTTCAGTACTTTGGTGACTTCTAGGTCTGTTCTATGGCTGTGCAATGATTTTTATTTTTCTCATTACCTTCCGCATTCCTTTTTTTTCTTGCCCCCTCCTCCCTTTCTGGAAAGGATTTGTTACAAGCACTAACAAACCCTTGCTGTACAGAGAGCTGCATTGAGATTTTACATTGAGCTGCGAGTTTCATTTTGTTGTTGAGCACTTCAAGCAGAATTTTACTCCATTGGTTTACAAATTATATAAAATGTTTTATTGCTTTTGCTGTTTTCATGTTTCTAAAACACCCCCCCACCCCCACCCCCACCCCCACCCTCCTTCCGCTGAAACAAAAACTTGATGGATTTCTCTGTAGTATGAAACACAGACAGACAACTTAAGGGACCCTCTTTGTGTATACAGAGTAATGATAATCATAATTCTATATGCTAAGCATCTGTGTTGTAATGACCGTTCAGACAATGCTGTACTTCTGTTGAATGTGTAAAGACTGTGCGGTGAAGTGCCAGTATGTATACACCGAAGTGTTTGCCATGATTTGTCTTACTCTACATAAATGGATCGAAAACTCTTTTTTAAAATGGCTCCATTCAAAACATGTAATTTACACAATAACACCGATAAGAAAAATGAACATTTGGACTGCTGTGTTTTATTGCCATGTCTGCCTTGTGCTTACTGCAAAGTGTGATTGTCCAGTATTCACTGCAGGCTGGTTTTGCCCTAGATTTACTGTACGCTATTTTTGTCATATATTAACTGCATGCTATGTTTGCCACATGCTACTGTGTGTGTTGTTGGATTTAACTTCCTTCATCTCTGTTGTTCTGTGTCCATCAGATAAAATTAGTTTGAAAATTTGATAGTTCCCCTACCCCACCCGTCAGAGATCAATATTTTACATCTATTTACAAGTCTTCCCTGTATCAAATACCTGAGTTTGTCAAAATCATGTGATAGTATGCATTTTCTGTCAAAATTGTGTTTGTTCACCTTTGCAGAAAGAAGAAAGGATTGAGTTTTAACTTGGCTGTGGAAGCAAGAAAGTGTCGCTGTACATGCCAGTCGATGGAAAATAGGCATTTCTAATCTTTTCATCCTAGGATTTGCCACACGGATTTGTGATACATTATTAAAGCAATTAGAGACTTGACTAGTTTCTTTTCTTTTTCTTTTTGTTTTTCCATCTCAACTTTTCTTTTAAAAGCCTTGTTTTGATTTTATTATTTTTGTTTTTACACTAGTGAAATAGAATTCTACACTTGTCCTACAGCCTGAACGGCAGCCAGGTTAAAAAAAAAAAAAAAATCTCTCTGCAAGCACAAAGGCAGCATGCATGCGTTGATTGCCCCAAAGAGGGGGAGGAAGCTGTGTCAGGGATTTGACCAAGTCCTTGGAATTGGAGGGGGGGGGGGGGGGGGGGGGGGGCACATTATCTTAATGAAGGAGGAGTGACTAAGGCCCTGTTGGCTGTGAGCTATCCCCCCCCCCCCAGGCCCCGGGAAGGTGTCTGGGCAAAGCCTGGATGACAAGGGGACATAAATCTGACTGCCGGCCCTGTCACCTTTGTCCAGGGAGAACATGGCTTCCTAAGCTGCAGGCCTGACAAATGACTTGGGCCTGAGAGCCTGGCAGCCGGGGGAGATGGCATCTACTGAAAGAAGGCCGCATGGCAGGGTAGAATGTCGTCGCTGTCAGCCGCACACCGCTGCTTGCCGTTACCTCCAAATGAGCTGCACTGTTAGCATTAGGGTTAGGGAGCTGGGGGGTGGGAAAGGAGGAGAAGGGAGTGGGCACTGTTAAATATTTATATTTTGTTTTGTTGTTTTTGAATTCCCATTTCTTTTTGGTGCTCTGGCTTTTTTTTCCTTGATCATTTTTTTTAAGAACAGGTAACTTGGAGGGATGAGTTATCGATCATCAGTGAAAAGGTAATAAGTGTGATTATTGTCAGTTTTAGAGCATTCAGCTAAAATGGTGATTTTTCTGTCTCTTTATTTTTTTCCTTTCACTTTCTTTTTTTCTTTTTTTATAACATAGCACTTTGAACTCTTTTTGAAGGAAGTATATAAAATGGTGTTCTGGTATAAAAATTCACAACTTCTAGTTATCAGCAAACATTACTGAGAATAGGAGCGCCACCATTGTTCCTAACGTCTGTGTTTGAATCATGGTTGGAATATTGACTAAGTCTGAGGATCAGTCGTGCAAAATTGTGTGTGGATGTAAGTACTACAGCAGATGAACAGGCTGAGTTGATTCCGGTTTGACCTGGAGGTTGGTGATGGGTTGGTTTCAGTGGACCATAGCTCCGTGAGCGAGTGCTCTGATGACTCTGAAGACAGCGATGCAGGACGAGACCTGAAGGACTACACCTGTCAGCGCTGCTTCACACACGGTAAGCCTTGAAGATCATGGTTTTAGATACCTCAGGGTGATCAGACCTGTTTACCCCTACCATTTCGTCCTATTTGTACACATGTTTGGCGAAAATACAATGAATATGATGAACTGGAGAAATTGAAAATAAGATGAATACGACGAACCAGAAAAAAGAAGGGGGGGGGGGGGGGTGTTAAAAAGATCTCAAGATGAAGTTCTTGAGCTGTTGTTGCCCTTGCAGCGTATAACCATTGTGTTTGAGCACAACGACCAAAGAGTGGCAACATCGTGCGCGTGAACTCGCGTCTGGATGACGTCGGAACCATAGCAGGGACCTCCTGGTTTTTACAAAACGTAACAAATTTGAAAGATGTGTACACACATTGTTAGGAAAATGTGCTCGTTGTAAAGGAGGAAATACACCAGTAGCAGCTTTAGGGTAAGCAGGTCTGGATGATGTTTATGGGTCATCTGAATAAGAAGTGTGATCCCTTGTTGGGTTCTGTGTACATGTGTACATCAGTGCTGTTTTACTTGCAGTCTGTTTTCTGTTATTATACCTCTACCTTTAGCTGATGGTCATCTTCACTGTACAAGCGGTGAGATTCCTTCCAGTTGGCTTTCTGTTATTATACCTCTGCCTTTACCTGATAGTTGTGTGCATTGTACAAATGGTGGGATCTCTTCCAGCCAGCTTTCTGTTACTATACCTCTACCTTTAGCTGATAGTTGTTCATTGTACAAATGGTGGGATCTCTTCCAGTCAGCTTTCTGTTATTATACCTCTACCTTTATCTGATGGTCATCTTCACTGTACAAGCGGTGAGATTCCTTCCAGTCAGCTTTCTGTTACTATACCTCTGCCTTTAGCTGATAGTTGTGTTTTTTGTACAAATGGACGGATCTCTTCAGTCAGTTTTCTGTTACTATACCTCAGCCTTTAGCTGACAGTTGTGTTCATTGTACAGATGGTGAGATTCCTTACAGTCAGCTTTCTGTTACTATACCTCAACCTTTAGCTGACAGTTGTGTTCATTGTACAGATGGTGAGATCTCTTCCAGTCAGCTTTCTGTTACTATACCTCTACCTTTAGCTGATAGTTGTGTTCATTGTACAGATGCTTAGTCGGGAACACTGGAACCAAAATTGAGTTTCATCCTCTTAATGGATGAGGATACATGATGAGGCGATGATGGGTCTAGTGTTGGTATTTTGCCATTAATGGTATGTTGCCATTAAGTTGAAGAGTACTGTAAACATGTGCACTGTCATCTGTTCGTAGCACTCTGGTGTGAGTGTAAATAGGGGGCTATGTCTACTGACCCCTACTGACGGAAAGCGGATGGTTACAACATTATTCTAGCTTGGGTTCCTGGTCATGTTGGCATCGGAGGGAACGAAATGGTTGATCATTTAGCCAAGAATGCCACAAGAGAGAAATTGTCCAATATTTATATCCCTTGCTCAGATCTGAAACCCAAAATTAACGATTATGTGAGAGACCTCTGGCAGGAGGATTGGAACACACAGACGGATAACAAACTCTTTCAGATCCGTCCAAACCTTAAGGAGTTCCTCCCATCTACGTCTGGTGGTCATAAAGAAGAAACAGTTCTGTGCCGGCTGCACACCGGCCATTCGTATTTTACCCATTCGTACCTTTTAAAGAATGAAGAAGTGCCGTGGTGCATTCCATGTTATGTGCCACTCACAATGAAACATATTCTTTTAGAGTGTTGGGACTTGCACGATGTGAGACACAAACATTTTACAGCAGAGTCCATGAAAATCCTGTTCAGAGATGTCCCGCCTGACATGATCTTTGAGTTTTTGAGAGAGATTAACATTTTTCATCTGATTTAAGATTTTACGGATGAAAGATTTTTAACGAAGTTTCTGGTGTGTTTCTAGATGATGTCATTTAAAGAGATGTGTGAAAGGTGTTTTTTTTTGTTTTTTTTAAATGACTTGTGAGTTGATTTTAACGTGGTGACAGCCCTGATGTGGCCCCTTGCGGTCGGCTGGGCTATAAGCAACATTATCTTATCTTATCCTATGTCTGCTGACCACCACCGTGATCTTTTGCTATAGGGAGCTATGCGATAATGTCTATTGACCGTCACCATGATCTTCAGCTATAGGAGGTTATGCATACTAATCATCACCACGATCTTTTGCTATAGGGGGCTATGTCTACTGACCATCACCATGGTCTTTTGCTATAGGGGGCTATGTCTACTGACCACCATCATGGTCTTTTGCTATAGGAGGCTATGTCTACTGATCACCATCATGATCGTCAGCCATAGGGGGGTATGCATACTGACCACCACCATGATCTTCAGCTAGAGGGGCTATGTCTACTAACCACCACCATGATCTTAGCTGTAGGGCAATATGTCTACTGACCATCACCATGATCTTAGCTGTAGGGGGCTGTGTCTACTGATCACCACCATGATCGTCAGCCGTACGGGGTTATGCATACTGACCATCACCATGATCTCAGGCAGGAGATGTGCTGTGCTCTTTCTCAGAAAATTCTTCAGAGCAAGAAAACAAGTAGTGCTGTTCGAAGGTCGTCAGCTAGGCCACACTAAGGCCCAGGCGCACCCGGGGAAGCAGGCACACACAGCTGTCACATCCTACGTCAGATCTACTAAAGTTTTTTGTTGTTGTTTTTTTTTCATCTTCCAAAAAGTGTGAAACAAGACCTCCAGTATGTTGAGGATTATAAAATTTTGTTTTACGTTGGGGCCAGCAGCTGTGCCTTCATCACACATGTTGCAGCACAGGCAGGAAACATTGCTTGTGCCCTTTGTAGACTTTTGTGGGTGTGTGTCGATGAGTTAATGGCTGTTCAGTGGCTGTTCCCACGACATTGGTGGTCTGTGTCGCTGGACCTGACACTGTGGGTCAGATCAACAACTCCATTGGAATGACAGCATACAGATGCATTTACAGTATGGTCTTTCTTGTGTTTAGCAATGTTGAGCCAGAAAAATGAAGAGTCAAATATGGAAATTCAGTGCTGCTGAATAAAACAGGACAGAGAAGTTCTCACACACACACACACACACACACACACACACACGTATCACAAGTAAAGAAGGGAGATAAGACTTTGTGTTGTCTGTAATGGTTTCATTTTTTCCTATTTTCTAGAATTTGATCGATTCATCCTTGGAAGGTTTTTCCATTTGATTGATGTTTGATAGCACATACTGAAGCGGCCATTATGAAATTCAGGGGGCCTCATTTGAAATTCTGCATTCCATTTCATTCCTTCCAGTGAATGAAAGTAGTACCAGTATTACCAAATAGTTGTAGCACTTCAGTGAACTACAATGGAGGATTCCTGCTGAGAAAGTTGTACTGGTATCCCTTAATAGTTTTGACTCTCATTAAACTCAAATGGAGGTGCCCTGCTTATGTGCTGTGCATCTCAATAACATGAGTTCAGTACAAGAAGGATAACCACTGCACAACTAGTTTCTCTTGGTATGAAATGCAGAGTATAATGGCTGATCCCAGCTGCTGCAGATTTAATGTATGAAGCTAGTGGCAGTGTGACTCGTGGACCTGCAAACTATAGCACAACAGATGTGTAGGCTGTTGATGGACATTTTGTTGAGTCGATCGACATCTGTAGCTTGTGGCTGGCTTGAAGAGTTTGGAAAGAAGATTGACTGGTCACTGTGTGGATAGTTATGTACATAGTTTGCACTCAGACTGCAGTCTAAGTGTCAGCACAAGCAAGTGTTGTTGATTTTATGGGGACTGTTGTCTTAAGAGCACTGTACATGTCCAGTTTTGTGTCTTAAGAGCACTGTACATGTCCAGTTTTGTGTCTTAAGAGCACTGTACATGTCCAGTTTTGTGTCTTAAGAGCACTGTACATGTCCAGTTTGTGCTATGAGCTTATGCTTCATTGTCAAGAACAGAAATTGTGATTGCTCACTGCAATGATGTATGAAATAAAAAATCTGTCTCATTTTCCTTTTGTTTTATTCGCACTGAATGCATTGTTTCTACATTGTCCTGGCATTTACAAGTCTGCATGCATAGACAGTGCTTGCATGCACAGATATATGATTGAATTTATACATTCTGTCACAATGGTTTGATTCAGAATCTAGCAGCCAAGTTTCTCATCCTATACTCAGAAGATTTCTTCTGGAGTGGTAGATTTCTCCCGCTGAGATAATTCCTTTTATGTGGAGGATCATCGATGATGGACTTCAGCAGTGCTTGAGCATTGTGTAAAATGAGGCAATTCTGTTGTGTGGGTGCGAGGACAACACAAATTGATATGCCTTGCTGTGCTAGGTGTCAGATGCTTTTATTGTCTGCCATTGTGCACAATTCGCAGTGTGTGTTGGAAAGACTTGATTGTGAAAAGTGCTCAACTTGCCAGGGCAAACTCACTCCCAGGAAGGACTGTCTGGGCAAATTGAAAAATATCGGGGTTTTTGTGATGGGGAAGTGGCAAGCTTATTGTGCCAAAGCATTGTGCATTAGGCAGAGAGCCTGCAAGGAGCAGACTGTTCCGTCCGCCAAGTCAAGGTGGCCAGCTATTGTCAGTGGCAGTGTTGGAAGATCAATAAAGCCCTGATAAATGTGTAATGAGCAATGGAGGGCCATATCCTGATAAATATTGTTGCTTTCATGCTAGAAGGCTGGCCCGGGCGCTTGTGATGTTTGCTCGTTGAATAGTCAGACTGAGCCCAGGGCTTCGGCCGCATTGATTTTTCTCTGGCTGTCCCCCTGCTGGCTTGACAAGACGTGCTGCACGTGCCGAGGCCAGGGCCTGCTGCTGGTGTGGCTGCTGCTGCTGCTTGCTACCCTGCAGTGTGTGAGCGAGAGACAGGGTGAAGGGGGGGGGGGGGGGGGGAGGGGAGGGGGGGATGGGATGGGGTGGGAAGTCATCAATACAAATTGGGACCAGAACTGGATGTCAGAGCTCTGGGACATTGCCCTCAGCTGCCCGTCGTGTTCCCACAATGCTTTGCCAAGACCCCATAAAATATTCACATTCTTTCTCGTCTTGGGCTGCCTGGCGCTTTCATTGGCTGCTTGGGATTTATGCCGTGAGGAGAGGGGGTTTGTCTGCTGCAGCGGCCACACTTTCTTGGGGGGGGGGAGGGGGGGGGGGTTGGTTGTGAAGATAAGGTGTCTGTCAGTCAGTGGGTTGGTGTGGCTTCCATTGCTGACCCTCCCACCTCTCTTGTCACTCTCATCCACTATGCATGAATTTTCTCCTCTTTGGGGCTGCTTGGATGGGAAGCCCCCCAGACAGCCTTGATTTATGGTCTCCACTCTTCTGGAAAGGCACAGACTGGGGGGGGGGGGGGGGGGGGCATAAAAACGGCTTCATAAAAATTTGGAAACGTAGAACAAAAGAACTTGTTAAAGGCAAACGTATGTATGAAAAATGGCAAGCCAAGGAGAGAGCCTTCGCATCAGATGGGTATTGAAAAATCGCATTGTTTGAAATGTTGCTGGTACATTACATTTGCAAAGGAGGCTTATGCTCGGTAAGTGGATAATCCCAAATCAGGAAGATTCTTGTTGTTGGGTCAGTTTTAGTGACCACATCATTTGGAGAGGCTCAGTCTACACTACGGTGATGGAGTTAAAGGATTCTGTAGAGCTTGGAACACACTGAGTGACAGGAAAACATTTGTCTTGGTGTCAGATAAAGGGGATACAAGCTAAACCTTTGAGATAGCAGTGTCATCGGTGACTTTGGTTTCTAAGTGGGGTTCACTTTTATCGTTTGGATGAAGACCATACAACATTCGAGATTTTGCCCTGGACACTGATACTTGTGGAGAGGGTTTACGATCCTGCTGGAATACACAGGAGTGGCGGGGATTAAGCAGAGCTGATGTCATTATCTTTTCAAATGCAGGTGATGGGACTTTGTACGTGTTGAGATAGGAATGGGTTCATCCCCCACCCACCCACCCCCCACTCGCCCACAGACAGTCTCACACACACACACACACACACACACACACACACACACACACACATACCCACACACACACGCACGCACACATGCATGCACGTGCGCGCGTGCACACACACACACACACACACACACACACACACACACACACACACACACACACACACACACACACACATATCAATGCATGCTCAGACATTTTAGATGTAAATTTTGCATGCACTTGCTTACACACACACAGACTCCCAAACACTTATATTTATACACACACAGGCTTGCATACACTCACAGTCATACACACACAAAGACACACACACACACACACACACACACACACACACACACACACACACACTCTCTCTCTCTCTCTCTCTCTCTCTGTCTGTCTGTCTCTGCTTATCTGTATGCCTCTCTCTTTCTGTCTATCTCACTCTATCTCTTCTCTCCCTCTCTCTGTGTCCTTTTCTCTGTCTTTCTGTCTCTGTTTGCCCGTCTGTCCCATTCTCTGTCCTTGTCTCCTCGGTCCATCTGTCTTTCTGTATCTTTCTTTTGTCTTTCTGACTGGAGAGAGAGAGAGAGAGAGAGAGAGAATTGCATAAGCACACACACACGCGCGCGCACACACACACACACACACACACACACACACACACACAATCTCCAAAATTTGTCAGAACAAGAATCTCCTCAAGGTACTCTTCTGGTAAAACCATTATCCCATACCAGCAGAGGGGAGGGAGAGGAAGGGGGGAGCGAAAAAAGCAGGGACGTTAAAAACCGGTCTGTATTAATTGCTCGTCTTTCACACAAGCCTTGCACTACAGAGTCCCGGTGATAAACTTGCCGCTCGCCAGGCATGTTAAGCTCATCTTGCTTGCTGCGATGCTTAAATTGTCAGCACACTGCGCTGCAGGAGAAATTCATGAGCCCACACTTCCTCCTGGCTGTGGGGCTGATCATGAAAAATGCAGGGCTTAGACTCCCCCCTCTGCCAGGCGGCTGAGCTTGTTGCAGTGTTCATCAATAGCTGATGGCTTCCGCAGCTTACAGGCAGCTGCTCTTCTGCCTGCACTTGCTGGGATGTCAAGTCGGCATGCTGGGTCGAGTAGTGTATTGGAAGTGGGAGGGTGTGTGTGTGTGTGTGGGGGGGGGGGGGGGGGGTTGTTGCGAATTGGCATGAGTCTGTGGAAGTATAAATTATCTACTCCCCTGATCCGCAGTGGATCTCAAGAGGAAGAGTATTGGGAAAGAAAAGCTTTGGGGGGGGGGGGGGGGGGGGGGGGGGGATGGGCTTGACTTTTTTTTTTCTTTTTGTCCTTTTAAAACCAGCTGCCTTTCTTCTCTTGTGGAGGTATACTGATATGTACATAATGACAGCTCTGAATCCCCTAATTTGGGGCTTGTTCACTTGCATCCAGGAGAACACACACATTCCTACAGAGATGCGTAGATGCTTTCAGTAAATCATGAACTTTAATTTTGTCTGGCATTTTTGAGTACACAACCCTTCCTGATAATGCAGAGACAGGTGTCAGTAAACCTGCTTTAGGCTTGTGGAGCGTTGAGTGTTGATATTGAAAGATATGGGAAGTATTGATTTAATAAACTGCTGAACATGTTGACATGAATTATATGTGACATGTATGATTTTTATGTCGTATGTTAATGATGTACCAGTTTTACTTTTTAAATCGGCAAAAGTAGGGTTGCCATGTTTAGGAACATGGTAACACATGGATTTGTAGCTGTTAGGTTATTGTCACCAGACAGTTTGAACTAGACTGACTTTAAGCCAGAAGACATGACTAAAAATGAATAAGCATGTTTCATACTGTTGAAATAGAATAAAAGGAGATGTTTCATTCTGTTGAAATGGACTAAAAGATGTTTCATACTTTTAAAATGGAATAAAAGATGTTTCATACTGTTAAAATGGAATAAAAGGAGAGTTTCATACTGTTGAAATGGAATAAAAGGAGATGCTTCATACTGTTAAAAACAGAATCGCAAGAGATTTTTCCTACTGTTATAATGGAATAAAAGGAGATGTTTCATGCAGTTAAAATGGAAAAAGGAGATGTTTCATACTGTGGAAATGGAATAAAGGGAGAGCAGGTCCTCCTTTCTGCCCCTCTCCCCTCCCAAGTTCTCTTTCCCTCCTTCATTTATCATCGGTTTCTCATGCTGAATACGTTGGACACAGTTTACTGTGTGTTTGAAAATAAATCAACGTTTCAGAAGATAGAAAAGGTTTGCTTGCCAAAGTCACGGAAGCGAGATTTGGCATATTGCAGACAAACACAGTATACACACACACAAACACACACACACACACACACACACACACACACACACACACACACACAGCATGATGGTGCATTGGTTTATGACATGTCTTCTACTGTCAGGTAAGACAATAAAGAAGAAAATGAATGTAGGGCTGTCGCTGGGGGTTGATGACGCGTGGTGCTAAACTTTGTACCGAGTGATGTGTTCCAGTGACAGGCAATACAGCTCTGTGCACAGTTACTGTGAGTTGTTTTCCTTGTGATGAATGGGGGCGCTGGATGTTGTTGCAGAGTCCAAGGACTGGCACCATGCGGGCAAGGAGCGTGGGCTGCTATGTACAGAATGTCGCCTGTTCTTCAAGAAGTACGGGGAGGCTCGCCCGCTAGATGGAGACAAGGACGGCTCGCAGTACCTCTTCAAGCCAGTCAAGGACGACGACGAGACATTGAACGGCAAACACAATATGCGCACACGGCGTGGCAATTCTGCTGTGAGTTTCTTTTTGGGCATCAGTTTGAAAACGTGTGGAATGTGTTTGCTGGCTTTGCCACATAGACTACAGTGTGTGTGTGTGTGTGGTGTGTGTGTGTGTGTTTATATGAGTTCTTTCAGTTTGTGTCTGGATATCAAAAAGAGGAAACAGATGCAATGTCAGGATACAGGCTAATCACATTTTCCTGTGATTGTTTACCTTAAAAAGGTGAAGCTGATCCTTCATGCATGCCATGTAATGAACCGCTCGATGTAGGTGATCTTACCGAGTGCTGTGCACAAATGCTTCTGTGGAGACTCTGCAGAAGTATGTTTGAGATTTCTACTTGATTGGATTGTTTTTTTTTTTTAACACAATTATTTTGAATTGATAAGTGGATTGTGGCTGTTACTTGGATTGTGAATTTTTTTTTTCCTGATTGGTCTGTTACTTTCAGGAATTTGGTTTGACTTGAATTTATCTTTGGATTGTGTAACATGTACATAGTTTTAATTTCAGTTTGCTTTTAATTTTATATTGCTGCTTTGTTGAGTACTATAGCAGGGAGGTAAACAGCATGATAGTGTTAGTGTGTGTGGATGTGATAAGAGAGATGGAGAGTGACACTAGGTAGGGGCTGGTTCTGGGAGTAGGATCTGGGTGCAGGCAAAGTATCGGTGATAACGAGTGTGTGTTGTTGACTTTGAGAAGCTTCTGTCGAAATAGGGTGAAACAAAAGGGAAGAAGACAGAGCGCAGTAACAGTACCAGCAGTCCGGACATCGAGGGCGTCAGTGCCAAACTGGGACCCAACTCCCCCAGCGTGGCCAGCACTGGCAGCTGCAGCAGCAACGACAAAGACTCCAAAGACAACAACAACGCACAGGTGTGCTAGTCCTTCTGTCTCTGTCTGCTCTCTCTCTCTCATCACTGCCATGCCTGCCTAACCCTGTTTGGGGGCCCCTTTCTAGACTATGGCGGTCCATACAGCGGGTTGGGGTTCTAATCACCTTGAGGCCGTCACACAAGGAGACTTTATCTTCTTTTTCTTTTTTTTTTAAATGGGCTGTGTTAATGTCAAATGAGGTTGCTTCCGTGCTGCAGCCTTGTGTCAAGGGGTTGCGTGTTAATTATTATCACACCAATCAAAGGAGTTTCGGTCTAAATCTACGACAGTAGTGTGTTGAAAGAGATCGGAAAGATGTCTGGATTTGTATGAAAGACTTCTTGTGTGAAGTGCAGAAATACACACACGTTCTCTCTTTCTCTCTCTCTCTCTTGCTTACTCTCTCTTTTTTTGTCTTCATTTGATGATGAAGACTAGTCTGAGAACTTTTTTTTCCAGTGAGTTCAAAGCACTGTACTTACACAGCTATTAACAAGAACATGGAAACTAGACAGAGAAACCCCTCCTGTGTATCTATCTATCTGGTGGTGGTGTTTTTCTGTAGAAGTGTAACTTGTTAGCCTTTTATTTTGAGTGAGTGTGTGTGTGTGTGTGTGTGTGTGTGTGTGTGTGTGTGTGTGTGTGTGTGTGTGTTAATCGTTGACAGTGTGGTTTAGGCACACAGAAGTGTATGTTCTTCACTAAAGCATCGTTTTCATGGAAACTTTCCAGACAACCATGTTGAAGTAGTGAGGTGATGAGTATCATTATATATATGTCAACAACCATTTATATCTCATTAGTCTGAGTCCATGGTGTGCAGAATAAAGCCGACGGCAAGAGCAAGAAGAGGAGGAACGGTGACCTGGAGGAGGGCAAGCTGAAGAAGAATCGCTCGGACTCTGAATCCATGATTGACAGCAGCGAAGCTTCTGGCAACGAAGATTTAGGCAATGAGGCCGACTCCGATGACAACAACCAGGTCTGTGGCCAGGCCTGTACATAAGAATGGAGGGGTTTTATATTGACGTGTTGTTTATTTTGTTGTTGTTTTTAAAAAAAAAATTAAGTACTGCATTCGCCAAACATGTACAACCATATCACAGGACAAGTACTGCATTCGCCAAACATGAACAGCCGTATCACAGGACAAAAAATGACGCGTTTCAACCTCTTAGGTCTTCTTCAGGCAAGATAAACAACACTCAGGACAACGAAAATGAAGAACGAGCAATCGCGTATCTCATTGAATTTGGCGCAAGATGGGTGTCGAATGTTGTTTTTATAATTTTACAGTGTGTAATGTATGTGCATTGTATGTAACTGTGTAACATGTGCAATAATGAATGTGACAGTCTTGACCATGACTGCTGTGCTCATGGGTATGTGATGTGTCTTGGCATTATTTGTTTGTTTATTTATTTTTGCTTGTTTGTTTATAAGCAGAGAGGAGAGGAATTGTTCATTGATACGTGCACAGTGTTGTAAATGATTTTCAGTCCTTATAGGCTTGTTGAAATGTAATGAAAGACCCTTCAGAATGCATTAATAGCTATTTAGGTGTATATTTCTTATTAAATCTTCTACTACCAAGGACTTCTGCTGCTTACTTACTGTTGTAAACCAAGTAATTCTTAAAAGTTTGTGAAAATTTTCACTTGCTTTCATTAGTTTATTTTAAAATCATAAAAAATAGAGGTATGCATGAATTCACATGAAATTTTGTGTTCATGTGCAGAAATGAATGAATAAAAATATAAAATGAAAATAAATTGGAAATTAGTTTTCTAATATTGTCTTTTTCAAAATCTGTCGGCCAATTATCAAAATCATAGGCACACACTGATGGATCGCTGTTACTTATCTTCGTCCTCAGAATCGCTCAGATGATCCCTGTAATCAACATAAGCTTCAGTGTTCTGCCACTTCACTATCTTTTTTGATGCGTTGAAGTTCACTTTCACTAATTTCTTCAGCAGTAAAACCCTGAAAGTTTTTGTCGTCACTTGTAGCAGCTCTCACCAGAAGTCTTCATTCGTGTCCATTGCAAAAATTGCTCAAAATACGACTTTTTCTTCGGTTCAAACCAAAACAAACCGCCATTTGCAAAGCCAGTCCATCCGGAATCGACTGTGCATGCGTGTATTAACGGAAAGTGTGATGTAAGTCACAAAAGAAAGGATGGAAGGGAGAGACTGAATGGCTGCACACATTCGGCGGCTGTACCCACCCACGGTTCCTGAGTATAGCAGAGATCGTCGTTGGTTCTACTGGCCGACGGCAGTAGGAGAGTTAATGATGAGATTCATCAAACAAAGGGTTTTTCGTCATCGTTTTTATTACATGCTGACCCCAGTTGATTCTCAGTAGGAGAGACTCTTGTCTATGGTCAGAATTTTGAATATCTCAGACTTGTATTGATAAAGTGAAAAAGGTGTCAAAATGTGTTCTCTGGGTTCGGTGAAAAGTACCAAAGTAACATGGCTGATTTATAAAGGTTGGAAACATTTGAATAGAGTTGTCCAGAATGTCCCAAATCTTTGTCAGAAGTCACAAGAGACACGTTTAAATAATTTGCTGTGACCTAAAATCAAAGATGGGGAAAAAAATCTCTCCAAAATATGAGACTAAGAAGCTATGGTATTTTTTCGTTCTAGCGTGGGTCCAATGTTATGCGATGCATTGTGTGTTTTGTTTCAGTGATATGACTTGGTATGGTCCAGTTAGCTATGGTGTTTTTGTTTCAGTGGTATGAACTTGGTATGGTCCAGTTTAGTCCATGCTGTGTTTTTGTTTCAGTGGTATGACTTGGTATGGTCCAGTTAGTCATGCTGTTTTTGTTTCAGTGGTATGACTTGGTATGGTCCAGTTAGTCATGCTGTTTTTGTTTCAGTGGTATGACTTGGTATGGTCCAGTTAGTCATGCTGTTTTTGTTTCAGTGGTATGACTTGGTATGGTCCAGTTAGCTATTTTTTTTTGTTTCAATAGTATGACTTGGTATGGTCCAGTCAGTTATCTGCAGAACTCATGACAGAATTGTTGTCTGAAGTAATATTTCAGGTTCAAACATTATTGTTCTCTGTTGCACCATTTTATCTTCAAACATCGTCTGTTGTATCATTTTAAGTTCAAACATGTTATCTGTTGCACCATTTCACCTTCAAACATTATCGTCTGTAGTACCATTCCAGTTTCAAACATTGTTATCTCTTGTAATATTTTAAGTTCAAACATTATCGTCTGTAATCGCTCAGAGAACGCTACGACATATAACATGCAAGTGTATGATTTTGTGTTATAGGATGACCTGAGTGCCAGTTCCCAACCTTCAACTCCAAGCTCTCTGGATACAGAGTTCAAATCTGCGAAGGACTATATCAAACCTGAACCTCTGCCCCAGTCACCACTGGTGGGCCTGCCTCACCCCCAACCCCGTCCACGGCCCGCAGCCACCACAGCCGCCATCACCACCACCACTACCACCACCACCACCACTGCCGCTTGTAGTGCTGCAACTGTAGTGACGCCCGTGCCAGTCACGCAAGACTCTACCCCCGTGGGCTTCGGTGTGGGTGGGCGTTACCCCCCTCCCTTGCCCGCCGCCAATCCCTCCATGTTGCCTGTGGGAACCAGCTTCGGGGACGTCAAGCCGCCTCTCGGACTGTACCCCCACCCTCACGCTTTGGCAGGAGGTCTAGGGCCCCTGCCACCCAGACACCCGCCAGAGACTTCGGCCGTGTCTGTGGCCACATCGGAAACGGGAGGACTGCCCAGTGGAGGCTTGCCTCCCCCAGGTCCTCTGCCTGTCAGTGGACACTCCGTGTCCTCCCTGCTGCCGCCCTCCTCCGCCAACAGCTTCTCCACGCCATCCTCAGCATTGGCGTCAGCCTCCAGTGCACCTTCCACAGTGTTCTCATCCTCAGCTCCTTCCGCTCTGCCAGCAGCAGCCGCGGTGTCCACAACCGGCTCTTCGTCCATGATGACGTCCATGTCTTCCACCGGAGTGACTCTGATGTCGTCGGGATCAGGAAGCACAGGGGAGGGGGACAGGGAGAAGAAGTACACCCCGCCCCAGTCTTCCGCTCAGCCGCCCCAGCCCATACCGGGAATGGGGGGAGCTTTGTTTGCTCCGTACAGTTTCTTTCCTTATGGACCCCACTTGGGGCCTCGGCTGGCGGGCCCCCGCCCCCCGTGCCCAGTCTGGTGCCCATAAAAAAGGAACCCGGGGACGGGGCTGGCCGGGACGGTCCCGACGTGAAAGACTCTTCAGGAGAACCTCATACAGTGCATCGGCCTCTTCCTCAGACCATACCGGCTGTGTCCATGCAGTCTTCGCAATCATCCGATCAGAAACTGCCTCCTCCTCACATGCCTGTGCCTCCCCCTCTCACCAGCATAGAGTCCAGCATGTCGGCCGGTTTGGTGGATCGGGGCGGGATGGTGGGGCCAGAGAGCCTGAGAGACAATTCCAGGGAGACGATACTGAGGGAAGCACGGGAGATCTCCTTGCTGGGGGGCAGCAGCGCGAGCAGCAATGTGCCTGCCGACCTCACAGGCCGCACCTTGTTCCCCCCGCCTCTCACCTCTCTACCCCCATCAGCCACTGTGACCTCTTCGTCCATGCCTCATGCGTTGGCGGGCAACATTCCCCATCATCTGCCCGTGGCCGTGTCCATGACTCAGGGTGATCGACCCCGCCCTGACGGGCACCATCCTGCGACAGAGTCAGGTCGTCCTCCGGACAGCGGTATCGGAGTGCCTCCCTCTCTGCGTCAGCCCATCCGGGTGGAGGATGGGGGCATAGTGGAGGAGGTGGTGGATGACTCGGACTCAGACAGAGAAGGGTCCACCACTCCCGGCCCAAACCCCACACCATGCAATAAGGAAGTGATGCGCAGCAAATCAGCATTGTGAGTATTTCTGCGCTGCTCTGTCCTTTGAGTATGTCACAAAGCATTGTTGGGGGTGTTGGAGGAGATGGGTGAAGAGCAAGATCAGGATGTGGAAAGCTGGTGTTTATATCGATCCTAGCGTAGCAGACCTCACAATTTTAAAAAGATCATCTCATGACAGAAAGGAACGACTGAAAAGCTGGTTTCAGTGCAGTATGAGTTACAATTTCTTTCCCTCCATCCAATAGGAAAACAAAAATCGGGTTGTGAACAGTGAAGTGTAGCAATTTGCCATGCAAAGGGAGATAAACCAGTAGGCAACTACTGAGTATTAGGAGCTGTGGAAGCAAAGTGAAATGCCACCATACAATTATGTTAATGAAGGGGTGCGGAGAAGGGGCAAGGAATCAAAAGCCTAAAAGGCTGTGTGGTAAGTGGTGCAAATGTGGGAAGCCAGTTGCACCCTTGGTGATGGGTCAGGGTTTCTCGATGAGAGTGATGGCACGAAGGCTGTGTGCATCAGTAGAAGATGATGTTAGAGTTTAAAAAAACGTAAACAAAACAAAGAAAGAAAAGGGCAACTGGAGTTATCCTTTCTTCTTTCTCTTCTGTTGTTTAACATTTGATTTAAAAAGCAAGTTTTTGAAAAGGCTATATTTACAATAATGTATGTGTATAAATGGTGCTCAAAAAGAGTGAAAATAATGCTGAAAACTATTTGTTTACTGTGTTTTGTAAAGATCCCTTTTTTTTCTCTTCAATTGCTGGTTGATACCGAAGAGCATATTCTGGATCCCAAAATAGCCATACTTGCTGGAAGCTGTGTACAAAAGTTTTCTCCTTTTAAACGAAATGGAAACTTTTTCCATATTTTCACATGGGCGCCTAAAGCCAATTGAATTGTTGTAACTGTGGCTGTTGGTTGATTCTCTGAAACAAAAGACCTGAATTACAGACATTCCAGGCTTAAAATCACCTATCTGTTGGAAAAGCTACCACCTAAAAAGAAAAAAAATTCAGCTGAAAGGCCCACATTCTGAGAATTCGGTTTGGCCGAGAAGAACCTCTTGTTCATTAAATGCTTGAAATGGGCAGCCAGTGGATGCTAGCTGTGTAAAGCTTAACCCACTTTTCCTGGAATGCCTAGTAATATGCACCATGAAAAACACCAGATATATTCTGCTGCTTCAAGTAGTGCCTTCTTACCAGGTTTTCAAGAACTTTCGCTTTTCTGAGTGAGCAATGTTACGAGTAGCGTCTTCTGGTTCTGCAAATTTCTGTGTCAGTTGTTGCAAATTCACTGCTCGGAAAAATTGATGGTTGTTGGGGGTTCTTCTTTTTTATTTTCTTGTAAAGAAGTTTGAACAAAAAATAGTTGCTTTTTTTTGTCAACAAGACTGTGGAATGCAGCAACAACGTAAGAGTCCTGAAACCGTTATATGATATGATATTGACAAAGCTTCTGAAGGGAACTAGAAGACGCCGGGAAAAAGGAAGAGAGTGATGTTGATTGGGATGTGGTGGTAGTCAGCAACAAAAGGAAATCTTCAGTTGGTTATTGATCATCTCCTGTGATGGCGACACAGACAATGGCCCCCAAATATTTTGCCGTCAGTTCCAGGCCCCGGCAGTAGGTAAAGCATACGATAAAAACTTTTTTGAGTAAATCCTTGTGGCAGAGTGATCAGAAACATCAGACACAACTCATTATTATATGTTTTTTTGTTATATATTCGTTAGAAATGTGTACTTTTCACAGAAAAATTGTTCATGTTGAATCAGTGGGTCCTTGAAGGTTTAAAAAAGAAAAAAAAAGAAAAGAGGGAGAGGTTTGGGGGCGTTTGATTCTTCAGAATTTGTGTTAAAGTTAATACGTCTTTTTCGTGAGTGATAAGACTAGTGTGTATTGCAGCATGACAGTTCATATTGCAGCTTAGAACCCACTTGCAAAGAAAGATCTGGACTAGGACTAGGACATTTACAAGAGAGCTGAAAGTGACCCTGTGTACATTGAATCTTTTTCTGTGTCTGCTTTAATGAACGAACAAAATGATGACTGGGTAACCAACCAACCAACAAACAAAAAAACAAACAAAATGTCTGCAAATGAGGACAAAAAGGTAGCCTGTTTTCTTTACCATGTATATTTCCGTGGAGTTACTTCCCTTTGCAGCAGACGCTGGGGGGGGGGGGGGGGGAGGGGGGTATGTGGGTTGATGATATGCCAGGCTCCCAGCTCCTTTCTTTTCCTCCCACGCCACAGGCATGCTTTGCTTTCTTTTTATTGATTGGTTTGTCCTTATTTTTCTTTTTTTAGAACTCCTTAGAAAATTGACACATGTATTTGCACACATTCTCTGTGTTTTCTTGCTCACACACACACACAAACACACCAACACATACACTTACACACACACACACACACACACACACACACACACACATATTTGCGTGCACACACACACACACACACACACACACACACACACACACACACGCACTTGACACACACACACACACACACACACACACACACACACACACATGACCCTGTCTGTCTGCCTTTGTGGCCTATTCACCCGCCTTTGTGTTGTAAAAAATCTTGACACACAATTTTTCTCCTGTAAGATCTATAGCATGCCAGTTGACTCCTCTTTTTTTTTTTAATGTGATCTGGCTACTGCTAAGCAGCGGCAATGAACAAGGTGTCCAGGATGCTCAGTAGCTGTCCTCAATGCAGTGTCTGTTTGCCAGCACACCTTTTTCATTCATTTCTTACTTCTTGTGAAATAAATGTGAGAAATGAACGGGAATGCCTGGCAGCCACAACACGGCCTAGTTTCGTCAATCCTGAGGATATCGGTTGATTACCTGCAATGCATAGAGGTTCACAGAGACCACTTGATGTTTTGCTTGACGAGACATTCATATCCTGAGTTGTGACGGTCATGGAAAAGGCCCTGTTTGGTCGGTTGGGCTTTATGACAGGACAGCAATGAGTCACCAGTGACATCAGACCCATTGTGTCTGTGTCTGTTTACCTCATTTTACTAAACAGATAAGTCGTTGTCTGACTTTGTCTTGTGTCCATGTGCCTTTGTGGCCAGATAGGTGTGTTGTGTGATACCACACCCACCCTTTTGTCCATCCAACCCTTGTCACCAGAACAAGGTGTGATCGATCATCTAACATTCCAGTCTGTAATGGAGGTTGAACTTTAAGCGTCCCTGTAAATGTGCCCAAATGCCTATTAAAAAAAAAAAGAAAAAAAGTGCAAGAATGATTAGAGCTGTCCTGATTCGTGTGTGTGTCAGGTTATGAAGGAATATAATGCATTTTTTTTTTTTAAAAGAATGCACAGTATGTTTGATGTAAGATATGTGTTAAGACCACATTTTTTGTTGTTGTTGTTCATCAGAGAATTTGGATTTTTGAAAGTGAAAGATTTTTATGCATTCGTTTTCAGTTTCATCAAGGTGCTCGACCGGGGAGAACGCAACAGTTGTTCTCGCTGTGACTTGGTCTTCAAACCTTTGCCCTCCTCTGCACTGGCCAAGAAACGGGAAGAGAGGGCAAGGAAATTAGCATCGTCAGCGTCATCATCATCGCATCCTTCACGTGATGAGAAACCAAGGGAGGTGAGTAATGTGCAGGTTGCATGAAGGGCATGTGCTATGGCAGGAGTTGAAAAATGTTTCCAGTCCCCGTTTTCTATATGAATTGGTTATTCTGCTGTCCATTTTTCAAATTAAGGACACTCTTTTTCTTTTTTCAAATGAGGTATTCAGCAGATAAGTAGGTGAAGGTTTTTCTGCATCTATTACTGTCCATTTTTTTATACAGCAACAAGGAAGGGGGTGATTTTTATTATTTCGCTTCTGAACAAATCATATAGGATGATGAAATTTAACAGTCGGTCATGACTAAGTTATAAATGACGATCCTTTGCATGCTGATTCAAAAGTTGGGATCTGTGGAATTTTCTCATCAAATTTCTGCAAATGTTGAGTAAAAAGGCCTTTTTTCCTCTCCTTTTTTGTTTGTCTTTTTTGACGATTTTTCTTTGTGGTGAGTGTTGCGGTATTTTTTTCTTCACCTGTTGCTGTGTTCTCTTGGTCTTCCAACACAGGTTTTTTTTTTTTTTTTTTTTTTTTTTTTTTTTTTTTTTTTTTTTGGTGGAGTAGTATAGGGCTGATTTGTCCAGATTACAGATAGGCTTGGAGTTCTGTTTGTGTGCGATAGGCTTGGAGTTTGTGTTTGTTTAACGATGCATGTCCCCAGTTTTATTGAATATTGACCACCTCAAATAAAACAAGCACAACAGGTATATGTGCACCCGCCACACACATACAGACACACACACATGCACACGCACACTTAACCCGTTCACTGCTTGAAAATGTTACAAACAAAGGCTTTCCCAGTGCCAGGGAAATCTAATGATTTGGGGGTAATAATTAACAAAAAATTCTAGCTTAGAAACTACAAAAGATATAACAATGAAATATATATGATTTTTGAAGGAAATTGAATGAAGATTTTGAATCTGGGCTTCTTTTGTTTTAATTTTGATAATAAAAAAATATTTAGGCATTTAGATTTGGATAGATTTTTTTGCACGATCAAAAACATATGTATTTACCACTACAGCTTCACATCCAAAAAAGAACACAAAGCAAAAAAGTTGAAAATAAAGTTTGTATTGTCACACTACACATGTAAATGAAAGTAAAACAGTTTAGAAGTCTATCAAGACGCTCACACTCTATGCAGACAGGTCAGTCCACGACCACGCCCCCCTCCCCCTGCCACGCCCCCTTGCTGGACTCAACCCTCTCTTTCACTCCTCCTCTTCTCCTACCATTCCCTCTGCCCCGTGTCACGTCGCGAGCAGGCCACGCTCCCCTCTCGCGCTGACTATCACATCACTGGCCACTGGCACACAGTGCAGGGTACACACTAGGCGAGCTCGTTCGACGCTGGCAAACCAGTCAGCTGAACACACACTGAGGTCACACAGCCTGACTCAATAACTGACGAATACGGTCGGCAATTCCATCACAATCATCATCTCACCTTCATGCTCGAGTAAGTCGTTGAATAAAAGATTATTGTCTTTGTCAAAAATGATTAGCAGAGCCTGCTCAGCTGTGTAAATACGTTGATTTGGTCGCTACGCTTGTCGAAGGTTGCACCGCCATCTTTGTAAGCGAGGCGAAGTGCTGGCTGGTCATCCAGTCAGTGATGAGAATAAATGGGCTTTCCCCTCACGTGTGGTCATTTGCATATCATTTTAATACTACAGACATATAAGGCTTACTACGCACACTCTATTTGAGTCCATTAATAGAAATAGTAACGAATGAAAATTCAAGAAAAATACATGACGTCAGTGGACGGCCCATAGGCACTGGGAAAGCATTTTTACTTCGGCGTCGGCTGACGGCTTATAGGCACTCTTCGGGTTAAATGTTCACACACACTCATATCAGTATAGGTTTAATGAAATGACTAAGATTGATGGTGTTGACAGAGGCGACCAGAGACTCCTCCCAAATCGGCATCAGTGGAGTCCCAAAGTGCCAGTAGTTCTGCCACTCCTTCACAGCATGGCTTGTACCCGGAGCGACACACCCCTCGTCCCTACGCTCTGGCCAACCCGGACACCCCCGCCCTCAGGCAGCTGTCAGAGTATGCACGACCCCACGCCATGGGTAGGTGCCATGTGGACAGTAAGTTGCTTGCCGCTCCTCTGACTTAAGATTTACTCGCAAGGGCTTCCTTTAGCATTTTTAAAGGTCACACAAGCCATGCTCTGGCGGTTTTAAAGCTTACACTGACGTCCTTGCGGGGAGAAGGAAGGGGGGAGGAAGATAAAAAGAGTAAAACGTTACTGCAGATAAATGCGTCAAACTCGTTCACCTCAGTCTCGTTCACCTCAGTCAGAAAGAAAAAAAAAAAAAAAAACGTAAAAGAGAGAGAAAAACAGTTACTTCAAGCTTTGAATTTCCTGGGGGTAGTATTCTTTCACACAAAGTGAATTTCCTGGGGGTAGTATTCTTTCACACAAAGTGAATTTCCTGGGGGTAGTACTCTTTCATACAAAGTGAATTTCATGGGGGTAGTATTCTTTCACACAACGTCTTCCAGCTCTGCTGGAGTGTTCACATGTACATCTGTGATTCTCGAAATGTTGTTGTGAATATTTCAAATCACGAAGTGTACAAGGAGAAAAGAATTATTGTGACTACTCCAAAAGGCAAAGTTTACATGGAAAAAGTTAAAAAGAAGCCAAAGTCAAAAGACGGAAGTCGGTTTTAGAAGTAATGTCAAAAGCCTGTTTGCTCATGTCAGAGAGAAGACTAAGTGGTACTGGCTGCCAAAACATGACACTGGCAGTCAGCATTAACTACTATGCCTAGAAGTAGGAGCCCCCTTCAGGTCATTGCCAGGACTTGGTAATTTTCTGTCTTTTTAACTTTTCTTCGAATTACATCCACATGGTCAGAATGTGAAGTGGTAGAGATGACGTGCGCATGTAGCTGTCTTTTTAACTTTCCGAATTACATCCATATGATCAGAATGTGAAGTGGTAGAGATGACGTGCGCATGTAGCTGTCTTTTTAACTTTCCGAATTACATCCATATGATCAGAATGTGAAGTGGTAGAGATGACGTGCGCATGTAGCTGTCTTTTTAACTTTCCGAATTACATCCATATGATCAGAATGTGAAGTGGTATAGATGACGTGTGCTTGTAGCTGTGCAGTGTATGTGAAAGGAAAGTTGCCGATGAGTGGACACAGGGGTGATGGTTGTTGACAGGGCAAGACCCTCAACGTGCAGCAGCATACTTGGGTCTGGCTGGTCACCCCCACATGGACCCCCTGGCTGGCTACCGCCATTTGGCCATGTACCCCCCAGGCTCCAGAGAAAGGTGAGTTGTGCAGGGGTTGATACACCTTGCGCAGGCACTGAGAGGAACGGGCTTGTCAGGGACCTTGCAGAAAGGTGCATGCTCTAGATATCGTCACACATTGAAGTCCACCCACTTCAGCTCATGTGAATGCATGCAACCACATACGCAGATGCGTGGACATATACGTAGACACACGTACAGATATTGGTCATATTTATCTAATTTATTTTCTCAGCATCCTCTTAGTTGTGTCTGACACTGTCTGTCTGAACTGAACCAGCCCACATGTATGAACATGGTACGTAGATGAGATTTCATGTATGCATTCTTTTTCCATAGCTTTCTCCATATGAATTGAGTTAATGGTATTTTATGTTCCTTACAGAGTTCTTTTTCATTTCAAAAAGGCATTCGACAGAGTCAGGCAGAAGGCGCGATGGACCGCAGTGAAAAAAAAATTGACATTGGGCAAAAGCTAATCAAAACCATCCAGCAGCTTTATTCTTAACCAGCCATTGAAGAGCTCATGTGCTTCTGCAGGATGCCGTTGGAGAGTGGTTTTACACTTTCATTGGAGTTCCATCAGGGCCGCCTTCCATTTCCCACACGTTTCAACATGTTCAAGGAAGGCAGTGTGACTGGTGTATCTGATGATCATAGGAGAACAGTCAGAACTGGAGGAAGTACCATTACAAGCCTTCGATTTCCATACAGCATTTATGGCCTGGCTGGCAGTGAACAAGAACTCACCAGGTGTATTCAGAGACTGCAGGAAACGTCAGCTAGAGAGGACAAGGCAGTCAGCGCTGAGAAGACCAACTTGATGACCAAACAGGCTATCACTATGAATACTGATGCAAGGGCATACAGACAGAAGCTGGAAGCTGTTCAGTGTCCATGTATCTTGAATCCATCATTAACAGTGAGGGATCCAGTTAAAAAATCCTTTCAAGGGAAGTAAGTGCAACATCAGCACTGCCCACACTGAAACCTGTATGCAATTAAAATAACGCAAGATCCGCCTTCTGCATGCGCTGGCTGGTATATGCCATCTTTCGGTATGCATGCGAGACATGGACCGTGACAGTGGAGCTGGAAAGAGGAACCGATGTCATGGAAATGAAAGCAGGCAGAGACACTGATCATGTCATCTGTAAACAAGTGCATCAAAGTAAGCTGTCAAGCAGCACATGTTCATAGATGACAAGATCAGTGTATCTGCCTGCTTTCAGTGTAAGCCATCAAGCAGCACATAGGAACAAGAGTAGATAACACTGACATAAATTAAGAGAACAAACATTGAATTGGCCATGCAACAAAAGCCGATGACCTTGCTAAAACAGTTCCATGGAGCTGTTTACAGAGGGAGACAGAAGGGGAAGACGGAAAAGAAGCGATGGACTGATAACGTTATGCACTGGGAAACCATGACGGCAGAGACCTAGGCCTGGGTACACAGCCGGCAGCATTGGAGGAACCTGGTGACAAAATCCAGTGTGGTGCCCCAATGACTCTCTTGAGTACAGGGAGAAGAAGAAGATGCACTTGCTGTTACACTGAGATGACCACTTCAGACCTGTTTACCGATACGATTTCGCTGTATTTTGTACACATTTGGTGAAAATAATGATGAATACAACGAACTGGAAAAAAATATGTCAAAAAATGAGTTGAGATGAAGCTCTTAAGCTGTAGTTGCTTTTGCGATGTATAACCATTGTGTTCGAATGCAACAACCAGAGTGACCCCATACGCGTCGTCATGTGCGCGAACTCATGTCTGAATGACTTTGGAGAAATAGCAGGGACTCCATGCTTTTAAAAAAAAAAAAAGAACAAATTTGGAAGATGCATACACACATATTTAGGAAAATATGCTGATTTTAATTGAGAAATACACCAATAGCAGTTTAGGCTAAACAGGTCTGCTTCTTTTTCATTTCACTTTGCTGTTACTTTGCCTATGTAAACCTGTAAAGATTAAAAGAAAAGAAAAAAGAGCAAAAAGTGAACTGATCATTACAGTGAAAAGAAGAGCACAAGTCACAGGATACAAGTTTCAAAAATCGAACTCAAGATCAAGTGGGTCCATGTACAGGTTGGAACTGGAGTTGGAGCGTGACAAGCGAGAACGCGACGCACGTGAAAGAGAGATGCGTGAACGAGAACTGCGAGAAATGGAGCTGAGAGAGAAAATGAAAGCTGACATGGACCTGAAGCCGCCAGGTATGCCGGCTTCTAAAGCAGGTACTGTAACCCCACTGTTGTTTTGTCCGTCCGTGCGTTCGTCAGTGTGTCCTGGCTCCGCACCAGGTAATGTTGTCAGTATTGTCCATTTTGTTTTCTTGATTTGTATGTTAGCCAGCCTGGAAGTCGTCATTTCAGTGCTTTCCTTATCCCCCCTATTTTATTATAGTTGTAAACCGTTTACAGGTATGCACATAAATGCTCAACTGATTTCAAATGTAGTGTTAAACACATACTGTTTTGTTCTACTTGTGTGACTCATTGTGACAAAACTGTTTTGGAGGATTTTCCTTTGAACAGACTTCCGGCATAGTTGGAGCAAGGGAAAAGACAGGTACTATGAAGTAATTATAAGACAGAATCAGAATTAACTAGCTGACAGGTGCAGCTTTGTAGGATTATATCACTTCCAGTTCGAGGAGTGCCGTGCACACTTTACAAGTGCACACACTAGCCAGAGCTAAATTTGAAACTACACCAGTGTTCTGATCCACTAAGTGAACACACACTCATAAAAAGCTGTCACACAGTGAACAAACATATAGAAAGCGGTTACATAGTGAACACACAGAAAGCTGTCAAGTAGTGAACACACATATGAAACCTGTTACACATAGTTGTCACAGTGAACACACATGAAGCCATCACAGTAAATGCACATAGAAAGCTGTCGCACAGTGAACTCGGTATACAGAGCGCTGTAATACAGTGAACACACAGAAAACTGCACATAGAGAATGCATAAAAAGCTGTCCCAGTGAACACATAGAAAGCTGTTACACAGTGAACACATATAAAGAAAGCAGTAATACTGTACTGTAATACAGTAAATATATATATAAAAAAAAATTGTTACATAGAGAACACACATGAAAAGCTGTCACAGTGAACACACAGAAAGCTGTCACACAGTGAACACAAAATAAGAAAGCTGTAATAACCGCGAACACGTGTAGAAAACTCGGAGAACACACATATGGAAAGCTGTCACATTAGTGAACAGACATATAGAAAGCTGTTGCATAGTGATGACACACTGAAAGCTGTCAGGCACATGTGTCTGTTTTGGTTGTACGTGTGTGTGTGTGTGTGTGTGTGTGTGTGTGTGTGTGCTTGTGGAATGTTAGTTTTCATTTTGTTTTGGTGTTTTGTGGAATGTTTTCTTTTTTTTTATTCAGTTTTTGTAGAAGGTGTTGCTGTATTCTGCTTTTTGCATGTGTTGGGATATGTCACTTTTTTTTTTTCCTATCTCTGCTTTGTGTGGGATGTGTCGCTTTTCATTATCCATTTTACATTGTGTGGAGGTGTTAGCTTTCATTGTGTTTGTGCATTGTGGGATGTGTCAGAAAGAAAGACGAGCAGTTAACAGCTGACTCGTGCGCCAGGTTTGGTCGCATATGGGCGACATTGCTGATATCAGTTTTTGTTGAAAATAACGGCAAAATAACTTCAAACAGATCACACAGAGAATGTGAATGCTGTTAGAATTGTAGGTTGACAGGAACATACAGGTTTCATCAGTTTTATGCCTTTCTCTTTGTTGGAAGAGGTTTTTTATTTTAGATTAAAAAAAAAATCTTTCTCATTTTCATACAGTATATGTATTTTTTCTGTCTTCTTTTTTCTTTTTGGAATATATTTTTCCCATATTTTCGGACAACTCTTTTTGAGGGTGTTTATCATTCTTTTGCTCTTTGTGTTGTTTGTTGATAGATCACTATATTTTTCAACTCTTCTTAAAGGGGTTTATTTTTCTTGATAGATAACAAGTATCATTCAGAACTCGTGTTCTCAACAAGACTTTCTTGTTGCTGCTAATTCTATTACATCCTTTGTTGACAGACAACTGGAAATCAGACTATTGACTCATACGAGAGTGTACAAGACGTCTTGATGTGATGGAAGGAGATTATTAGTATATGATATGATGCATTTCAACCAGGGTTTCTGCAGGTTATTGCAGCTTATAGAAATTTGAATGTTTTCCACAAAGCTTTTAATTGCCATGTTGTTTTTTTAATATGTAACATGCACCCAATTCACAAATTACAGCACAAGACAAGAAACTGATCATTTTTTTAAGGAAATGTTCCAAAGATAATTTGCGAATCCAGATTGCATCACATTTTTCACGTTTTATTGTAAGAATCAAGCAGTGGATGTGGTTCAAGGATGTACTGCCCATGGTGGTGACTTGGCTAACCCTGAAGAATGTCACAATGGATCTAGACATTGATCCTGACTCGCCCCATGGAGCTCACCTAAGTCAGTAATATTTAACTGGAATCCATTTCAAACACGTCTGGAAGAAGTGGAAGTGGAATCCCACAGGATTACAATTCACATTTTTGGTATATTGGTACAAAGTGCATGACATTAACATCTTGAGATAACTTGTAGACTTCATCATGAGAGCAAGCAGTTGACATTTCATCTGCGCAGTAAAACAAAGTCACACTCTGATGTTGTGTCAGCAAGAAACAGAAAAGAGAGCTTGAAAAAGCTGTGAAAGGAAGTGGTATTGATTATGGTGGAACAGAAACATGGACAGTATCCACATGCTGTTGGAGGACGTTGCTGGGGAGAGTTGCTGTCTACAGTCACTCCTTAGATGTAAAATATTCTTCATGTGCTCTGTGCCTATGAATTCATATGATGGCCATAGAGTATTGTAAGTGTGCTCTGATTTGGATCAGACTGCACCATTTTGAATATTTTTCAAAGTTCTCAGGGGTTGAGGTGGGTGGGTGGATATGGTGGTGTGAGGGTGCGTTCACACCCCCGATCTCCTAGAATTTCATGGATTTTTACTTTTCCTCGGTGGAAGCCCTATTGCTCTCTCTGTCTTTCTTTCTCTCTCTGTCTGTCTGTCTCTCTCGTTTTCTCTCTTTCACTATATATGTAGATATAGATATCTATAGATTGCAGGCATTTCAGAGGGCTAGTATCGTTCATCAAAATTATGAAAACTGACACAAGATTTATGAGATAGAATGCTGCAATTGTGACCACTAAATCTTAAGAAGATGGTCTGCGCTTTCAAATAGCTTGGACTGACATGTTAAATTCGTTCGTTCAAAATTTGGATAAAAATTTGAAGATAATGGCCACATTTACTATAACTCGCCGCCTGATATCGGAATTCTTTACAGTGGTCTGAACTAGCAACAGAGAAGAACTGTTGTCGTCTTGTTTTCTTAACTCTTTCATCCCTACTTTTCTATGAACCATTACTTCCTCTTGTCCCTAGATTCTTATAATACGAGTATTCCCTTCATTCCTGGATTTAGAGGGAAAAAAAAAAAGTGTAAAATGAGAACTGCCTCGTATGCAGTAGCAAACTGGCCAGAATAGAGCGGCAACCACTTAACCACGCTGTAGGGGCCATCTGGCATCCATTCCATTCATAAACACCGAAGACGCGACTTATGGAAAGCGCTTACCGCGAGAACCTATTTTCCGGGCTGCAAGAAGGAAAGGAGGGATTTTGTGCTGCCCGGTTTTCCAGGCTGCAGGAAGGAAGGGTAGGATTTCAGCAAACCGGAAAACCGGGTTGTAGGGCTGAAAGAGTTAAGGAGAGTGCTACACTGAGAAATGCTGTCGGTCCTACTCTAGCGTAAAAATCTAGCAATGGACATAAGAGTCTTTTGACGTGGCTGTAAAATGCCCTCTGTGGAGACGTAGCTGTAAAATGCAAGCCAGAATTTTCCTCACTTTGAAATCACAGGCACCATAGCTGTCTGTATTTGCTTCATAATCCTTGTCAGTTGGGAAATTCGCCAATGCGTACTTTCCCTAGGTGTTGGGAAAACAGGCTGTTACGTAGTCCCCCCCCCCTCCCCCCCTAACATTTTGCTTTCATGTGATGATGTTGCTTTTATTTTGTTTGAATAATTGTACTTATTGCATCCTGTCTTATAAGGTTTATTTCTGCATCATGATATACAGTATATAGCTAATCATTAAATAGCATATCATTTTTTAAAAACATTAGTGTTGGGAACCTGAAAAAGGCCAGTACTCTGAAAAAGGCTTAGATCAGCGGCCTGATAAGTTTCAAGAGCTCCCAAATTAGGGACTGTACTTGGAAAAAAGTTGTCTCAGAAACGTTTTAATACAGCTATGAAATATTAGTGTGGTGTTTTTCATGTTGACGTCAATTGAAACATACCTTTTCAAAACACTCATTGCCAGTGTCCCTGACAAGGCCTGTGTTGTCGGGGCACAGCCGTGAGAGTCCTGCCTGTGTTTCTCCCAGGTCTGGATCGCCTCCTTCCCCCTGGCGCCAATCCCCTGGACCCCCACTGGCTGGAGATGCAGCGACGACTGGCCTACCCCCCGGGAACCACGCTGTCCGTCCTCCCTCCTGGAGCACCGGGCAGTGGGGGGACTAATCACCTGCCAGGTGTCTATCCCCCGGTGTCACTGGCCGGGGAGCTGGCTGCTAGGGAGCGTGAAAAGCTGGAGAGATTAGGTGAGTGCTGTATGTGTGTGTGTGCATGCGCATTAGGGTGGGGGTGGGGGTGATTAAAAAGGAGATAGGGAGGGCAGCTATCTCTCTGATGGATGAGGAGTTGGGCTAAGAATATGGGATGTGGGAGAAATGATGGGTTGTGAGAGATGTTTAAAAAGAAAAAAAGTGTTGCTGTCACTTGTTCTGGGTGTACTTTTGATTTGTATTATACAGCTTAATATGATTATGATTTGGAGTAGCAACGAAACTGTTGTCTTACAAAATCTGATTTGACCGTGAGAGTGCGCCATGTGTGAGTGTTCGTGTGCCTAGGAGAGAAAGAAAAAAGAGAAGATAAAGAATAGTGTAATCATCAGTTAACAAGTGCTCCATATTTTGCATGAATGTAGGTGCTCTGTATTTTGTGTGAGTGATTCATATTGCCATTATTATGTTTTGACAACTTTATCATGTTTGACTTTTTTTTTTCTTGCTCTGCAAAATGAAGTTGAGGCAAGAAGTACCAAAGAAAATGTGATGGAAGAATGCCACAGTAGTACTGGCCCCCCCTTGTTCACCATTGTTGTGGGACTTTTTTTCACTTTATTTCCTTTCCGTTGATCTTTTTGCTAGTTGCTTGGTGTTTGGGAGGAAAAAGAGAGTGTCTGCCATACGCCACCCTAAGGCCGATAGACACTGGCCAATCAGGTCAATCACCATGACGACTGCCTTGGGCAGCTGGGGTACATTGGTCAGTCAAAAAGCCTTGTCGCATGGTGCAGATGACTGGTTTGTCTGTGTTTGTCCACGCTCTGTTGTGCTTGCCACTGCCACTGATCGGAGGTCCATGCTGCCGAATGCTTCATTTCCCGCCACCCCCCACCCTCCCCATTCGGGTCTAGAACAGCACCGGTCTCTCTCTTCACATCTACAGACAGTGCGGGGATGAAGAAGGATGATGAGTTACAGACAGAATAGAACACCAGACACTGAAAATTAGGTTTAAGAAAAATGAATCCTTACAGCATCTCTCCCGATAATAAAAGCATGCAAAAATGATTATGCAACTTTGAAATTTCAGTGTTCAAGAACTTACAATTTCAAAAGAGAAGAATGAATACACAGGATTACTTGCAGAATCGCAAGGTGGATATGTTGATTGGTGGTATTCATGTCTCTTGAACTGCCTTTGGTAAAAAAAAATGTCAGTCAAGGCCTGTAAAGAAGACTGAAAGTCTAGGGCACCCCAAAATTCACATTTTTTTCCGTTCCAATTTTCAGTGGTGATGGAGAGTTGGCTTTGGGAATAGGTCACACCAAGACTTGGGCTTTGTGGGAAACGGAGCAAACATCGGTGTTTGTTTAATTATCCTTCACTTACAGTTTGTATCTTTATTATATTTTTCAATTGGAATACTTGTTTACATTGCAATAAGGATGCTCAGATGAGGTCATGTGTTCTTGAACATGGCCATGCATGTTCCTTTAAACTCGGAACAGTTCAGTTTAACGTCATTGGACTTGTTAACCTAGTAACTCAAAGTAACAAAACTGAAAAGGAAAAACAAAAAACAATGGGATGTAGACAAACATGCGCACCTATAGATTAACAAGAGCATACATATGCACATGCACTGTTTAATGTGCATGCAAATATATCAAGATCATCATGGCAGTTGTACTCTTTGCTACTATTCGTTATGTACCCCTCAGGTGGCATACAGGTATCATGACAGTGAGAAGATCAAACCTTGATACAAATACATTCTTAACTGAAAGTTCCCCCCCCCCCCACAAATAAAGATACAATCTTAGTTGAAAATTTCCAGATTCTTTGTGTACTGTAGGCAGTGTGTTTCAACAGACATTAACGTTGAATAACGCTCCCCCTCCATAACTTGGATGTTCCATCTGTGTGTGGCATTCTGACAGTTGCTGCTGCTGCTGCTGCTACTGCTGCTAGTTATGTGACAGGGCAAGCACAACAGACCAGGTTTGATCCACAAAAACCAACAGTTTTTGCGCCCTTGTGGCATCTCCATTTTTTCTTTTGATTGCTTTTGGTTTCTTCCGTCCCATTTTCTTTGCATGTTAACAATAGCTGTCTTCTGTCTGTATGCATATTGATCTTTTTTTTAATTTTTTTTTTTTTTTTTTACATAAAATGGTATCAGTATATTTTGTACGTTACCAGCAAGAGTGGATCGTGTGTTCTACCTCCTGTTGGATCAAGACTTTGATGGATTCAATGAGGAAGAAAGAGTAAGAACTTGAGAAAAATTGGAATACTGTGAAAATAAAAGGGAAAAAAAGGAATCCTGTAAGATGTTTGAATAGAACATTTCTGATGACAGTACGATCCATAGGATTTGCCTTTTGTAGTACACTGAAGTTAGATGAAATAAACTGCTACCAAAAATCAGTGAATAAAAAAATGAAAAATAAGCAATGAAACAAAAGTTTGCTTTATTTACCCAAGCCATATGTTCTGCCAGTTAAAATTAGAGGCTTTTTTTGTTTTCTATACTTGAAGAGACAAGGATTGAACTTCACGAGAAATAGAAAGGTTGAGTTTGAAATTGAAGTCATCAAGACTTGAGAAACTCGTTTCCAGGAAAGATAAATTGTTAGAAACCTGAATCAAATGATGGGCCGATACAGTCGGTTACGCTGGTGATTTGTCAAGATTCTTTTCAAAGGCAGGCAGCTAGAGATAGAACCTTCAGAGAGCCATTGGTTCCTAACCTTTAGGTGATGAGTTGCCTATCCAAAAGAAAAAAAAGGGAAATAAAGCTGAGTAAGGTGGTGTGAGAAAAAAAAATAAAGAAACAAAATAATTTCGAAATAGCAAGTGCGCTGAGAGCCAAACTATTGGTTGATGTAGACAGTGAGAGACTGAAAACGCTGAAAGCAGCCAGAGAGCACATATACTTAGCGCAGAGGTTGGTTGCTGTAGGTGTAGCCGGTGCCCACCACCCCCACCTCCCCGTGGACCTCTCCTACGCCAGTGTGGTGGAGCGTTTGTCCGCTGAGCGCCAGCAAGCCGAACGCCTGGGCCTGGTGCCCCCCAGCAACCCCGAGGCCTTGGCACGCCTGCAGATGGCTAGTCTGGCTAGCAACCCGGCTGCTGCCGCCGCCGCCGCCATGCACGCCCACACTCATGCCCACACCCACTCCCACACCCACCTCCACCTCCACCAGCAGCAGGAAAACAACCTGGCTGCCGCGGCAGCTGCTCTGGCGGGAGGGAGTGGTGGGGGAGGCAATGGGGTGCCCGGCCCCCTCCATCCCCTGGCCCATCACTTGTACCCCCATGTGCCCCTCTCAGGTAAGACTCCACCACCCCCCCCACCGACCTGTCCCCTCATCTTGTCTTGACTGCCGGTAGTTATGGAGGGCCACCTTTTTAACTGGCTTGGATCGATACTGTCAGTAATGGCATAGGCACATTTTAACTTTCTGACATTGCTGTCAAAAAAAGAAGAAGAAAGAAAAAAAGATGGTGAACTGGGAAAAAACCTTCAGATCTGTGTTTTTTTTTGTAACCCCCCCCCCCTTTTTTTTTTTTTTTTTTTTTTGTCCAGACATAATTTTCTTATCAGAGTGCATGACATTGCAGAACACTTGTGAAAAAAGTAGAGAAATTCTAAATCCAAGCTGATGAAAAGGGTGTCCCTCCTACACTTAACACAGAGTTAATTAAGCAGTCCCCACCCCCAACACCTCCATGTTTTGTTCCCCCCTCCTCTTTTTTTTCCTTTTTTTTTTTCCTTTGAGGCTTATGGGATAAGTATGGCAGACTTTAGTCTCCCTGAATTGCGCCCCACTCTCTTGTTCTGATGTGTGCTGCTGCCCTGGTTTAAGTCCGTGAACTGGCCAGACTAACCGAGTTTGATTTTTGCAACGCAAAGTCTGTGACAGGGCGGTATGGACAGTTTCACCATCGGCTACTTGTATATCCCCCAGCCCAACCGGGGAAGGGAGAAGGCATCACATTTTCTTTGGTACCCGACCTCCTCCTCCTCCTCCCTGTCTGCATCCGTCTCTTGATTTGATGCTCCTCCTCCTCCACAGATGCGCAGCAGTTGGAACAGATGTCCACCCAGTTTATTTACCAGTATTATACTCAGCGTGGTCTCAGTAACGACCAGCTGGTCTACATGCAGCGCATCACCAATGAATTGTATTTGCGTTCCAAACCAGACCGAGGGGTCATAGACCCTGCGCAGTTGGTGTATCAGTTCTCTCGTGAGTTGTCTCATCTTTGCTTTTTTTTCTTTTTTTTCTGTTTTTGTTTCTCCCGTTGATTTTTTTTTTTTTTCACTCTCTGCACCAAAGGTCTAAAACTGCATGGATACTAAATGTTTTGTTAAATGATGAAGACTTTTTACTACGGTACTAAATATTTTGTTAAACGATGAAGACTTCTTACTACGGTACTAAATATTTTGTTAAACGATGAAGACTTCTTACTACAGTACTAAATATTTTGTTAAACGATGAAGACTTTTACTACAGTACTAAATATTTTGTTAAACGATGAAGACTTCTTACTACAGTACTAAATATTTTGTTAAACGATGAAGACTTCTAACTGTAGTAACTAAAACTGATCTGTTAGATCGAGTTAAACTTTAGATGAGTTTTGTTCTTGGAAGTCCTATTTTGATGAATACGAACCTTCTGTGAAAAAAAGGTTGTATTTACCATGAATTATCCCCTAGTTCCATGAGTCACAGTGGGTCATGTAAATGGTGTGGGCATGCTTGAGGAAAAAGTATCGAAAGCAGTCAGATTTAAGGAACATAACCGATGCCAGGGTCCAGTATTTTGTGATATCACTTCAGCTAGGAAACGGTCATTAAAAGATTTAGAGAAACAAAACCGGAGTGTTGTCAGGATGTTTCAGTTTCATTGTATATATGTTCAGAAATTTTTACCTTGTTACTAATGAAAATTATTATTTTAAAATTAGTCTGTTTTCTGATGAAAGAAAAATTCTTATGAAAGGTTTGTTTGAAACCATGTGTATTGTATAACAGTTTAAATAGTTTACAGGACTTTAAACTTAATTATGGGGGTAAACCTTGAAAACACTGATAAAGATATGGTCAGGTAAATAAGAAATCAGCAAATTCTTGCATCCAAATCACTGAAATAGAATCAACCCAGACATACTTACGTTTTTACCTATATAGTTCAGATATGTTTCAACAGAAGTGACTGAAGTCACCGCTGCTGATAATCTATAGAAATCATGGATTTGATAGCGAGTTTATCGCAGCAGAGAGGAAGAGCCCTCCAGAATTGAAGATCATCATTGCTTGTGAAACTGGTAGAGTGTGGATTCGTTAGGAAAGGAATGGTAAAGCTGCAAAAAATGGATTATGAATTTGTGTGGAATGACAAAAAAACACACACACACACAAAAAATGCCCACACAAAAAACAATGAGATCAGAAGAATGTGGTATATGTATATAGCAAATAGTAGAGTGTACACAAGTTCTGAAAGAAAACAAAATGAAGAATGATGTGTCAGAAGAAAAAAAACATACAGGACAGGTTTGAAATGGAAGAAAAATCCTCAGTTACATTGACTTGAATGGACATAGTTATTTTTTTCCCCTTAAGAGCTAAGTCTTGAGCATTCTTTCCTAGGTGGTAGATTTTGGTTGTCTGTCTGATAAAATGGTTACTTCATTCAAACTCTGGAAATCTCAAAATCTCTTTAGTTGAGTGGCAAACTTTGCATGATTACCAAATAAAATTGTTCTGATTTTGAAAATGTAAAATATGGTGCACATTCTGGCTTTGATGCTCTGCCAAAACCAGACATTATGTTTGAAATAAGATGGTAATTCTGAATTTGAAGCTTTGCCCGAGTTGGACACTGCAAAAGGTTGTGTTTCTTTGGTAAATTTCCAAACATATGCATCAGCATTTCTTTTTACATTATTGTCAGAGGAATGATTATAATGAATCCTGACACACATAATATTCTTGTGGAAAATTGCTTTTAATCCATCACACTCATGATGAAAATCATATCCAGAATTCATGAAGATGTGACCCAGATCCTGTTTTTCAGACAGCCTTGGAGGCTCGGTCATATTGACCTAGCAGGAGAGAAAAAGGGAAACTGCAGGAAAAAGGCCCTTTATTGATCAAATTACCCAGCAAAATGGAGACATTAAAGTTACTCCCCTTGATGAATAATCTGGCTCATGGATATGCATGAACTTGGACACTGGTTTCATTAACTCAAAACGTCGTCATCTATGCCTGAGCAGCTTTACACTGCGCCTAGCAGACGCCAGCATTCCCAAGGCCATCATAGCGAAGAGAACTCATCTGTGGTTTGGAAGCATACCGTTTTCCAGAAGAAAAATTCGTCGCTCCTGTTGGTGCCTGTGTTGTTCATGCTTTGTTTATTCCAGATTTTTGTTTGGTTTTCACCAGGATTTCTACTATTTAAAAAAAATTCTGGTTTATGAAAGATCATAGTAAATGCGAGTATGGTCATTTTCTCAGAACGTCATTGCTGTAGTCAACCAACAAAGTATGAAATTGTACTTGAAAATTGAATGAAGGGGTCACATTGAATGAAGAGTTCACAGTCAATTCTGCACAGAAGTGACTTGCCTCACTTTGACCATGATTTTCTGACTAATTTTGTCACCACAGACTGACAATTTTTTTTCTACAAACTTAGGATTTAAAAGAAAAGGAAAGTGATCGAAAGAAGCCATTCAACCCACGGCAGTGAAAGTTCATCAGTCCTTTGATTTATTTTTAACCTAAAACTTGTAAAAGTGAAGTGACAGTGCGGTATCTTCAGGTGATATGTGTGTGCACTGAATTCAGCGCAGTGTGAGGTGAATGGCGGACAGCTTTCCCGGTCAGTTGAAACAAACTGGTCGTTGAAAATGCATGTTTTCTATTTATCTTGTCAAGCTTACTTAATCGATGGTATGACATGAGCAAATGATCCAGTTGCACAGTTCTTTTATTTGGCCATTTAATTTTGTTGGTTTTAACGTTGCAAAAACATGTCATTGGTAGCACATTGTCAGAAACACAAATAATTTTTCTTGTAATTTTGAATAAGTTTCATGAACATTTGTGATGAACAGTGAATGGTATTTAAAAGAGATATACCCATTTAGAGCCATTTGTTACATTTCTTCGAACACCTCAGAGCAGTGGAACAATCACAATATAAAACGAAGAAGGAGCAAATTCAGATGCCCAAGCAATGTTTGCATGCTGGCGTGTCTGATTGAAAGAATAAAAGAAAAAAAAAATGTGTGAACTTGACGAAGCACATAGTTTTAAAACACAGATGATATTTAACCCTTCTACATTTTATTCCACCACAGCCCACCAACTGGAAATACCCGTTGTCAGTTTGTACTCGCCCGTTAAGCTCTGGCTTGTACATATCCACTATGAATGAAGCTTCCAGCTTAGTTTAAGGTTAAGGCAATGAAAGAATGGTGGCAAATTTTGGTTCTACACAGGTACAGTCTTAGGAAGATATTCAGATACCAGGAAGAATTTCTTGGTGACATTTTCAAATGTTAAAGGATTAAACCATCATTTTATGTCGTGTCTAAAATTGGCAATAACCACTTCAGTTTAAGAAACTGGATGGGTATATGTTGTGGAGAAAAGTACGTTTACTTGTTTTTCTTTTTCAGAGTTTGGCAAACTTATGAATGTGGGATAATGAATTGAACAAAAAAATTTTCAGCAGTAAACGAATGTTCAAGCCCATATTTTATGAAAAGAACTTGCAGTGAAAGTAATAGTTTTTGAATATAGTAGACTCCGACAAAGAAGTGAGCAAGAACTATCAAGTTGAAAAGATTACAGGTGTAGGCTATAAGAATAGTAACAAAAGTTAAAAAAGAAAAAAAAAGATTATCAGTACAATTAACAAAATTAGACTCATGCCAAGGTAAATTGTGCTAATCAGGCATGGTGTCATCAAATGGAGATTCTTCTTTTTGCATCTTTGTAACTGAGAAAACTGAATGCACATCTTGTTTCTTTCTTTCTTTCTTTGTTTTTGTATACATGTACTGTAAGTACAATGACCACCAAAAAGAAGGTACAGAAAGAAAAAGATAGTGCTGAACTTCTTGCCCTCAAAGGTTTATGATGAGTGATTTAGAGGCAAGGAAGAAATGGTGTCATGCAGTGCATCAAAATGAATGAAGCTGTATAACCAGTTTACTAACTTTGGCCACATTTCACAGCTCGGGTAGCAGTAGAAAACTCTATAGCAAGAAACAGATTTTTTTGGTCTAGGGATTAAATAGGAGTAAAGGGTAACATGTTTTCTCTTCTTAATCTAAATGGAATACAGAAGTCACATGGTGGAGAGATGATGTCTCTAACTTTTAATGGTTTGGTTACATAATAGCGGTTGAGGGTAACCCGTTTTCCTGTTAGTCTAAATGGAATGCCAAAGTCACACGGTGTAGAGCTGACGTCTTGAACTTGTAATGTTTTGGTTTAAGTCCAGACTGCAGTCCTGTAAGATTTGGGCAGAAAATGGCTTGTGTGAGTTAATTCATTTAGGTGAAGATAATGTAGGTGAAGATAATATCTTTATTTTTGCTCAAAGTAATAAGAAAATGAATGCATTACGAGCAAGATTTTGTTTCGAAGTATGATTGTGTTACTGCGCTGTAAATGTGTTGTGCGCTGGGAGTATCATTATCAGGTGATAATGAGAAAAGGATGACGGATGTGTTCAGTAAAGAAAAAAAAGAAAAGAAAAAGATTCTGGCTGGCTGTGAGGTATTCAAGAGGTTGATAAAAGCTTCATTCTGAAGTAGAGGAGCTCCAACTTCCATAGCAATACATCGGAGCAAAGCAACACAAGGAGTGCAACACAATGCAGGTCAGGAATTGTATGGTGCCTGCAATGCAGGATAAGAAGCAACACGAGGAGTGTAGTACTATGGCAGTGCAGGATAAGAAGCAACACGAGGAGCGTAGCACTATGGCAGTGCAGGATAAGAAGCAACACAAGGAGTGTAGCACTGTCCAGTTCAGGAATTGCACGGTGCCTGCAATGGAGGATAAGAAGCAGCACGAGGAGTGTAGCACTATGGCAATGCAGGGTAAGAAGCAACACAAGGAGTGTAGCAGTATGGCAATGCAGGATAAGAAGCAACATGAGGAGTGTAGCACTATGGCAATGCAGGATAAGAAGCAACACGAGGAGTGTAGCACTATGGCAATGCAGGATAAGAAGCAACACGAGGAGTGTAGCACTATGGAAATGCAGGATAAGAAGCAACACGTGGAGTGTAGCACAATGGAAATGCAGGATAAGAAGCAACACGAGGAGTGTAGCACTATGGCAATGCAGGATAAGAAGCAACACGAGGAGTGTAGCACTATGGCAATGCAGGATAAGAAGCAACACGAGGAGTGCAGCACTATGGCAATGCAGAATAAGAAGCAACACGAGGAGTGTAGCACTATGGCAGTGCAGGATGAAGAAGCAACACTGTGAGTGTAGCACTATGGCAGTGCAGGATAAGAAGCAACACATGGGAGTGCAGCACTATGGCAATGCAGGATAAGAAGCAACACATGGAGTGCAGCACTATGGCAGTGCAGGATAAGAAGCAACACATGGAGTGCAGCACTATGGCAATGTAGGATAAGAAGCAACACGAGGAGTGCAGCACTATGGCAATGCAGGATAAGAAGCAACACGAGGAGTGCAGCACTATGGCAATGCAGGAATAAGAAGCAACACGAGAAGTGCAGCACTATGGCAATGCAGGATAAAGAAGCAACACGAGGAGTGCAGCACTATGGAGTGCAGACTGGCAATGCAGAATAAGAAGCAACACATGGAGTGCAGCACTATGGCAATGTAGGATAAAAAGCAACACGAGGAGTGCAGCACTATGGCAGTGCAGGATAAGAAGCAACAGAGGAGTGCAGCACTACGGAAATGCAGGATAAGAAGCAACACATGGAGTGCAGCACTATGGCAATGCAGGATAAGAAGCAACACGAGGAGTGTAGCACTATGGCAATGCAGGATAAGAAACAACACGAGGAGTGTAGCACTATGGCAATGCAGAATAAGAAGCAACACGAGGAGTGTAGCACTATGGCAGTGCAGGATAAGAAGCAACACGAGGAGTGTAGCACTATGGCAATGCAGGATAAGAAGCAACACGAGGAGTGTAGCACTATGGCAATGCAGGATAAGAAGCAACACGAGGAGTGCAGCACTATGGCAATGCAGGATAAGAAGCAACACATGGAGCATAGCACTATGGCAATGCAGGATAAGAAGCAACACATGGAGTGTAGCACTATGGCAATGCAGGATAAGAAGCAACACAAGGAGTGCAGCACTATGGCAATGCAGGATAAGAAGCAACACATGGAGTGTAGCACTATGGCAAGTGCAGGATAAGAAGCAACAAAATGGAGTGCAGCATTATGGCACTAATGCAGGGCAGTGCAGGATAAGAAGCAACACAGGAGTGCAAGGCATTAATGGCAATGCAGGGCAGTGCAGGATAAGAAGCAACACAAGGAGTGCAGCATTATGGCAGCAGGATAAAGCAAAGAGTGCACAGCAGTGCAGGATAAGAAGCAACACAAGGAGTGCAGCATTATGGCAATGCAGGGCAGTGCAGGATAAGAAGCAACACAAGGAGTGCAGCATTATGGCAATGCAGGGCAGTGCAGGATAAGAAGCAACACAAGGAGTGCAGCATTATGGCAATGCAGGGCAGTGCAGGATAAGAAGCAACACATGGAGTGCAGCATTATGGCAATGCAGGATAAAAAGCAACTCATGGAGTGCAGCACTATGGCAATGCAGGATAAGAAGCAACACAAGGAGTGCAGCACTATGGCAGTGCAGGATAAGAAGCGACACAAAGAGTGTAGCACTATGGCAGTGCAGGATAAGAAGCAACACAAAGAGTGTAGCACTATCGCAATGCAGGATAGTGAAACGCTATGCAGGTCAGGAATTGCACGGTGCAAGGAGTGAAACGCTATGCAGATCAGGAATTGCACGGTGCCTGCAATGCAGGATAAGAAGTTTAGAGTCGATGAAGCCAGACCTACATTTCAAGAGATTGCACAGCACTTTTTGAGTCAGAATTAGAAACAGACTTCAGTATAATTTAAAAAAGAAACCACACACACACACACACACATAAGATATCATATTTTTAGCTACAGGTCTTCATAATTTTTGTGATCAGTGAAAAAATATGTGAGATCTAACGGGAAGAAAAAGATTGCTGCAGTCTCATCTTTTCACAGCCTAAGACCAGCAAGGCAGACCTTGCCACACAGCAATCCACAGCCGAGAACAAGATGTTCAGATTTGCTAAATACTGTCAGTTTATATTGAAAATATTTTTTATGTAAAATTCAGTTCTCATTCTGCGGTCCAAACAATGAATTTGTCCTTCTAAATCTGTTCAGACGGTATGAAGAAAAAAAGTGCTTTGCTCGAATTTCTAATAGGTGGATACTTAGACCGGAAGCTCAATATGGTAAGTGAAATAAAGATCATGTGAACAATCTGGAGTAGATGGTGTACATACATGATAATAAAATTAAGGTCAAACTACAGTCTGCAACCAAGGCTATCAAATAGTGGAACTATGGATCCTCCTTGATGTCTCCCCATGTCTGTGCCCAAACTGGCAACACACTTGATAGCTGTCACCGCAAGCCCATTAGTTACCTGTAGTTTAATGGAATGGAGCAGCGACCTTTGTGAATAATTTTGCCTTCAGGAGAAAAGCCAGCTTGGCAGAAGGATCTAGGGTCACTCCTTGCCCAGAAGCGATGACATATGCCAACCAGAATTGAACCCAAACCTGGGATCTCTTTTTAGGAGATGGACCTTAGGGAAGAACTGTGGAGTCAGGTGGAATGTAAGCAGGTGGGAATGTAGGAGGGTGGAATGAAGGCAGACTGTATGTAGACTTTGCCTTGTCGGCAACCCAGGCCACAGAATAGTGACTGGACTGCTGGAGCAGATGGACACTGGGAAAAAGCGTGTTGGTGTCGTCAGTTTAAAGTGTGGTATATGGACAGGGCTCAGGAGAAAAGTTCACTCGGTGTAGGGAAAAAGCGTGTTGGTGTCGTCAGTTTAAAGGGTGGTATATGGACAGGGCTCAGGAGAAAAGTTCACTCTGTGTAGGGAAAAAGCGTGTTGGTGTCGTCAATTTAAAGTGTGGTATATGGACAGGGCTCAGGAGAAAAGTTCACTCTGTGTAGGGAAAAAGCGTGTTGGTGTCGTCAATTTAAAGTGTGGTATATGGACAGGGCTCAGGAGAAAAATTCACTCCGTGTTAGAGTGCTAAATCTGGTAGGCATCACTGTGCAAACCAGAGTGTTTTGCTGTCATAAGAAGTATTTGTTATTGGGAGCCGGAATAGCTCAGTTGGTAGAGCACCGAACTCGTAGTCTTGGTGATCTGGGGTTGGGGTTCGAATCTCCATCACACCATTTCAGTTTAAGGGGATTCCCTGGGAGTTAACGTTGGCTCTAACTCCATTCCCAAATAGTCCTTTGAATGAGACTGTAAATCGAGGTTCCGCGTATGAATGCACACATAATATCTTGCACACGCGTAAAATCCCATCACCAACCTTCGGAAGAGAAGGCCAGTTTGGCCGTTGGTATGGATGACACATTACACATAACATGCACCCTGTGTGAGAAATTGAAAGAATGAAGGAAGTAAGGGAACTGAGTGAATGGTATTGACTGGAGGACACTGGAAATGACTGAATGAAGCACCGACAGGCAGCTCTTCAGTCGGCACTTCCCAGGTAGGCAGATGTCTGCACCTAGAACCTTTGGCAAGGTGCTATATAAATGCTATGTTGTTCATATTATTAAAGTTCAGTCTGTGTTAAGAGTGCCAAGTCTGGCAGGCGTCACTGTGCAAACCAGCTTGTGTTGCTGCTTCAAGCTGCAGGCAGACAAGAACGCCAAGAGTGGAACCAACAGTGTCAAGTACATGCTGTTCCCTATCCTGATATTATTGCTGCCTTTACTGAATTAGGGATTGATGGTCATGTCGGAGGCTTTCTTTAGTTGTGTTAGCGTTGTTAATGTGGTCTGTTCTGACTGAAATACGAACAGTTTTGCTATTTTTTAGTGTGGATGACGGTGGTCATTGTACTGAGGTCACTGGCCTTCCATTCTGTTTTTATTTTTTTCCTGCATGATGCTGATAACTGACCAGATTGTTTTTACTCACTATTAATATGCTCGTTCACAGATGCAAGCAAAATCTAGGTGTTCTTTTGTTTTGTGATTTTCACGGTTGCTTTTTTCAAAATTGAATAATATACACGAAGTGCTCACATTTCCCAGTAAAAAGAGGATTGAATTATCTGGAAAAATGAAGTGATAGCATATCTATAGATAATAGATTTGATTGTAACCAGAAATGCTTGAAATCAGATGTCTGAGGTATACATGAACAAAACGAAAGGAGTATGAATTTCCCTTGACCTGTGTAATGAATGAAGACAAGTTATATCATTCGCTCTGTTATTCTGTTTGCCTGTGACCATGGAGCTAATAATTAACAGTTTGTAAACATTAAGTAAGGAGCAGCAGTCGAAGCGGTGTTGACATTTCCTGAAGCCCTTTCTGTGTTGACTTTGAACAGTGGTAGGGAGGCATATTCCAGACTCGTGCCTATTTGATGAGCAGAATGTGTACGTAATTTGTTGCCGATGGTTTTGCAGTTGCAGCTTTTCTGCATCTACAATCACATGGTTGTTACAGAAACTGCATTTGCTCCTCTCTGTCAATTAATGCTGATCCACCTTACCCATGTACCCCTTCTCCCGTCTCTGTTGCCTTCTCTTACTCAATCCCTTCACCTCCTCCCCAGTCCATGTGTTCTGCATTCTGTCCTTGGACCTCATATACTGCACCATGTCAGACATGTGCAGTTTGTGACCCAAATTATGTTATTTCCCCAACCAAATTTAAGACCAGTTGTATTGTTTGGCTTTGTCTTGATCATGGTGACTTAAGTACTGTCTGCCGTATCATTTGGGTTCTTATGTATGCATCTTATGCTGGTGTTTAGCATTGTTTTCTTGCTGGTAGAATGGGATGGGGGACTGCCTTGAAATGTTACTGCCCCCCTCCCCCCACCTCTTTCTCTGTCATGTCTGTCTGTCTCTCTCTTTTTTTTTCTCTCTCTCACTCTCTCGCTCCCTCTTTCTCTTTTAGAACTTGGTGACAGTTGTAATTGAAATATGTTTTGGGATGCCCCTCCCCTCCCCTATTAAAGAACCTTGTCTATCCTGAAGGAAACATGTTCTGGATACACTGTGAGACATTGTACTGATGTACATAGTAGAAGAACCTAATAGAAGTCAGAGCATCATGTAACATTGTACTGATGTACATAGTAGAAGAACCCTATAGAAGTCAAAGCATCATGTAACATTGTTATGATGTACATAGTAGAGGAACCCTATAGAAAAGCATCATGTAATATTGTTCTGAAGTACATAGTAGAGGAACCCTATGGAAAAGCGTTGTGTAACATTATGATGTACATAGTAGAGGAACCCTATAGAAGTCAAAGCGTCGTGTAACATTGTTATGATGTACATCGTAGAGGAACCCTATAGAAAAGTATCATGTAACATTGTTCTGATGTACACTGTAGAGAAACCAGACAAAAGTAAAAACGTCATGTCACACACACCGTTGTCCAAAACAAGACCGAAGTCTCTGGACAGTAGCCATGTTTCTCCGCTGCTGACAGGAGCCGACCCCATGGCAGGACTGCCCAGTGCCAGCGCCACCCCCACCTCCCTGCCCTCCCTGCATCCAGGCTCTCAGCCCCCACTCCTCCCGGGGACCAGCAGTCGGGAGCAGGCGGAACTGCTGCAGAGGGAGCTGTACAGCCGCGCCTACATGGACCCGGCCTTGGCCCATCAGGTGACCTGCCCTTACATTATTCATTGCCATCTCGGTGTAAACATAGGAGTGCAGACCTGTGTACCCGCACAATATTGCCGTATTTTGTACACGTGTTTGGCAAAAATGCGACGAATTAAAAAGATATACATCGAAAAAAATTCAGGAGACAAAAGTTCTTGAGCGGTAATTGAACTTGTTGACAATAACTGTGGCGGAGGCTTTGATCAAAGAGCGACAACTCTTTAACTTCTGTGCGTGAAATCACATTTTGCAGTGTCTGTTTCTTCGACAATGTGCCTTGTAACATCTAAAAACTTGCAAGAGAGCATATGTTCATGCTATGTTCAAAGTATGCTGATGAATCGGGTTTGAAAGTAATTTGTGTCAGAAAGAACCTGTCTTGGCCATAGTCAGTGCAAGATCAGGTGGTTACTACTGGCAAGAAGCATCTGCAATGTGACCGTCGGTGAAAACAAAATGGACACACCCTTCTGCCTCCTGCTTTTACAGAAATTTGGAATTTTGTACACGCTCTTGGTAGAAAATATGCTCATTTTCGTTGACAAGTACACCAAAAGCAGTTTTAGGGTAAACAGGTCTGGGAGTGGAAACTAGTAGGGCTTCATAGCTGATCAGTGTACTTTGCACACTGGTGTAAAATATTTATGTTTTCATCATTCGGAAAATCAGTGTTGCTTCAAGGTTGTTGGAATTCCTGGACAGTTGTCTAGGTCGCATCAGAGTACATTCATCTACAGAAGAAGAGCTGCACGCTTCCTGACAGACGTTTGTGGCTGTATCTCTTATTTGGCCCAGCCAGTACTCCTCATTACAAATCGGCTGCCAGTTCCTACACTGGTCACGTCAGTATATGTTCATCTGTAAGAGAAAAGCAGCTGGCTTTGTAACGGGTGTTGGTCGCTGTATCCTGTGTGGCACAAACTGACTAGAAATACACATTGAATTCTTCTAGCTTGTCCAGTCACCTCTCATTGTGACGGTCACCTGCCAGAGGCTGACTAGGTCTTTTATGATGCCTACACTGATTTCCTCTGTATAATGTTGACAGAGAGAGATGACATGGACATCATTGCTATGATTCACAATTCAGGGTTGGCCAGGTGACTGTGATTAGGGATGGGCAGTGGGGGGAGGGGGGGGGGGGGTAAGGGGGTGAAGACCCTCCAATTACACAAGGTGCTCTGTTCTCTACTGAAAATATGATTTTGTATGATGCAAGATGATTGTAATATTGCTCATCATACTCCACCAGGGCCTAGATGGTACCTGGACCCAGCGTTTTACAGGGAATGTTTTTTTGTTGTTTTTTTTTGCTGCTCTCCAGCCTCAGTATGTTGATCATGTCGAAGTAGGAATTTCCAGTGTTGGCGTCATGCAGTATGTTGATTGTGTTGAAGTAGATATTTCCAGTGTTGGTGTCATGCAGTATGTTGATTGTGTTGAAGTAGATATTTCCAGTGTTGGTGTCATGCAGTATGTTGATTGTGTTGAAGTAGATATTTCCAGTGTTGGCGTCATGCAGTATGTTGATTGTGTTGAAGTAGATATTTCCAGTGTTGGCGTCATGCAGTATGTTGATTGTGTTGAAGTAGATATTTCCAGTGTTGGTGTCATGCAGTATGTTGATTGTGTTGAAGTAGATATTTCCAGTGTTGGTGTCATGCAGTATGTTGATTGTGTTGAAGTAGATATTTCCAGTGTTGGTGTCATGCAGTATGTTGATTGTGTTGAAGTAGATATTTCCAGTGTTGGCGTCATGCAGTATGTTGATTGTGTTGAAGTAGATATTTCCAGTGTTGGTGTCATGCAGTATGTTGATTGTGTTGAAGTAGATATTTCCAGTGTTGGCGTCATGCAGTATGTTGATTGTGTTGAAGTAGATATTTCCAGTGTTGGTGTCATGCAGTATGTTGATCATGTCGAAGTAGATATTTCCAGTGTTGGTGTCATGCAGTATGTTGATTGTGTTGAAGTAGATATTTCCAGTGTTGGTGTCATGCAGTATGTTGATTGTGTTGAAGTAGATATTTCCAGTGTTGGTGTCATGCAGTATGTTGATTGTGTTGAAGTAGATATTTCCAGTGTTGGCGTCATGCAGTATGTTGATCGTGTTGAAGTAGATATTTCCAGTGTTGGTGTCATGCAGTATGTTGTGTTGAAGTAGATATTTCCAGTGTTGGTGTCATGCAGTATGTTGATTGTGTTGAAGTAGATATTTCCAGTGTTGGTGTCATGCAGTATGTTGATTGTGTTGAAGTAGGAATTTCCAGTGTTGGTGTCATGCAGTATGTTGATTGTGTTGAAGTAGATATTTCCAGTGTTGGTGTCATGCAGTATGTTGATTGTGTTGAAGTAGATATTTCCAGTGTTGGTGTCATGCAGTATGTTGATTGTGTTGAAGTAGATATTTCCAGTGTTGGCGTCATGCAGTATGTTGATTGTGTTGAAGTAGATATTTCCAGTGTTGGTGTCATGCAGTATGTTGATTGTGTTGAAGTAGATATTTCCAGTGTTGGTGTCATGCAGTATGTTGATCGTGTTGAAGTAGATATTTCCAGTGTTGGCGTCATGCAGTATGTTGATCGTGTTGAAGTAGATATTTCCAGTGTTGGCGTCATGCAGTATGTTGATCGTGTTGAAGTAGATATTTCCAGTGTTGGCGTCATGCAGTATGTTGATCGTGTTGAAGTAGATATTTCCAGTGTTGGCGTCATGCAGTATGTTGATCGTGTTGAAGTAGATATTTCCAGTGTTGGCGTCATGCAGTATGTTGATCGTGTTGAAGTAGATATTTCCAGTGTTGGCGTCATGCAGTATGTTGATCGTGTTGAAGTAGATATTTCCAGTGTTGGCGTCATGCAGTATGTTGATTGTGTTGAAGTAGATATTTCCAGTGTTGGCGTCATGCAGTATGTTGATTGTATTGAAGTAGATATTTCCAGTGTTGGTGTCATGCAGTATGTTGATTGTGTTGAAGTAGATATTTCCAGTGTTGGCGTCATGCAGTATGTTGATTTTATTGAAGTAGATATTTCCAGTGTTGGTGTCATGCAGTATGTTGATTGTGTTGAAGTAGATATTTCCAGTGTTGGCGTCATGCAGTATGTTGATTGTGTTGAAGTAGATATTTCCAGTGTTGGCGTCATGCAGTATGTTGATTGTGTTGAAGTAGATATTTCCAGTGTTGGTGTCATGCAGTATGTTGATTGTGTTGAAGTAGATATTTCCAGTGTTGGTGTCATGCAGTATGTTGATTGTGTTGAACTAAATTGTCCTATGTAGTGTCTTTCAGCATGGTCATCATTTTGGAGTAAATGTTCCAGTGCAGAGCATTGCAGTTGGCCGATTGTATTGAATGCATTTCTATGTAAGGTACCTTGGGGTATGCCAATTGTGTTGAAGTAATTAGACCAGTGCAGTTCCCTGCAGTTTGCCAGTTGTGTTGAAGTCACTAGACCAGTGCAGTGCTTTGCAGTATGCCTGTTGTGTTGAAGGAAATGTTCCAGTGCAATGCCTTGCAGCAGTATACCTGTCATGTTGAAGTCACTAGACCAGTGCAGTGCCTTGCAGTATACCTGTTGTGTTGAAGTCACTAGACCAGTGCAGTGCTTTGCAGTATACCTGTTGTGTTGAAGTCACTAGACCAGTGCAGCGCCTTGCAGTATACCTGTTGTGTTGAAGTAACTAAACCAGTGCAGCGCCTTGCAGTATGCCTGTTGTGTTGAAGTAACTAAACCAGTGCAGCGCCTTGCAGTATGCCTGTTGTGTTGAAGTAACTAAACCAGTGCAGCGCCTTGCAGTATGCCTGTTGTGTTGAAGTAACTAAACCAGTGCAGCGCCTTGCAGTATGCCTGTTGTGTCGAAGGAAATGTTCCAGTGTAGTGCCTTGCAGTATGCCTGTTGTGTTGAAGGAAATGTTCCAGTGCAGTGTCTTGCAGTATGCCTGTTGTGTTGAAGGAAATGTTCCAGTGCAGTGTCTTGCAGTATGCCTGTTGTGTTGAAGGAAATGTTCCAGTGCAGTGTCTTGCAGTATGCCTGTTGTGTCGAAGGAAATGTTCCAGTGCAGTGTCTTGCAGTATGCCTGTTGTGTTGAAGGAAATGTTCCAGTGCAGCGCCTTGCAGTATGCCTGTTGTGTCGAACTGAAGTAAATGTTCCAGTGCAGCACCTTGCAGTATACCTGTTGTGTTGAAGTAAATGTTTCAGTGCAGTGCCTCGCACCCTGTGCTGCACACAGCGATTTATTCCCTTCCTCTCTGTCCACAGCTGACGGCCCAGGCAGCTCACCATGAAGCCATTCAACGACAGCTGGCCATGGAGAGGGAGCGCTTCGGTCCAGGTCATCTGCCTCACTAGCTGTGCCCTTTGACCTTCTCTTAGCCTTGACATAGGGGACGACGCCCAGCTCCTCAACACGCGATGTGGAATGACGAGTTGCGCACAGCGGCGCTCAGTCAGCAGGCTGCATGTGCGGTTCCCCCCTCCCCCCATCTGATCGGCTGGCCTGGAAGCCCCAGCGATGATGGTGACAATCCTGAGGCTGTACTGCTGTTTGTGTTGCTGCTGGAACAGGGCTGTCTGGACAGCTTTCCTCCTACAGGCTTCCTGCAGCAGATTTTGTCCTCTCGGCCTGCCTAAGGCTCCTCTCTGTGAAGAACTGCTAGGGAGGGGGGGAGGGTGATCTAAGGGATGGCAGACTGCCTACCTCGTCACCTTTTGAGCACTGTTGATATTGATGGTTGTAGCTCCTTGGAATGATGCTCTTCCATTTGTGTTGGCCTGACTGGGTTTGTGCTGGAAGGGCGGGGACTCTAGCCTGTGGCGTCGAGGGAATCAGTGTGCAATGTATTGGATATTGGACTGCAGGGATTGTGCGATGGGGGTACTTGGTTCATTTTTGAACAGAGGCATGGACTATACTGAAAAAGAAGTGGTGGATTTGGCACTTTTGTATTTGTAGAAAATGGTGGTGTTTGTCAACCCTAGGACCTGGTGTTCCTCATCGTTCTCGCAGCTAAAGCCTGTAGAAACTGTTGGCAGTGTTCACTATTTTGACTTTGCCAGGTCCCGAGCAACAATGTTGATGATCATCTTGCTGACCTGACCGCTACTGATTGGCTGAGAGCCTGGTGCCATCTAGTGGAGAATGTAGGAGTCAAAAGCCACATGACCCGTTTGTAGCGCAGAGAACCTGGTTGTTGGGTAGTTGCAGGTCTCAGATGCCGATTTCCAGGAGAGGACTTACAGGGACTTTGCTTGGTGGTCTCTGAGAGTGATGGTGGTTCCCCCCCTCCCCTATCTGTCCACTGGTGTACAGAATGCTAACTGCCAGTATACTGTTGTCTGTGGTCATATTGACCAAGTGGATGTTGTTCCCTGCTGAGTGCAAGCTGCTCCGGTTCTGCTTCCAGAGTGCAACACCAGCAGGCATCGGTTTGAGATGGCAGGCAACCTTTCTTTGTTGACGATACTTTTTTTTTGTTTATTTGTTTTCTGGGATCAGGATTTTGTTGTATTGACCTAAACATGTGGGATATGTTATCTTGGCTTGCATTGTGATTCATGTGGTGTGACTTTTCTTAATGGCCTGATGTAGGAGACATGTCAGAGGGTGAAAGAGTCCAAACGAGTGGCTGAAATGTGTGAGCTATTTATGGAGTTGTGGCAGTGTACAGACATTGGCAGAGAATATACAGGTGTGTATAGAACTCCTGTCCACCAGCACAGGGGGGTGTTTCTCTTGGTCTCGTCTTTCGACCACAGGCCATTGAAGTCTGTCCTTTTCTGCCTGAAAACACTGTACAGCATTTTGTTTGTTTGTTTTTAACATTTTGCATAGCAATTGCAAGTTTTGTCAGATGAAGTTTTATCAGGTGGAGAAAGCAGAGCAACCTCTCTTTCATGCTCATTGGTTTCCTAACACCAGCACTAACACCCCCCACCCCCCCTCCACCTCCTTCCCCTTAGGTTGCGGGTGTTCTGCGTCTGTTACTCCTTTGCAAAGTATTTTGTGTTCATGAATTCTGACAACTGATTTACATTCAAAAGCCAGGCATAATCTGTAGATGTTGATACAGTGTCCACAAGTCTAATCGGCAAGGCATTTTGTTATACTTTTGTTGTTATATAAGCAGGTCTTAAGTGCTGGATTTTTTTTTTTTTTTTTTTGTGGTACAGATGGTAATGGTTTCTATCCTTTTTCAGTGTGACTTCATAATAGTAGGGTAAAATACGATGGTGGAATTACAAAAGAAAATTATATATGCAAGCTCTGAGGATTCCCTTTGCTTCCGAGAGTGAAATTGAATATTTCGGTATGATGTTAGATGGGACTTTTGGAGTACAACAGGGGTCTGACACAGCTTCAGTGGAAGAAAGAAATATTCGAAATAGTTTGATGTTATAGATCAAATTACAATTTACTAGCAGTGTAAGACGAATAGAATATCTTTCTTCTGGTTGGGATGAAAAAATAGTTTTTGGTATAGCTAGGCGTGTGTAGTAGTTCGATGATAAGTTGGATATTGTAGTTAACTGACAAACAATATTAACTGATAAGCATTAAACAGCATATCTTGACAATGACAACAATGCATGTGCATATGTATGTAAATATGCTTGCACACTCACATGCAGGCATACACGCACATAGGCCCACACAAGTTTTCAGGGTTGCATACATGCGTATGCCCACAGGCACACACTCGACTATTGTAGTAGCATAGAGATTGTTGGCTAGGTGCCCAACGTCGGACCAGTGTGTTGGGTTAATGAACTTGTCATCTGCTGCGTTTAGTCCATGAGGCCCCTTTTCTCGAGAATATCTTTTTAAGTATCAGTATACTTTATCTAGCTTTAGTTTAAACTGGACGCATCATGGTCTCATGGCTTGTCCAGTGTAATGTAGCGTACCTGAACCAGCCTGCATACAGCGACACCTTGATGAAGCGAAATGGTGAGTGGAATCCAGGACTGAACTGTGGTGTGGTGTAACTGCCTGTTGGAAAGATTATTATGAATACTTATATAGCACCTATCCTTGGCTAGAGACCAGGCTCTAAGCACTTTACAATCCACACTCGTTTACACAACGGGCTGCCTACCTTGGCAGTGCCGACTGAAGAGCTGGCAGCTGGCGCTTCATTCAGTCATTTCCCGTGACATCCTGTCAATATCGTTCATTCAGTTTCCTTTCTTCCTTCATTCTTTCCATTTCTCACGCAGGGTTCATGCTGTATGTAACGTGTCATCCATACCAATGGCCAAACTGGCCTTCTCTTCCGAAAGTTGGTGATGGGATTTTACGTGTGTGCAAGATGTAATGTGTGTGCTCACACACGGAACTTCGGTTTAGGGATTTTACGTGTGTGCAAGGTTTAATGTTTGTGCTCACACACGGAACTTCGGTTTATAGTCTCATTCAAAAGAGTATTGTGCATACACTTCAGGGGGACAAAAGGGACAAGGGATAGGCTCACATTTGCTGATAACCTTTTTTCTATCCGAGTTGCCCCTGCGCCTTTTTCCCCATATCTGCAGATTCTCTAACAAGGGTGACTTTATGTTTGGTTTCCATACAGATTATTTCAGAAGGATTCAGTGTTTGGGAAAAAAAAAAAAGCTGCATTTGAACAGATTGTCTAAAGTTCGCAAATTGCAGTGCACTTCAGAATGAGCCCCTAAAGTTATATCTTCCCACCCATCCCCTTGCTGGTTTTATGCAACATTTTGCGCGATTTGGATTTGCAGAATTTTGTCATTACTTTGGTTTTTTTCTTTTTTAACTTTCGAAGTTTCAAGAATTTATGTAGCATTCTAGACATTAACTTGGTAGGGTAGTTTTTTGACATAATGCATGGAAAAAAAGAAAAAGCCAACTTTGGTATTGAAAAGGTTAATGCTTGACGTTTTTGTTGGTTGGTATTTGGGTCAAACCTATTATAGCTGCTTCACTGGCAAAAGTTCCACACTTTTGGACATGCTGGCATTTTACACTGGGCAGCTGAAATGTGTGAAAATAGAATGACCATCAGTTGCAACATTTTCTGCCGTGGTGAAACCTAATCGTAAGCGATTAGAAGCTGCCTTTTTATGTCACAATAGGTGAGTTTTGCGTTTCTGTGAAAGTACAAGTGTGCGTTTTTGCATTTGTCATTTCACTTTCTTCTGCTTTATGTCATGTCTCACTGGGTGAGTTTGCAGACTGATAGGTCACATGACTCGGGATATTTAGTGCAAGCTCGTTCTTCAGTTGTTAACTCGATGTTACACATTCGAAGTATTCCAATTTCATTGAAGAGATTTTGCTTACGATCAGAATCAGATTTATGGTTTCTGGCCCACCTGTGTTAAAAAATTTGCTAGGGAAAAAAATCCTTTATGTCCAGCTGCTTCAAAGTGTTTACGAACATCTAGTAGAAAACATAGTTGGCTGTGCCTGTATTTCTGCATTATGGACTTGAATAACTGACCACTGTGGAAACAGCCCTTCATTCCAATCATTGAAATTGAATTGCAACATTGATTTCCCATCTTTTGGTCATCCCATGCACAATCGCTTACATTTGAGCAATTGTATGGACTGCACTGCTTCCTGAGCAGTTTTATCAGTGTAGGGGCGCCAGGGCTGTTGCATTACCAAGTCTGAACGGGACAGTCTTCTCTCAGTTATTCATTTTTATGCCCTGTCCAGTTGAAAAAAGGGTTTTGATTGGCATCTTTAATCATAACCATCAGTAGACACCTAATAAAAACCTTGTCACTTGTGCCTTCTAAAGTAACTTTGTATGGGAACGAAATGCTGTGTCACCCTCACTGGCAGATGGGCAGATCATTAGTTATAATATGAACCCATTTGTGTCTGAAATCGGGTATTGTATACTTGACCGTTCATACAGATAGATTTAAAGAAGAGAAATCGGGTATTGTATATTTTTCATATAGATAGGTTTAAAGAAGAGAAATCGGGTATTGTGTATTTGACGTTCATATAGATGGATTTAAAGGCATGTTTGTGTTCATATAGATAGATTTAAAGGCATGTTTGTAAAAAGGCTGGTTAATTCTTAGAACGTTTATTATTTGTGAGAAGGAAATGTTTTATGGGATGGCTCAACTTCAGTGCGGAAAGTCTTTTTTTTCATAGCCATTTCTTTTCTCTCTTTTTTTTTTTTTTCCATTTGCATGTTGCTCAGTGAATTGGGTGGGTTTTTTTTGTTTCTCCCCTGTCTGGTTATTAGATGGAATTTTGCGCACAGAAATTTGGTTGACATCAATCCAAATGAAAAAACTGATGTCTGTCGCAGTTCATTAGAAGTTTATTTGTCTTTAGTAGATTAGAGCTGATCATTACAGACAATCAGTTATGAGGGTCTGATCAGCGCATTTAAATGGTATAATTATGGAAATGTTTTTTTTTGTGTGATTTTGTTCCCTACCATACGTTGCATTTTTCCGTCAAATTTGTGAATGCATTTTGCTTTTTTTTTTTTTAAATTTTGAAATAAAACCCCAAATTTGATGCATTTTTAAATGAATCTTTATACAGCTGTATGTTTCATGAATGTTCAGCAGTGCTATATAGATGGTCTATAAGTGCAGATGTTAGGTGTATTGTTGAGGGTTGCTAAGCAACTCATGGTGAATGAAATATTTATGTTATTTAATACATATATATATATCTATATATTTCTCAAAGCCCCCCACCCCCAGTTAGTGAGTGAGTCTTGCTTGAAGTCCTAGCTGACTGTTCTCGATGTTTGGGACCACCTGTGCAGCGCGATGGCTGGTGACTTGGGTCACTGCAGACCGATTCTGCTGACACTATGTAAGGAGAGCTTCCTCCCTCCCCCTCTTCCCCCATCTTGATGTTGTCCACTGACTGGCTGGCCCATGGAACAAAGGCCTTGAGTATTGTCTGCAATATGCACTCTTGCACCCCCCCTCCCCCCCCCTTCTTTTACTGTGTGCACACTTTGTACAGACATTGTCCGCTAGATGTGTGGGAACTATTTAATCAATTTTCTGCATAGCAACTACTGCATCATGTATTGTGGCTCTCCCCTCTTTCCACTTTGGAACATTTGCCTGTGGATTCAGTAAGCCTTGGTTCTGAAAGTGCAGGGAGATGTGTACAAGATGGGCGATAGGTGTGGAGGTGTTTGGTCTTATACAGGATGCATGGGTACAAAGATCTGGATGCATATTCAAGAAGACTAATGAAAAAAAAAACTAAAACAAAAATGCAATTACACATGGGAGATCAGTCCAAGAGTTGTAAATGCAGTGCGAATCGGTGTTCAAGTGAGATCGATAGAGGGCCATGTTTGTGAGAGTTGTTCAGTTGAGAAAAAGTGTTCTTTACTGGCTGACAAAATGAACTGTGACCTTACCTGTTCAAAGAGTTGTGAACAGCATTTGTCTCAGCTCCTCTTCCGTATCCAGATGATGATCTGAGGTGTTCAAGCATTTCTGGTAACTTCTTTTTATGTGATGGTATGGGATGAGTGCAACGTATGTGTGGGTTGTGTGGTGGATTCCTTTTACTCATGGCCCTATCATTGTCGACCTTCACTTGTATGTGTGGACTTAGTGCCAAGATAGGTAGCTCTTTAATAAAGTGCATAAATGCTTCAGTCTGCTGTTTTCTTTGTTGATGGGGAGTAGAGGGCTGTTTAGTTTGGTTTTTGTGCGTGTGTGTTGGGGTGAAAGGGCTACGCAGCTGCCAATGTTCACAAATTTTTTTCCATTCAATTATTCCCAGAATAAGGTGGCAAACCTGAATTTAAAAGAGCAAGCTAAAGTGTAGGAGAGTCCTAGAACCTTTAAGGTCATTGAGATCCCATTTGAAGGAGCAAGTTACAGTGTAGTAGCAGAATTCCAGAATCCATAAGATGTGAAAACCATTTAAAAGAGCAAGCTAAATTATATCAGTAACTGAAACCATGACGGTCTTTTTACCACGACTGGGGTAAAGGATAGACAAGTCCAGTCTAAATGGTTTTGTGTACACACTGGGAACTTCCATGCACTGGATGGCACGATGTGGGATGTAAAATGTTATCAGTCAAAATACTAACGTCCCCCATATATTTGAATCCACAAGACCAACAGTGAAGAGGTCCACTACACCTCTCTTGTCACATTTCCAGCACTCTGGGAGCTAGCTATCAATGTTGCTTACAAGTTCCTCGTTCTGTTGAGCTTACAGTGGGTGCTGGTTTCAATATGCAGAAACCAACAACATGCCCCAACTGATGAAAAATGCCTCATGGTCAGAAAGTCCAGCAATATGCTCAGAAGAGAGGCAAGCAGCAATATAGGAAGAGGGGCAAAGAGCAATATAGGAAGAGGGGCAAAGAGCAATATAGGAAGAGGCGGGCTGCTAAAAAAAGGAAGAGAAGCAGGCAGCAATGATATAGGAGGCAGCAATGATATAGGAAGAGAGATGAGCAGCAACATCAGAAAAGAGGCAGGCAGTAACACAGGAAGAGAGCAGGCAGCAATATAGGAACAAAATCGGGGATCTATACAGGAAGAGAGGCAGCCATGAAGAGATGAAAGCGGTGATACAGGAATAGAGAGAGTAATGCAAAAAAAGTGCAGGAATCAGAAAACAGGAAGGGGGACAGAAAACAAAGAGCCAGGGAGCAATCCAGGAAGACAGGTGGCGGGATGCAATTACAGAGAGAAGGGAATGAATCAATACAGGATGAAAGGTAGAAATTCAGTACATGGTGTACGAAACGGAAAGACAGCTAAACAGCACCAAAGAATGAAAAAGAGAATGCTGTAAATCGATACTACTAGAAAAATGACAGAATGCACTGGAGCCATCTGCCTCGAATAAGAACTGCAGCACACGTGCACATACACGTGTGTACACACACATCCACAAACACTGCCCTGCACATCAGAACAAGTGTATTTCAGAACGGGTCACCATCCTAGCTCTAATCAGAGCAAGCACCAGTGACCACCACCACGTCTTCACTGGGCAGCACTGCAGTATCTCCTCTCCTACAATGGGTTGCCTCATGACAGACTGATATCGACTACCAGTGCTAGGGCTGCAACATGATAACCTTTGACACAGCCGCATATGGGTGAATCGGAGCCTGGGAGTAAAGCCACAGAGAAGGCATGAAACATGAGGTTGCAAAAAAAAAAAAAAAAAAAAAAAAAAAAACCCGAAAAAATGGGGGTGGGGTGCGGGAGCAGGGGAAAAGTGCAGAAAATGGAATCTTCATGGCATGAAGTATGTTTTTCTCATTTGTCAAAAAAAAAAGTGCAGGTACTTATAGGCACATTCATTTCTACCTGTTCTGTCTTTTAGATTACTTGTCATTCGCATATTCTGCTCTGTACTTGGAGACTAGGCCTGTACATGTCCCTAACGATTAACAATTTTTCTCCTGAACAAATCAAAACTTGTCAAATCAAATTGTAAACAAACAAACAAAAACATCCATTTCAGTCATTCCCAATTCTAATGATGTTGGAAGGCTTCACGGGAAAAAAAAAACCTTTGTGAAAACACAAATGGGTTAGAAATCATAATCTGTAAGCTGAAAAAGTCATCTCACTCAGAAAGTTTCAAAACAAAATAATTTTTTTTATCTAAATAGTGAGATACACACAAAAAAATCTGTATACATCTAGGTTGGTTCATTCCTTGAAACTGCTAGACATTTGAAAAATGTCTCCGACCGCCATGAATCTCCTGGCAAACTCGAGAGAGGAGGAATCTCCTAACCATTCTGTCATTCTGATTCTCTCCCCAGAAGGCATGCGCAAAGCAGCACTTCGGTCTGTTCTTGAACACTCTTACTGAGAGAGGAGAAGACAACCTCACTATCCCCAATGCATATGTTTTTATATAGTTTGGCAAATGTCTCTCTTGGCTAAACATGCCATCTTGACAGGTGGTGTGCTACAATACATAGGGAAACTATGTAGCAAGTGTTATTTGTAGACTATTTAGCAAGTGTTATTTGTAGACTATTTAGCAAGTGTTATTTGTAGACTAACTGCTCTTCCTTATGACATACAGAATGAAAAAAAAAAATCTGTTCAGGCTGTTTAGTCCTGACAGTACACACAGCAGAAACCGAGTTCGAATTGTTCCACATTTAGTATGAACTCAATTTTATCAAAGTCGAACTCTTCAGCACTTATGTGGAAATAACTCACTGATTCTGAACACATAATGCAGTAGCGTCAGAACATCAACTCGTGTGAAAACATGCTGCTTTTCCTGAACATGTCATATGATGAAGCAGCATCAGTATATTAACTCGTCTGAAGAGAAAACTGCTTTTCTTCATATTTAGATGCCTCTTCTTGCAACACAAATTTTCCTTTTTCTAAATTAACTTTTTTTTCCTGTCTCATTTTCTGGACAACTCCAGTGGCATTGCAACCAAACTGCAAATTCTAGCTCTCTGTCCAACGCCTTGTTCCATCACAGTCCTGGCATCTGCAATCTATAATGACCCTGAGGAAACCCATCGGAGAAGACACTGCATTGCTGCCTAGTCATACTGGTGGTGTTTAGTGGCCCCAATATACTTGCAGGACAGCACATATTAAGCCCCAAACTGAGGACAATAACTGCTTAGTCACTGAACCAGCATGAATGAGTGGCCTCCTCCAAAGGGCATACCACAATATCCTTCCAACGACAGAACCCGTGAATTCATCAACAGCGGCGATCTCGACAAACTCACCATGGGCACTGATGTAGAGAGGAACTCGAAGCTGAGGTCACCACGAAAAGGAGGGCATCTTGAGACTTTTTCTTCTTAACAGGTTGCTGTTTCATTCTGGTCCGTTTCATAGTCTGTCTGCATACATGTGGGGACATGCCGAGCAAGGGGAGAGAACAACCGAAATCTCACCGTGCACTCACTACAACAGACAGCAAGATGCCACAAACTGACTGCATACATTCCACACCATAATGATGAATGGTCTGCAAGAGGATCACCATCCAGGTGACTCGGGAGACTAAATACCCCCAGGTGTCAAAATTCAAAGGAGGTCATAAACAGAAATCCTTCCAAAGAAGCTTTACAACTATAGGGATATCACACCCAACATGTATGGGAGTTCTCTACTGCATTCTGGAAATTAAAATGCATTCACAGAACACCAAAACCTTTTCAAGAAAAAAAAAGACCTTCCAAAGTATGTCTCGAGGCTTTTCAATTTCCGACACTCCCCCACTCACCAGGAGTCACAAAGCATAAACTAATCTTGGAGAAACTCCAAGGGCAGGATCTCTTCACTGTGGAAGATAAAACTTCTTGAGCATAGCTTCCTGCTGACCAGAACAAACTTCACAACAGAAAAAAAAACATGGAGCCTCTTGCTAGATCATCAATCATTAAGTGGCCACAGTCTTGGCCCAAAATTCTTTGTTCTTCCAGTCCACACGAAGAACCCCCCCCCCCCCCCCCCCCAATACTCGTCTTATTGGGAATTCTCATGTCTGTTTAAAGCGAGGATCAAAAGTCTGTATATACCCCCAGACCACTCCCCAAATACACCTTGCTGCTGCTCCCCATTCCCCAGGCATTCACGAATAACATAGCATGAAGGTAAGTCAAAGACTTATTTCACCAGCCACTCCAAGTCACCTGGTCACACAAGGAAGGGGGAGTGGTGGTGGACAGAAATCTGCCTGCCAAGTGGAGAGGAACCAAAACACCACCGCCTGGCACTTGACGTGGACAACAAGTGCAGGACAACAAAGCTGGGCTGGAGAAAGCACAATCCTGGTCTAAGTCTAGATTATAATAATTTTTCGTCTTTTTACCCCCTAAGGTTGCATTGAAAGAGGGGTCAGGATAATGATTAAAGATATATTACTTATTAGAAAGAATAATTTTTCTTGTCAGAAATAATTTTGACTACTTGGAAAACAAAGAATCAAAACCAGAAAATGCAGAATTTGAATCACACACACACACACCAGGTCATTCCCCACACACACACACCTCCTCTTAACCCGCCTGATGGATAAAACGTGACAGCAGGAGAGCACAAGTTACTGGGCCCTTAAGCAGCTCAGCACACTTGTGCCGAAGCTGAACGTCGCCGATCGTCCCAGTGAACATGTTTCACAGGTTAAAAGGGTCCTGACCTTGAAATTGATCAAAAAGGGACCAATGAGCCACAAAGGACGGACAACCAATGCCCGACGGTCTGCGACTGCATGACAGGGCTTTTCCAATGAGCCCCAAAGCACCGACAACCAATGCCTGACAGTCTGCGACTGCTTGACAGGGCTTTACCTCATGCTTACTTGCATAATGTATCCTGGCGTTAACCAGGCCCGAGAGAGAAATCCATGCGGTGCTGTCAGAGATGTATGCATTCTGAGCCAGTCACGGGCTGAAAAATCCCACAAATATAAATGATGGTGATCAAAACCCATGATCTTCCAGTAGCCAGAAATCTGATGCACTAACCACTGTGCCACACAGGCAGGGAAGTTTAACTTCATAGTGTTGAAATTCTTAAAACTGATTAAATGATTTACAGACATTTTGATGATAACACCAGCAAGAAGTTACATAAGATTACAAGAGAACAGAAAGTGGAAAATTTTACTTCATTTCACTTATGGCCCATAACCGAAAAATAGGGATAGCACAATAACAACAATATATACATAGCTGACGAAGGCCAATAAATCCAAATATCTAATACAACCACATCAGCTTGTCCTTTATGTTCTTTTCTTTTGGATATACAAGAATGGAGGCGAGGGCCTTCACACCATCTGACCAGACCACACTGCTGACATGAATGGCATCCTTGCTCGCTGGGCTGAGCACTACAATGCTCTCTTGAATAGAGAAAAAGCAATCGCAGTGCTCCCCCAACTGCCAGTGAAGGAATCTGTGGCAGACCCACCCTCCAGTGCAGAGACTGCAAAGGCTCTGAAGCAGACCATGTCTGGGAAAGACCAGAAGCAATGAAATTCCAGCTGACATCTACAAGAATGGAGATGAGGTTCTCCTGGAAGCACTGACCAACCTCTTCTAGTCTATACTGGGTAAGGAAGATGCGCCCCAAGACTTCAAAGATGCCTCCATTGTACACGTCTACAAGAGGTAGGGTGATAACGCATCCTATGACAATCATCGAGGGATTTCCCTCTTGTGTGTCGCAGGAAAGATTCTTGCAAGGGTCATCTTGAACAGAGTGATCATCCACATAGCAGACTCCATCGTCCCTGAATCACAGTGTGGGTTTCATGCAGGCAGGAGCACAACCAACATGGTGTTTGCTGTTCACCAGCTACAGGAGAAGAGTTGTGAGTAGAATCAGGAGCTCCACATTCGACAACGTTAATCGGGCTGGCCTGTTGAAAATCCTTCACAACTTCGGTTGCCCAGAAAAGCTCATCTCACTGATCGTTTCCTTCCATGATGGCATGTAGGCTAGGGAGCAAGAGAACAGAGATAACTCTGACCCATTTCCAGTGAAAAATGGAGAGAAGCAAGGATGGCTTTTAGCTCCCACCTTCTTTTCCATTCTGTTTGCTGCAATGCTGATTGATGCACTCCAGGACTGTGATAAGAGGGTACACATCCAGTTTCATTCAGATGGCAAACTATTAAGAAAGCCCCCAAAACTCATAAAAAGTCAAGAGTTATCAAAAAACAAAACAGTAATTTTCACTCATTAACAACTACAAAAATCATTACTAGTTCTCCATAAAAACAGTATAATGATAATAATGCTGTGTCAAAATAATCTGACCAGTTATTCAGCACATTCCACCACAACAGGGGCACAGTCGTCAGGATCTGATGTGAAGTCCCACTGAAATTTCTCCGTCAGGTGCTGTCTGAATTTCAACCCCCGCGACCTCAAAGTCGAGTCCACTTCCTGCGAGTCCAAGTTGGAGAAAAACTCATGCAGAGTACCAGTCAAGAAATTGCTCTGGCTCACAATGTCCACAAAGAAGTCCTTGGGAATCTCGCGGATCTGAAAATGCAGAACGCCAATGAAGTCCTTGAAGAGGTCGGGAAGGGCCAGCAGGGCTGAATCACTGGTGCAAAGGATGTGCACCAACCACTTCCAGTGTTCGAACGAGTCATAATTCTGTCCAATCAGGAAACAGAGAAAAGCGAACTGTACTTCCCCGAGAATGCCAGCGGCATGGTGGGCATAGCGCTCCTGCAGCATTTGGTCCAGCTGGAAAGAAGAATCGATGCTGAACTTGGTGATCTCGGCCGGGCTGGCCCCGTCAGGGTACTTCTGCTTGGGGATCTTGGTGAAGCGGATCTTGGTGCCTTTCACAGCCTTCATCTTGGGCAGTCTGGCCTCCAGGGCGCTGTGCTGATGCCGGTCTGCTCTCGTCGTCTCCTGCTCCGCCTCCATGGCCTCGGTTTCAGCCTCTCGTTTGCGGGACTCTGATGTGCTGGGCTCAGAGACGAACTGTGCCATGGAGCAGATGGAGCCACATTCAGGCTGAAGGTCGCGGGCAATGTCGGCTGTGATGTGCTTGGTCAGGGACACCCACTTCTTGTAACTGTAACCACATGAAAACACCTGCTAGTTTACTTAGATATTGTCATAACTGTAAGGCCACAGAAATACTCTAATATTTCTTGTAACTTTAACCACAAAGAAAGTTAATTTACTTCTAACTGTGACCATACAAAAATATCAACAAGTTTAATATACTGCTTGTAACTCTTGCCATAATGAAATACCAACTTTTCTACTAAAACACCTCTTGTAACTGCAAACCATACAGGAATTTCAGTTAATTTACTTACACTCCTTGAAACCCACAAATAACTACCAATTAGCCTATTCATATACTTCTTGTATCTGTAACCATACAGATGTATCAATCAAGTTCACTTGCACTTGCTGTAACTGTAACCACACAGAAATGCCAGTTACTTTACATGCACACTTCTTGAAACTTAAAGAACACAAAACAGTCTTCTTATACAAACAGTCTTCTTATACACTATTTCACCTTTTCTAACTGTGATGACACAGACATCAGTCACTTGTCTTACTAATACATCAATACACTGGAATTCTAGAAAATACAGCTGTTCTTTTTTTAATGATCCACACTTCAAAGGCAGTACTCAGCAGTGCAGGTCAATAGACATGACAAGTTTAAAACACTTGCAACTGCTTGGCATCAACTGTCTCATGGAACCCTCACCCTGCCTACTGCCGGCTGCCTCACCTATTCCCCAACCACTTCTCACCTCTCATAAGGGTACGGCGCAAGGAAACGGTCCATCTCTTTCTTGTTCTCTTCAAACCTTGCCACTTCTTCCGGGGATGCCACTTCAGGCTTAATGTCTGTAAATACAAACAAAAAGTTGTTCAAGAAAACAGCTTGTTTCAGACCAAGAGAGGTACATACATGCAAGAAATATACACACACACATATATACACACAATTACACATACTCAGGCATGCACGCACAAACTCAAGCAGCATACACATATAGCAATGTAGGCAAACAAAGTGACTGGTCAGCATACTCATGAAATAATGAAGGTAAACAGATGACTGGTCAAGAAGAAAGTTCTTTTTTACAACTCGGGGCCTGAAGCCTGTATCACGGACAAGTATGACTTTCAGGAAAAGATCTGTCTGTTATAAACCTGTATACGTTTTTCTTCTTAGGTTCAGATTCTATGGATGGGTCCATTCTGTGGGCAATGCGGTCATTTCCCATATTCTCTGACAAGACAGTTGTTCCTTTTCTTTCTTAAATGGGTAGGGATGGGGAGGTCAGAGGAAAGGTGGGGAGAGGGGGTGGGGGGTGGGAGGGAGAGCTGGATTTAGTTTTTCTATGCTAGTACCTTAAATTCAGGTGTCCTATATTTCTGCAGTTCCGGGACACTCATGTGGTGATTTGCCTCCCTTTACATGGCAGAGTTTTCCTCACTTCCTCCAGGAGTTTTTTTTCATACTTAACTGTCCAGAAAATGCCTGAGAATGAAACATTGCCAAGCAACAGGATCCCCCCCCCCCCCCCCCCCCAAAAAAAAAAGAAATTGGGACAGCGGGAAGGTAACATCACTTCAACTGTGCACCAATGTGATCTCCCCCAGTGAGTTCATAATACTCAGCTCTTTTTCTTATTTTTTTCTGTGCCACTTTAGTGGCACTGCACCCAGGCCTCTCATTCCAAACCCCCGTCCACAGCCACAGCCTGGCCTGTACCACTGCAGCCCAGGCACCGGCAATCCACAGGGAGCAGTCAATGTCAAGTCATCAAGACGCAACCCACCGAAGGAGACACTGCACTGCTGCAAAGTCACTTCTGTGGAGTTAAGTGGCGTCTGTTCTGATCCAACATAAGCAAAACACCACCTACATGGTCCCCCTACTGATGACAATAACTGCAACATCGCACAGTCGGCGTGAGTGAGCTCCCCATCTGGAGGGCACCACCACGTCCATCCAACAACAGCCCCCATGAATTTGCCGATACCGGTGACCCTGATGGAATCAAAGCAAGGCTACTGACGAGAAGAGGACATCGAAACTGAGGTCACCATGAAAGCAGGGCATGAAGCACCACAGAATTTGACACACTTTTTTTTAGCTGATCGATGAGAATGAGGATGACGAAGATGATGCTACAGATTTCCATTCCGGTCACTTAGCTCTTTTTCAACTAGATCAGTTTTCTGCTTTTTCTTCTGTGAAGGAATTCACCTCTTTTCAACTGCATATTTTTGTCTGCCAATGGATTTCCATAAATGATAGTTCAATTTCGCCTTTCCCTCAAATGGGGAAGATTTTAGTAACAGTCTACAGGAATTTGGCCTAGAATTCCCAGAAATTATCTTGTTCACTACTTCTCTACATGTGAGTGCTTGTCTGACCACCTTGGCTTCTCTCAAGCCCTCTTCAAAATCATCCTCTGCTTTGGATTCTCGAATTAGCCATTCATGCCACAAGTGGTGTTCAGCAGAAGACTTGTTAGAGACCTGTGTTTTCTGTGCAATATCTTCCTCCTGCGTCATCCAACTTGCGTGTGGCGTGGTCCAGTTTGACTCGTGTTTGGCATGTGACTTTGACCTTTGCTTTAATATCATAGAGGGTCTGCTGGCTTTGGTAAGGGAATTGGCCGCCTCTCCCAGCCACATCCACTTCGATCCCAAAGTCAGTGGAGGCAGGCCAGTGTCTTCCCCCACCTGCTCCACACTTTGACCCCTCAGCGCCTTGTAGCGAAAGGAGCGGCTGGTGAACAATAACTTGGATGGGTCATTGAAACACACATGCCCCTGATGTTACACCAGGTTGGGTTGCTGCATGCAGGGAGCTGATCCAACAGGGATTTCTGATGCAAAAGGGCGAGCCTTGGTTCTGGTTGGGAGGATAGTGTGTTCCCTGCTGTAATGCAGGTATGTTCTGTGCCAGTGCAGGGAGAAAGTGTCTCGGAAAAGGTAGATGAGTTGTTTAATAATGATCGCTTTGATGACCTTCATATGTTGAATTCAAAATGTTTGGTTGCTAGATCAGCTATGGATAGCGCTTGATCTGTGATTCAGGATAGTGCTTGATCAGTGATTCATGTTATGCACTCCTTTGTTTTATGATCTTTCATCCTTCCCCCTTCCCCCACCTGATCACAAATAAACAAGCTGTAGCTGATCTGCTGGCCACAACTATTGAAAAGAACTCTTCCTCCACAAATAAAATGGCTGCTTTTCTGAAAAACAAACTTCTAAAAGAAAATTTCCTTGAGACTTCTCATGGACAACACTGAAGCCTACAATCTGCCATTTTCAATCAATAAACGGAAATCAGCGTTGCAAGTCTGCAATGATTCTGCTCCTGGCCTGGATGAGATCCACAATCAGTTTTTGAAACATCTCCCAGAAAGCTGTCTCCAGACCCTCCTGAAAGTCTACAACCACATCTGGACCACAGAGTGCTTTTCACCCTCCTGGCGGAAAGCCCTAATCATTGCAATTCCTAAGCCTGGAAAAGATCTTTTGAACCCATCAAATTTCGGTCCGACAGCTCTGACCAGCTGTATCTTCAAACTGATGGAAAAAATGGTCAATGCTAGGCTCATGTGGAAACTCGAAACCAATGGCCTTCTGGTGAAAGAACAGTGTGGTTTCCACAAACATCGAACTACAGTGGACCATTTGATCCGTCTGGAATCTATGCTTTGAAACGCCTTTATAAATAAACAACACACAACAGCTATTTTCTTTGACTTGGAGAAAGCCTACGATACCACCTGGAAATCTGGGATACTTCATGATCTCCATGATCTTGGTTTTCGGGGCCATCTTCCAGTTTTTATTAAAATTTTTTTTTGCAGAACGACAGTTTCAGGTTCAGGTGTTGGCACCACTCTCTCTGATGTTCACGAGCAGGAGTTGGATGTTCCACAAGGGAGTATACTGTCTCCTGCCCTCTTTAGCATCAAAATCAACAACATGTTAAGTCAGTTCAACAGCGTTCCGACTGCTCATTGTTTGTCAATGATTTTGCCGTCTATGCAACTGGAAGCTTGTACCTGAGTGTTCAGCGCAGGCTCCAGCTTTGTGTGGATAAAATCCATCAGGGTGCGAAAGAAAATGGCTTCGCTTTTTTTTGCTACTAAGACAGTGCATTCAGTTCCATAATTTTCTTCAGTTTTTTGCAGATCCTGAAATCCAAATGGGGAAATCTCCCATTCCAACTGTAAAAGAGGCCAAATTTCTAAGAGTTATTATTGACCAAAAACTCAACTTTCTTAGTCACATTAAAAACCTAAAAACTTCTTGCCAGAAAGCTCTGAACATTCTGCGGGTCGTAGCACACACTGACTGGGGCGCTGATTAGAAAACTTTGCTGCACCTCGACAGCGCCTTGATCTGTTCTAAACTGGACTATGGTTGCGCTGTGTACGGCTCTGCAAGACCCTCTTTTTGTTAAGATGCAAAACTACTGATGTCAGGTGTGGACATCATGAGTTTGGTTCACCAACATAAATGCTGATGAACATCAACATCTGGGAGATTGCCTTCTCTGATCTAAATTACACTATCTCACACTTCAGGTGTTGGGAAGTACTGTCTCCTTCCAGAACATCCCACCCCACCTCCAAAATAAATAACAATCCCCCCTTCTTTCCTATGATATTATAGGCTGTCCTGTTCCTCTGACAGTCTGTCAATCAGACAGGCATCAGAGACAGGATGTGTAGCTTAGCGCACAAAAGAGGAGATCAAGCCTCCCAGCACCACTGTCCACGTAGGATGGAAGACTGATCAGTCCTGATACAGTGAACCAATGACTAAATGAGAAGGAACATCCATCTCTCCTATTCTGAGATTCTGTGTCGAGTTTCACTTCTTAACCCAGAAGAAATTTAAGCTGAAACCAAGTTTTTTAAATCTTGAGTTCATGCGTTGTTTCTGTTTACGCCACACATTTTGACAGTATAGCTTTTTACCAATACTTGGTCAAATCTGTCAAGATGATGACTGAAAGAGTACTTTTAGAGCTAACTGTACTGAAAGAGCCCCTGCATTTCCACATGGACCGGTCCCCTGGTACACAAAGGAAAGGAATCCTGTCATGACATGAAGAACTTCAGCAAATTCGTGGACAAAATATCTGATTCATACCCCTCCTGCTTAATTATTACTGAGCTGCAGTGGCCTCAAAAGCACAAAGTGTAGCACTCTGACATTTTAAGTATAGCATTCCAAACTTAAGCATAGCACTTCTAGGCAGTATCACAGGAGTGCCTCGAGTCAAACTTTGCTTTGCACTTGTTGAGATGACGGAAGATAAGACAATGGAAATTTCGCTTGTAATCACATTGTTTTGACTTGACCTATAAAAAGTCAAAATGTCTTGAGAACAAAACCAATTGACAAGGTGGTAAAATTGCTATCGTCTTTAGGGATTTTTCTCCCGCTTTTCCTTCCATTCCACACTGAGCTTTGCAATTTTTCTTCATGAAATAAATCTGCAGTCTACATATCTTGGTGTCATTTAAGCTGCTGCTAAGTTCATAAAGCAATTAAATTTTTCTTCGGTGTGTGTGTGTGTGTGTGTGTGTGTGTGTGGTGTGGGTGTGTGGGTGTACAGCATTTTGTCACAAGGATTAGCAGCTTAGCATAATCAAAGAAATTGTAGCATGCTACGCCAAAAGCATAATACTTGGCAGCTCTGTCATAAACACACTATGCGCTTCAGCCATTCTACATCATTCATCACAACCCTTTCATATAAAGGTAAAAAAAAAATCAACTGAAAAACGTATACATTATTCCTTCCTTGTCCTTGATCCCTTAGACTCCTGTCCGTAGGGGCACCTGTGTAGCTCTGACAACCAGTCCTCTCCATTCATCCTGGCACTCCGCCCTCCTCAACACGTCCCTCAACTCCAGGCCCGTCCACTCTGTGATGTTGTCTTCCCATCTCTTTCTTTGTCGACCTCTCCGCCTTCCTCCTCGTACTGTGCCCTGCAGGATTGTTTTGGCAAGGCCTGATGACCTCGTGACATGTCCATAGCACTTCAGCTTGTGTCGTTTAACTGAAGTAAGGAGATCTGTATATGGACCGATTTCATTCTCGATGTGTCTCTTTACTTCCTCGTTGGTGATGTGATCTCTGTATGTAATGCCAAGGAGTCTTCTATAGCACCTCATTTCAACTGCTTTGATCCTTTTTCCGAGGTCAGCTTTTAGTGTCCATGATTCGCAAGCATAGAGGAAGATTGCCATGACTAAGGATCGCATCAGTCTGATTTTTGAGCTGATGGAGATGTTTTTGTTGTTCCATATTGGCTTCAACTTTGTCAATGCAGCTGTGGTCTGAGCAATTCTGGAGAGAATTTCTGGTCTTGATCCTTCATCTGCGATTGTTGCACCTAAGTATTTGAAGCTGTTGACGGGTTCAAGCTTCTTGTTGTTGATCATTATGTCGTTGGCAAAACCAATTGGGTTGTTGGTCATCACTTTGGTCTTTTCTGCGCTGATCTCCATGCCAAATTTTGTGGAGGTGTTGTTCAGCCTGTTGATCAGATTGACTAGTTCTTGCTCCTCTCCAGCTAAACCGTCGATGTCGTCGGCAAAATGGAGGTTTGTGATGGTTCTGCCTCCAATATTGACTGATCCTTCACGGTCTTCATGGTCTTACATTACAGGATACATTATTACCACACATAAAAAATCATAAACAGGCCCTGCCATTGGATAACACTGGAAGATGAACAGCTTGTATCTCCTGTTTCACATCTCACTGTCTGCAGAATAAAATAGGACAGCTAGCAAATAAAACATTGTACAAACAGAACAAAAACAAAAAAACAGGCAAGCAAACACACACACACACACACACAAACAGCAGATAACAGAAAAAGGAAGATAGAAAAACCAACATTACATGGGAAATTTTCAACATAGAATTTCAAAAGGTGGAGATACCATTACTACTGAAAGAGCCCCTAGAATCCCACTAGATCTTCCAATTCAACTTGTATGCGAGAACGCCCAACAAAACAGGAACCCAAAACCCACAAGGTTAATCTCACAGACAATTCTGTGCAGCAGTCAGATTGTCAGGAACTCTGTGTGTGTGTGTGTTGTGTGTGTGTGTGTACATGTGTGTATGTGAGTGTGTGAGAGTTAGTGAGTGCGTGCAAGTGTGCGTGCGTGCGCGAGTGAGTGCATGCGTGTGCGTACTTGAGCGCGACTGAGCGAGCGAGCGAGCGTGTGTGTGTGTGTGTGTGTGTGTGTGTGTGTGTGTGTGTGTGTGTGGTGTGTGTGTGTGTGTGAGTGTGTGTATGGTGTGGTGTGCGCGCGTGCATGAGTGCGAGTGTGTGTGCGTGTGTGTATGTGTGTGCACGCACATGTTTGCGCGGTGTGCGTGTGGAATGTGTACATGTTTGTGTACATCTGCACACGTGTTTGCTTCCAAGGGCAGGTCAAAGGACCAGCTAACTACAACTGTTTCATTCTGCTTGAAGTGATCATCAGGCCTGCCACTGGCTCAGGAACCTGAGACCCCCCACACCACAGGACTCGAACCTCAACAGCTGCTGAGGAAACACACACAGTCACTATATAGTGGAATTCAATGCTCACCTTCCAGATACTTGTCCCACTTCTTCACCATGATCTCACGTTTGCCAAAGTTGTGAAAAAATCCTGATCGGGGTCCGGCCTGCTGGTCCCGGTTCACAGCACTGTGTCAACATGATGACAATGACACCGTCTTAGCTGGCACAACATGTCAGATTAAATTTTAAAAGTAATTATTATGACTGCACCGAACAACATGGAAAAACCAATCACAAGACAAAACAGGACGCATTTCGACCTCTTAGGTCTTCTTCAGGCAAAATAAACAACACTCAGGACATTGGAAATGAAGAACAAGCAATCACTTGTTGTCAAATTCGGTGCAAGATGGGTGTTCAATCGTTTGTCCACGTTGTGCGGTGGAGTCATAATAATTACTTTTTAAATTTGTTTAAATCTCTACCTGCAGTCACCTCACTTTGCAACTTTGTCAGATCAAATTAAAACCTAAAACCATATCAACCAATACCCAGTCTCTGTGAAACACACGGTCCTGACTATCAAATGTTTTACAGTTTCCCAACATTTATGCTGATGTCCAAGAACAGATGTCAAGAAGAAAAATCATATATGGTCACTGGACCCTTGCTTGTTGACGTCTATTATTGTCTATCTCATAGGCCATCTTTTTGCAATGGTGGGTCACCATCATCCAATCCATAATTTCAGTATAATTAAATACAACTTTGCAGATCTTATTGCAATTATTGGACACATGGTACACTTACTGGAATAATAAATGTCCTCAGAGCCAAATGATTTGCAGCGTGTGTGTTCTCAGCTTTAATGTCTATTCATATTATTGTTTCCAAACAAATGAATATTATAATAATAAATAAGAAGAAAGCCTAGGGAAAAAAGAGAGATACATACAAAGGAGCAAGTGGGTACTGCACAGAGCGATAGGGTGGCGTAGTAAATTACATTACACAGAAGTTGCTCAAGTTCCCTTTTTCAAGTACAATTTAGGATGTCCACAGTTGGGTATCTGTGAACTTTGTCATCACGTCAGCCAAACAGGAATAATCTCTGTTGATACACTCTCTCATTACTGGGACGATGTCTTGATATATGATTCACATAAGCACAGTCAAACAAATGACAACTTTAAAGGAGAATTAAATGATGTACAGCGTACTCAGTTTTTACAAAGTAAGTTACAATGTACACCATACAGATAATAAATGTCTCTATAGTTTCAGTGACCGATCAGTCTGACAAAAACAAAAATAGAATTTTAAAATCTAAACTAGAGGTTTAAAATTTGACTCATGTCTTATTAATCAAGAGACTTTTTTTTCACTTGGTAATAAAGACAAGCAAACATCAACAATCTGTCTATGTCCATCTTTACAACAGTCTGTGTAGCATGACCAGCTATTTCATTTAAAGAAATACTGATACGCTACGGCCTCAAAAAAAGAAAAAAAAATCTATTGGAAACTTGGAAAGTAAAAAAGTGGAAAGGTTTTGATTTTCGTTAGCAAATCTGGATGCACAGTAAACGAGTGGGGTAACTTTTGCTCCCATAAGAAAACCTAACACAGATTAACTTTTATTCAAGACTGGCACAGCCTTTTAAACTTGAATAAAGTCAGACAAATACATAGACGAACAATCTAATAGTGGGGGAAAAAACAAGCTCAGGCCAACAACTCAACTGTCTTCATAGTAATGACTTGGCAAAGATTTGGACTTAAGGAGGGGGGTGGGGGGGGGGGGGAGGGGGAGTTTGAAGATGGAGAAACTGGTACATGAAATTAAGAAAATATATTACAGATATGAAAACTCTTCACTAGCTGCATAAGGGAACCATCGTAATCCCTTTTAAAGACAGATATATTTGTATTGCCTGCTCGGAGCAGGCAATACAAATATATCTGCCTTTAAAAGGGATTACGATGGTTCCCTTATGCAGCTAGTGAAGAGTTTTCATATCTGTAATATATTTTCTTAATTTCATGTTCCCAGTTTCTCCATCTTCAACCCCCCCCCCCCCCCCCCCCCCCCTTAAGTCCAAATCTTTGCCAAGTCATTACTATGAAGACAGTTGAGTTGTTGGCCTGCGCTTGTTTTTTCCCCCACTATTAGATTGTTCGTCTATGTATGTATTTGTCTGACTTTATTCAAGTTTAAAAGGCTGTGCCAGTCTTGAATAAAAGTTACTCTGTGTTAGGTTTTCTTATGGGAGCAAAAGTTACCCCACTCGTTTACTGTTTATTGTTTACTATTCCCTGCCTCATTTCATTTCCAAAATCTGGATGCAGTCTGTCATAAACTGACATTAACATTATATGGATATGAAATCAACACACAACAAAGCTATAACAAAAAGACAGATACCGGCAATAACAGCAGATGATTCAATTCCATTCTAAGTGCAGTCTATTTTAAACAGAAATTGGACACGAATTCTGAAGGAAAAAATAAAAAGAAGAATTCCGGGTACTTTCGAAGGCAGAATACAAAACCCAGCGACAGAATTTCCAGTTTCACCAAAAACCATCTGTTAAAAACTATGATTTGGGTAAATATTTGTTGAACAATTCGTCCTTGTCAGAATATTAGCAGCATCTCCATGTCGATGCTGGGATATCTGCATTTCAGTGTTGACCTATTCATAGTTATATAGAGCCCACTCCATGCCCCAAGAATGAAATGGCAAGAATTCGACCAATGAGTAGAGTATCTTGTCTCAGACTACAACTTTCACACCAGACTGATGCATAACTATGTTGTGATCATTTGAAGCACCAAATTGTATGACTCTCCCTGAAACTGTTTAATCTAAGATACACTGTACCATACATAGAATTCTGAACTGATTGGCTTCTTAAAATATCTTAAATAAATGTTAGCGAACCGCCCAGAGAACGTGGACAAACGAGTCACAAGACGAAACACAACACGTTTCGACCTCTTAGGTCTTCATCAGGTGAGACATTAACGAATAAAACAATGAAAATTCACTTAGCTTTGATCGCTTCAGATCACTTCGCAGGGTTCAGCGCAAGGAAGAAGGCGTTGAATGAGAACGAGGCTGTTGGAAGGGAAATAGTGTTTGTGTGCATGCATAAGCATGTTGGGGCATGGAGTGGGCACTATTTCCCTTCCAACAGCCTCGTTCTCATTCAACGCCTTCTTCCTTGCGCTGAACCCTGCGAAGTGATCTGAAGCGATCAAAGCTAAGTGAATTTTCATTGTTTTATTCGTTAATGTCTCACCTGATGAAGACCTAAGAGGTCGAAACGCGTTGTGTTTTGTCTTGTGACTCGCTTGTCCACTTTCTCTGGGCGGTTCGCTAACATTTATTTAAGATTTGTTTAGATTTCCGCCTGCAGTCCTCTCGCTTTGCAACTAGATCTATTCTTAAAATATGTTTTGGAGAAATGTGTTTGTGTTTGTTCCATTCTTCAATTAACAAGTCAAATCATTCAAAGAAATCTTAAACAGGGAAAGGAAACTGGGGGGGGGGGGGGGGAGGGGGGGGGGGAAGAGAGAGTGTGTGTGTGTGTAAAGTTGAAAGATGGGTTATCATTTGTGTACCTTGTCCCCAACTCTTACTCTCACATGCATATGCTGAAACTTTTAAAAAGATCAAGATATTCACTGGCTTGAGAGAAAATATAATATATTAAACGTTTGTGTGCATGCATAAGCATGTGTGCGTCAGTGTATTTCCAGAGACAGAGCACATGGTTCGGAAAGTATTCCCCATGGCTTCAGAGCTAAAATAAATGCCTCCAATTCAAACTGACATATTCATATATAACTAGTCTCAACAGAGATCAGATGCTGATGACAGAAGATAGCACAATCACCTATAGTAGACAAAATGCAGTCCAGGAGGAATCATCTTCATGCCGCGGAAGTTGGGACCAACGTTCCATGAGTTGAAGTCAATGCCAAACTCCGAGCCTTCTGGCATGTCTAGGAAGACAAGTATTGCCCCTTCCTCGAACAACACCTGAGCTGTTTCTTGATCCATGTCAGACGGTTAAACACTTCTGTACAGTCTGAAACACAAAGTCAGTATGGTTTGTAGCTTGAGTGGGGATCCATGTCAGTCTATTACCATTTTTGTTTAGGAAAAAAAATTGCATGCTTACCAGTAACACAGGGAAAACAATATGGTCATATATTAATATATATATACACACATATATATATATATATATATAGAGAGAGAGAGAGAGAGAGAGAGAGAGAGAGAGAGAGAGAGAGAGAGAGGAGAGAAATTCAATGTTACAAAAAACAAACAAAAACATGCAACAGTTACATTAGTTTTTCACCAATATTTCGACCTTTGGTCTTCCTCAAGGTACATGACACTGGGTACCAAAATGAAGGGCTACAGACGTTCAGACATTTTTTTTATGTTGATCAATGTGGATGAGGATGTAGATGATTCAACAGATTTCCATTCTTGTCTGAGACTGCATCATAGTGCATGACAGGGTTGTACCCTATGCTTACTTTCGTAATATATCCGGGAACTTGTAGTTTGAGCAACACTCTAAGACACACATCCATTTGGTAGATGAAACTCAACTGTGCAGTTCCTTCTTCTTCTTCTTCTGTTATGTGGACACAATCAACACTCTGTTTATTTTGCCACAGAATAGAGGGTTGGGAGTCTGAAGAGTAACGTTACTCATTTCACCATTGCAGCTGGTTGCATGAGATGTTTCGTCAAAACGGGACCTAAAACCTTAAATGAAAAAATTAATACTACGCCGAACGAAAGAGACAAGTTAAAAGGCAATTTTTCTTGTAATTTGTTTGTCTCTTTCGTTCGGCATAGAGCAGTTTTTCTTTTAAGTTTGATTCAATTTCCGTCTGCAGTCACTTGAAACTAAAACTGATGGTAGTCAGTCATGCACTGAGTGAATCAGACTAAATCACTGTATGACACTCACACTCAAGACTATTTTCACTTTAACAAGTCACTAGTTCCGACGTATGCTTATCAATCTTTTAATTTCTGCATTCTCACCGTTATGGGTTAAATCCGTTATGTAAACTTCTATTTAGTGTGGGAACGCAAACCATTGCGACAAGGCGTCCAACTAGTTCAGTATATGCGTCTGTGGTTCTAAGTCGACACAGGCTGCTCTTTTTGTATAATTTACCCGACAGTTTGCCCTGGGTGCAACAAACTACTTGTTTTCTGACTAATTACTTACCAGTTTCTCAATTTACCATATTTTTCTGTTCATTCTCATGCAGAATGTTCACTCCAAAAGTTGAAGTCTTAAAACGTTTGCAAAACGTCGATAAGGGAAACAAGACACAGCTCAAATTATATCAGATATGCGTTATTTCCCTTTGTGACATGACAAAGACGTTCCGAGGACAAATTAATCGACCACCAGGCGCTTTTGAGTTCCCTCATATTACTTAAGACCCACATGTCATTTAAGAGAGTTTTTTATTATTTTTTTTTAATGATTTTCCAACATTAACAAAAGGGATAATCGACATAACATACAATAAACATCATACAAATTGGTACATTAAATCAAGGGAGGGAATGGGGGTAAAAGGGAAAAAAGCATAAACACATGAAAAGAAAACAAAAATCCAATAGTCCATTCAATAATCAACGAAGAATAAAAGAAAAGAAAAAGGTCACAAACGTACAACCTTGACTCTTTCTCATTCATGAGGCACCCGAGGAATGAATACGTCCAGTATGCCTGTCCAAATAGGGTAAAGTGGTTAGTCAGAATGTTTTCACATGTATACACATATTTTCATAAGTTTAGCTACTTATTACCCCCGACTACTTTTTGCTCGTTCTTTTTCTTTTTCCCTCCTCGTCTAACTCATTCCAATAGACCTAACAATTAGTTTTTCATAAGGGTACCATTTTCTATCAAATTCCATGTATTTCATTTCTGAATAATGCATATATTTTTCAACCCTGTATATATTATTAAGTTCTCTCAAGAAATGATTGACAGGAGGTTTTATTTTATTTATTCTGCTTCTATATATGTAATGTTTAGCCCATAGGATAATGTGTTCAAAAACTTCATCAGTTTTTGTATGCTCATCATTTCCGAATAGAACCAGCTCCACATTAAACTCTATTCTGCTGCAATGTTCACATCTTTCTTTTAATGTTTTTTCTAGTTCCCCCCAGAAATGTTTCGCAAACTGGCACTGCCACAAGTAGTGTTGAACTAAATCGGTTTCGGATTCACAAAATGTACACAGATCAGTGGTAAGAATTCCCATTTTCTTTAAGATACAATTTGTAACCAAAATATTGTGACAAATTCTTATTTGTAACCATTTTAATTTAATTTCTTTAATTTTTTTCACTTGTTTCATTGTTGTTTCCCAATCTACCAAAATTTTTAATTTATCTTCCCATTTTACAAAGGAGCTTATGTCAAATATTGTTATTTTTTCAACGAGAGTGCTGTAAAAAGGTTTCAATCCCTTTTTAACGCTTGACTCCTCTCCTCTTCCTTCCAATCTCCCACCTTCTGACCTTCCACAGGCTTTCTCTGACTACTTTGTCAACAAGATCACTAATCTTAGGCTTTCACTGGACTCCCTGACTAATACTCATGCACCATTTCCCGATCCCCCTTTCTCGGGAACTTTCCTCACTTCCTTCCATCCTGTTTCTGAGGTCTTTGTAAAGAAAATCATCATGAAATCTGGCATTAAAACCTGTGAACTTGACCCACTACCAGCTTCTTTCCTCACCCATTGCCTTGACACTCTACTCCCTCATATTACCATCATCATCAACCACTCCCTCTCAACTGGCTTCTTTCCTTCTTCTTTCAAATCTGCAATTGTAAGACCTCTTTTGAAAAAGACTACTCTTGACCCTGACAATTTGAAAAACTACAGACCTGTGTCAAATCTTCCGTTTCTTTCAAAAATTTTAGAGAAAGTTGTTCTTGACCAACTGTTAGACCATCTTCATTCCAACAGCCTTGTCTATCCCCTTCAGTCTGCTTACCGCTCTGGACATAGTACTGAGACTGCTCTTCTCAAAATCTGTAACGACATTCTGACTGCCCTTGACTGTAACAATGTATCACTTTTGACTCTCTTGGACCTATCTGCTGCCTTTGACACTATTGACCACTCTATCCTCATTTCCCGCCTACATCACTCTTTTGGGCTTGATGACACAGTCTTGAGTTGGTTTCATTCCTACATCACTGATCGTCAACAAGTAGTTTCTATCAACGGCCTTTCTTCTAATCCCTCTTGTCTGACCTACGGCGTGCCACAAGGATCTGTCTTGGGCCCTCTACTCTTCATTCTCTACTCTTATCCTGTCTCTTCTATCGTCCAAGAACACCTACTTCAGCATCATTCCTTCTCTGATGACAATCAGCTGTATGTCTCTGGGCCTCTCTCTGACCTTCCTCTCATGATCCAAAACACCCAGTCTTGTGTAGCCAACCTTAAGGACTGGATGACCCGAAACAAACTAAAACTAAATGAAGATAAGTCTGAACTGATCCTGATCACCCCACCAAAACTTCAAAACCACCCTTCTGTTCCGACTTCCATCAAACTTGATTCACCTATCACTCTCTCTCATTCTGCCCGCAACCTCGGTGTAACTCTTGATCAAACCCTGTCCTTCCAACAGCATGTCAGCAATGTCTGTCGCACTTGCTTTCTTGAACTCCGCCGAATTGCTTCTATTCGCCATCTTCTCTCAGAAAACACAACAAAAGCTCTTGTCTGCGCATTTGTTCTATCCCGCCTGGATTACTGTAACGCTCTTTTGTCTGGCTCTCCCTCTCATCTCATCAACAAACTTCAAAGAGTTCAGAATCATGCTGCCCGTCTCATCTTCCGCACTTCTAAATATAACCATGTTACCCCATTGCTCCGCTCTCTCCACTGGCTCCCTGTTCAGCTAAGAATATCCTACAAGATTGCCTCTCTCTGCTTCAAATCTATCGAGTCTTCCTGTCCTGAGTATCTCACCCACCTGTTACATCTTTACACCCCATCTCGAGCTTTACGTTCCTCATGTGACACTCGTATCTACAGTATCCCCACTGTTCGCACTAAAACCTTTGGTCAACGTTCCTTTGCCTATCAAGCTCCAACTACCTGGAATCAATTGCCTCGCTCTCTCAGATACTCACCCTCACTGCCCACATTCAAGCGCCTTCTCAAAACTCATCTGTTTCCTAGGTAACTTCGTCTTCCCTGTGACCCGACGTTTGCAATGTGTGATGCGAGTGTCTGCTTTGTGTGCGTTCGTGTCTGTGTGAGTGTGTGTTTGCGTGTATGCATGCTTGTGAGTTTGTGTCCTTGCTTTGGATTTTGATGCCTTTTTCTCATGTATGATTGTTATATATTGTGTGATTTGATGTCTGTTGTGATATTGTAAACGCCTAGGGCATTCAATTGATTAGGCGTCATAAATGTTCATCATAATAATAATAATAATATTATTTGTAGTGCTTTCGTTCTTAGATTACAGCTATTGTTCGTTACTTTAATATTTCTACTTCTTAAATACCTTTTTATTGATGATATACGGCCCATGAATTCGAGATAATTTACAGTGATATCATATTTTTCAGAAAAAGTTTTATAATCGAGAAAACTTCCATCTTGATTTACAACATCTTTAACTAGGAATATCTGTTTTGCTATCCAGTTTTTAAAGTTAATGACGTCATTACCAACTCTAAACTTATCATTACAGAATAAAGGCTCTGCTAACACCTCATTCGAATTGTTTAAAAATACCTGATCCGCAAAATCAACATACGAAGTGAAAACGTCTTTCCAAAATTTATTGATTTTTTTGCTGAGGAATTTTCTAGGTCCGTAGACGTCAAATGAATCTATTTCTGGGAACGTAGCACTTAATATTGTTTCCATTTTGAATTTGTCGTGTATATTCTTTTTAACCAGGTCAGTTTTAAAGCTTGTATATATTTGCTTAAATGTGGAACACCTATACCTCCATTTTCAACAGGAAGTACTGCGTATTTCCTTTTGATCTTGTCAGTTTTTTTTATTCCATATAAATTCAAAACATGTTTTCTGAAGCTGATTTATTACATCTTCTGGAGGATTAGGCAACAGAATCCATAGGTATATGAGTTTTGAAAGAATCATGGACTTCAGTACTGCAAACCTGCCTAGGGGTGTACATATACGTTTTGACCAAACTTTAAACAATTGTTTTGACTTCAATAAATTTATCTGCTGTGTTGATTTCTGTCATTTTTGATAAGTCTCCTGTGAACCAAATACCTAGTATCCTATATTTTGGTGGATTCCATTTCATTTTCTTTTCAGAAAGATACTCACATTTTGAGTTTTTTTTAAAAAGTTTTCCTAGCCATACGTTTACAGTTTTTTCATAATTGAGTTTTAGTCCTGAAATTTCTTCAAACTCTTTGAGTTTTAAACAGATTTTCATACGAAACCCTATCCCCTTCTAATGTAAACACTGTATCATCTGCAAATTGGCTGATTTTAAACATCGTATTGAGTATT
>CM065731.1:32098832-32121332 GCA_033310375.1 Conus canariensis | reverse complement strand
TGTGTGTGTGGTGTGTGTGTGCGCGCACGCGCGCGCGATGGTGTGGTGTGTGTGTGTGTGTGTGTGTGTGTGTGTGTGTGTGTGGTGTTGGCGTACGTGCGTGCGTGCGTTTGTGTGTGTTTATATGTGTGTATGTGTGCGTGCATGTGTGTGTGCGTGCGCGCGCGCGTCCTCTCTCTCTCTCTCTCTCTCTCCAAAGATTCTGAGAATGACTGTCCATTTGTCTTGGTGTTATCGACAATAATAAAACACATGTCCTATTTTGTCCTCCTTGTCCATGATGATTTGAGAACAGAATTCCTACCTACTAAGTACACCAATCGCCCATCGCTGTTCCGATTACTGGAACTTTCAGTGGGAAAAAAAAGTCATCTGTTACAAGTTATTGCACTGTTTGCACGTCAAGCTTTTGGGAGATGGACACGTTTGCTAAAATAATGGATGAAGAAGTAAAGTGATGCTGAAAGCTATGAGATGTAACATTTCTTACACTCTACCATCTGCAGAGGCCATGGATGATTTTACCATGAGTAGGGACCTGTAGCCCTGATACTGTTGTCACTGTCGTTTCTCCCCCCCCCCCCCCCCCTCTCTCTCTTTCTCGCTCTGAGTTAACGTGTGTTGGATGTAGTCAGTTGCCTGTGAATGCTACGTTTTGGGGCCATACAACCGTGTCTCTCTTTTCGATTATGGAGGAGGACGGGAGGGGGGAAGCGAGGGAGTGTACTTATCAAACTTACTATCCACACGGTGTGGTAAAAACCCGATGGCCAAATATAACGTGTCAAAATCTCTCTCTCTCTCTCTCTCTCTCTCTCTCTCTCTCTCTTCTCTGTCTGTCTGTCTCTCTCTCACACACACATGCTCATACTTGTACACTCACACACACACACGTATATATATATTCTCCTTCCTTGTAACCCAAAATTGTCATTCCTCCTTTCAACCCCCCCCCCCCCCCCCCCCCCCCAGCTGCTCATGTGTGTGTGTGCCTGCGCGGTGGCGTACGTGCGTGCGTGCTTGCATGCTTACGCGCGCGCACTCGCTCACTCGCGTTCTGGCGCGCGCGCGGGCGCCCGGGTGCATCCACTCATATACACGTGCGCTCGCCCTCGCGCGCGCGCGCGCTTGCGCACACGTACGCACGCACACATTTACTAGTCGTTTCCGGACCGGTTCTTATTCTGATGTAATGCCCTTCAAATATAATCATCTTTTCCCTTACACCCCACCATACCATCTCCCCTCTCCCACCTCTTCAATCCGCGGTCCCCCATTTTCTTTGTGTATTTTCTTTTATACATAACCAGTATTTAGGCTCCTTTGGATTTTACATTTGGTCCGCCTTTTTATGCCTGTTAGTTTAAAACTGGGAATATTTTTATCTTATAAGTGTAACTGTTTATAAAAGAAATAACTATACTGTAAAATGATCTAAAAGTACCCTTCACCCTGCCCTTTCTTTTCACCCCCTTTCTGATTTTATCCCAATCTCCCCCCTTCCACACCCCCTCTCCCCTCCCCTCCTCGATACACATACTTTTTTTTTTTTTCTTTTCTTTCCCCTCTGAATAAAATTATGTTATACCTCTGAAAATTTGTCATTCATAGTGCCAATGTTCTCTCCCCCCCCCCCCCCCCTTTTATTTATTTATTTTTATTTTATTTATTTACTTTATTTATTTATTTATTTAATTTTATTTTTATTTATTTTTTTTTTTACCTCCATCTCCCTCCGCCTCACTGTATCCCTATCCTGCCTCCCCATCCCCTTACCCCCTACTCCCTTAATTTTCGTTCGACAATTTCCGCACTTAAACACCCCGCACCCCCCCCCCCCCCCCGCCCCGCCCTACAATCCCCCTCTCCCCTACCCCCTTCTCCCATTGCCACTTCCACTTTCCCCTTTTCTAACCCCCCCCCCCCCCCCCCCTTTTCGTATAAACACATTTTGATAAAATCAAGGAAATGTACACCTTTATTTTAATCATGCTACGTGGATGCAGTTGTGGATGTATATATGTAATCACATACATATTTGTCAAATGTTTCTTTTTCTTGGTCTCTCATCTTGTTCTTATTTCCTCATACCCAACTGTCTTTACCCCCCCCCCCCCTCAACTCCCTCCCCCCATGCCTTCCATTTCTCCCTCGACACCATCCCCTCTTGTCCCCTCCCCCCCCACTCCCCACCGTCTTTTCTCTCTCTTTCCCTCATCCCCCCCCCCCTTTTTTTTTTCTGCCCATTTCTCTCTCTCCACTCTCTCCTCCCCTCTTACTCGGTGATATACATATGTGTGTGTGTGTGTGTGTGTGTGTGTGGTGTGCGTGCGCGCTGTGGTGTGTGTGTGTGTGTGTATGTGTGCGCGCGCGTTGTGTGTGTGTGTATGTATATGTGTGGGGTGTGTGTGTGTGTGTGTGTGTGTGTGTGTGTGTGTGTGTGTGTGTGTGTGTGTGTGTTTGTCGGTCTGTGCCTGTGTGTGTGTGTGTGTGTGTGTGTGTGTGTGTGTGTGTGTGTGTGTGTGTGTGGTGTGTGTGTGTGTGAGTGTGGTTGGAGGGCCTATTGGAGTGAATAATGTCCTGCATGCGGCAGTTGTTGACCTCTTTTAACCTGATTTTACCTGGTTTACCTGAATATGAGTTCACCATCAACGGTTTGTCCTTTTAACTTGATGTGAGGCTTTTATCTTTGTACCTTGGCCTGACGAAGCTGTTCACAGCGAAAATTTGTTTAAAATACAAGTCTTAGACATGAACCGACTGTTGTTTTTATTCTTGTGTTTTACCGTTTCTGGTTTCTACCTCAGTGAGTTCTACAGGGTGCGGAGCTCAGGACAACAAGAGAGCATTATTTTTAAATATATATACATATATATATATAGATAGATAGATAGATAGATAGACAGAGAGATAGAGAGAGAGACATATATATATGTATATATATATATTATATGTATATGTGTGATATATATATATATATATGTGTGTGTGTGTGTGTGTGTGTGTGTGTGTGTGTGTGTGTGTGTGTGTGTGTGTGTGTTAGGAGAGAGAGAAAGAGAGAGTTATACAGTTATATATAGTCATATAGATGTAGATAGATACTGACAGGCAGGCAGACAGACAGATAGACTGACATCAGATACATAGACAGACACAGACTGACAGACAGACAGGCAGACAGACAGATACTGTTTATCTACCAGAACATCACTCGCCAAAAAAAAAAAAAAAAAAAAGAATGGAAAAGAAAAAGAAAGACAAGCAGACATGACATCGTTCGACATAACCACATCAGCACTCACCATCAGCATGCTCCAGACTTTGAGCGAGCCCGTGCCACGTGACAGGGCCACGCCCATCCCGGAGTTGCCGCCCGGCATGGCGCTTCTGCCTGTGTCTTCAGCGACGGTCAGGAGGTCCTCCTCAGCTCTCTGGACAAGAAAACAGAACGTGTGAAGAACGTGATATGGGAAGTACTGATTGATGATGATTTACAGTTTATTCCAAAATGCCCTGAAAATGGGGTTCCCGGAAAATATCAATCAGTAATGTCAATTTTAATCAGTGCAATTTATTTCAGACCGGATGAAAAGTACAGCTCAAGCAAAATCATAAAACTTGAGAGGATGTATAAACTATGCTTTTATATCTAGGTTGGTTATCTAATTTTGAACGTGTCTATTGCATAATAGTGCCACTGTTGATGTCGAAAACAGGTTGACATTCAGTTCGTTTACTTTGTGATGAACGTTTCATATTAATTGTTTGTTATGGAACAGTACAGTTTATTCTATGGTGTCCTTCACACCCCAATAGGGGCAGACGATTAAAAGTTTTTGAATCTTGAATCTTGAAGGCGGCAATACCCCTAAGCTGATAATCTGCAAATTTTAGGTGACTTCAGCCTTCCAGTACTGTGTGGGACGAGGGATCATGGGATGTGGAATCATGCAAAATAAGAGTGGGTCAACCAGCTTCCACATCCTGAAGAAGTGTAAAGCTATATTTCACTCAATACCAGAGGGGAAGTTATACCAACCAAATGAGGACAAGTACCTAGTCTTGTTGACCCGGGCTGATCCCTTGGGCGTCCTTAGGGATGAGACAGGAATGTACGTTCCATCCATCTCAAGTCCGCCACGCCTAGCGTCCCAAGGGGTGAGGTGAAAACAGACTCCCTATCCACCTCAACCTCCATCACGGCTGGCGTCCTCGGAAATGAGAAGGAAGCAGACTTCCCATCCTCGCCAGTCTCTATCACACAAAAGTATCCTGAACCTGAGGCGTTTCATCCTGTGGGAGCGCCGCTCAGTGTGATACTCCAAATTTGGGTTTGTCAGCGGACAAATATCGAAGTGACCCTCTCCAAGTTCCTCAGCAGCTGGTCTGGTGTTGCCCCAACGGCCTACCTGCAAGGTGACCAGGACCACATTTTCTGTGCTCCACCTATCCCCTTGCAGTACTTGCAACGCTCTAGCAACCAACTTCAGCCACGTTTTTGGTTTGACATCTCCTCGTTGCTTGGCAGCAACAACCATTATTCCTGCACACTCAGTCTCAGACTTCTGCTGGTGACGTATGCCGTCACCAGCAGAAGTCTTAGGGGATTCCATGTCCATGGTGCTGGGTATTCCTCTGCCAGCATTTCCGCTTCTCTGGGCTCATACAAGCCACCAACATCTGTAGTGCCTTCCAGTGAATGGGAGCTGGCACACATTTCTGATAAAATGTTTCTGGAACCGGCTCTACCACAATCATGCTGGCTGAAAGCCTTCATGACCGCCTTCTGGCAACTGGTGATGACTGTATTGCCCATACTGGTGCGGTGCTGCCTGCTAATGAATTCTACCAGCCTGTCCCAGTTTCCATATGGTCCCAACAGCCATGCCATTGTCTGCTTCAGTGTCTTTCGGCTGTGAAGTACTTGGCATAAGTGGTAGAGTCTTCCTGGGAGCTCCAACTGCCTTGGATCGTTTTGATGGACGCAACTTGGAAATCCTTCCATGGAATATGGTCCTCACAGCATTGCCGGAGTATGAAGGAACTAAAGCCTTGACTGAAGAGCTGGGGTCCTTTTCCTTCCTTCCATCTCCTTTGCTAGACTGGTTCTGCAGCCACTTCCTGTACCGCCTGCTGTCTTTTTTTTCCGATGCACAACCTGCCTGCAGTAAAAGCACTTGATATTGGAATCTGGACTGTTAGGACCTCGCTTTCCACTGTCTTTAATAGGCTGCAGAAAAGTGGTCAGCTTTTCATGATCTGCTTGAGAAAGCTGTCCAGATCCTGCTTGGAAAAAAAAAAACAGTACTGACCTGTGGCTCCTCCCGATTTTCCCTCTCCGCCCCATCCATGACTAGGGAGACATGCTGATACCATTTTACTTTCTGGACGGCTTCTTCCATGGTTCTGGGTCTTTCCAGATATGCACAATATTATTACCCTGCCTCCTGGGCCAGCCCACCAGTGCAAAATTTGCTGATTGTTTCGACTTGTGCATGTCAGGAAGGTCCCTGAGGGCTGAATCAGCAAGCACTGAGCCTGCCTGCATAGTCGTCATAGGACTCCCTTGGGTTTTGGCTGGCTTGCTGGAATTTTAACTTTGCTGTTTTTGTCAGCTCTCTGGCGCCGAAGCGTGCTTCCAACAACTTCAATATCTGGAGATAGGAGCACTGACAGCCGATCTTGGTGGCTATAATGAAGAAGTCTTGAGCTTTTCCTTCAAGACATCATCCAAGGGAATCCCAACTCTCCATTTCAGACCAGTCGAGGGCTGTTCTATAACTGTCGAACCTGTATTTGAATGACAACCATTTCAGACCAGTCGAGGGCTGTTCTATAACTGTCGAACCTGTATTTTAATGACAACCATTTCAGACCAGTCGAGGGCTGTTCTGTAACTGTCGAACCTGCACTCGAATGACAACCAGTTTGATTTCCCGTATTACTGCAGATTTTTGGGGGTCCCCTCTTGGTTCAGAATAGGGGTGCCTAACGGGACTGTTTTCCCTGCTGCTGTCCGAGGATTCAAAATGCAATGTCGACCCACTCCCAGCACAGTCGTGTTGGCTATGGCAGTAATGTCTGGTTCTGTATGACCCGGACCTTCGGTGCCTGTTCCAAGTCACTCTTAAGGCGGAAGGAGAGCCTGATGGAGTCTGTAGTCGTCTGTCATGCCTCTTGCCACTATACAGGTACTCCTCTCTATGTCTATAATCTCTGTTATGGTCTCCTGCGAAATTCTGACGCTGGTGCTCAGATGGTGCTGGAGGTCTGGACCTACTTGAGTGTGGAGAAACGTGACTGTAATGTTTAGGTATTCTTAAGTCCCCAACATGATGTCTGCGCTGTCGGACCTAAAAGATGTCCTCATTTTGGTATTTGACTGCTTCAGACCCAGCTTGTATTCCTGCGACAGAGCCTCTGACCCAAATCTGCGGCAACACTGTCTGCCACAGGCTGATCTTGATGACGGATCCGGATCTCCAAAGCAATCTCCATTCACGCCCTCGATAAGACAAGCTAAGCTGTGATTTCTAATCAGCTTTTCAAAAGGATGGTGTTCTGTCTTTTCAGCAGACCCAGGAGAGCCCATTTCCAACTCAATCACTATTTGGTGGATGAGTAGGAACTGGTAGCAGGTTGGCAAACAAGGAACTGGCATCGCCGGGTTCAGCAGCTTTCGCTTGCATCTGAGTGAAGAGAGGTCCAAAAATCATCCGCGGACTGCTGTTCGTCCCGTGTGGGCAGGGAAGTACTTGTTCTTCTCATCTCACCAGTGCGTTGGCCAGTTTTTGGCTCTATAGAGTCCCCCATGGCACTCTGCTGTGTTCTAACATCGATCAGCGCAAGCAGGTGGTCGGGTTTGCCGCACGGAACAGCTATCATCACGGATAATGTAAATTCCCTCTTCCTTTATACACACAAGCCGCGCTGTTCAATCCAGAGGCCGATTCACACTTTTTTCATTTTTTTTTCTGTGGGTCCTCCAACCTCAAAATTTTCCCACTGGGGCCTCCATCCTCTTATTTTTTCCCACTTTTCCGAAACCGACTCACACTCACTATGCATTGTCTGTGTGCTATTTACACATGGACATCCGCTTGCTGGTTTTAGTGTTTTAACATTAGGTACAAAGCGTCTTGGTTTATTCGTGTAGTAGATGCACTGGCACACACACACACAGACACACACACACAGACACACAGACACACACACACACACACACACACACACACACACACCAGTCCATGCACACACACATCACACACAAGTGTACTCTTACCACGAGCACATACAGCGATAACAATGATAAAAATTACACAGACAATGTTAGGTAGGTACCCAAGGTCTGACCAGCGCGTGTGTGCTAATGCGCAGGTCAGCAGACATCTCTCTGATTATTTACGTCGTAGCCATGAGAGCCTCATCTTTACCATTCTGCCACCTTCCTCCTTTCAGTTGAGTTCTGTCTCTTGGGACTAAACATCAAATCAAATCTCGCTTTTTTTTTTCTTTTTTTTTCTTTTTTTTTTTATGTCCAGATCGATTTGATTACAAAAAGTCAAGCACATTTGCTCGAAAGTCAGCCAAGGGGTTAAATACGTAGATGATAATTAATAATATGCAGTATATCATTCGTGGCGTAATGATTTTAGATCATTTATTCATTTGTTCATCATCAAGAAGCTTTTAGAATATTTTTAGCTCTTCCAACAAGCATCAGTGGTGTATTCCAGTAAGGTGCGATTCTAATAATAAAACAACTTTTACGAATGCGAGTTCTTGAATATTTGATAAAGTGTTTATCGATGGCATTCATGAGAGAGAGAGAGAGAGAGAGAGAGAGAGAGAGAGAGAGAGAGAGAGAGAGAGAGAGAGAGGGAGAGAGAGAGAGAGAGAGAGAGAGAGAGAGAGAGAGAGAGAGAGAGAGAGAGAGAGAGAGAGAGAGAGAAGACATCCAGTCTTCGCCCTGAGTAGTGACAACAATGCAAAATAAGACAACGCAATACATGTAGAAGCATGCAAAAAGAGGTTGAAATAAAAACTAAAATAAAGATAAAAAAGAAAATGAACAAAACGAGAGAGAGAGAGAGAGAGAGAAGAGAGAGAGAGAGGTGTAAGGTAATGTTGCTTATAACCCAGCTGACCGCAAAGGGCCATCCATATCAGGGCTGAGAGAGAGAGAGAGAGGGGAGAGAGAGAGAGAGAGAGAGAGAGAGAGAGAGAGAGAGAGAGAGAGAGAGAGAGGACAAAACTGTTTATTTACGAGGATAATAAATATACACTGGGCTTTTAGCCTACATCCGGTCCTCGCCCTGAGCAGGGTCAAGTAAGGAAAGAATATAAATGTAGAAGCATGCAAAAAGCGGTTGAAATTTATTTTTAAAGATCTAAATGATAAAAAGTAAATGGTATAAAACAAGAGAGAAACGGAAACGGAGTTTTATTCAATAAAGGCCATAGCCCCATTTAAAGGGGGATGAATCCACAAATGCTGTACAATAATGAAGAAAGCGAAGTCAAAAGAAAAAAGCAAACACCGACATGCTGACATTGTTTCATAGATCAGCTAAGTAGTGATATAGATGAGCAAGGTTTTTCAGGTTCCGTTGTCAAACTTGCGCGTCTTCTGAAAACTTTTTACAGATATAAGCAAAGGTTTTTTCATAGTGTGTTCACTCTGAGTTGACATAAGTAGAGATGCACGGAACAGACATGGGTGTGCATAAAACTTACGAGGAATATATTCTTTTCTCAGGTCACTGAGAGCAGGACAACAAAGTAAAATATGTAATTCATCTTCTTTTGCGCTTTGACACATTGGACATGTCAAATCGTTTACTATATGCATTTTATATCGGTTGCGATGTATTGTCATATCAGTGACCCCTAGTCGAAACGTCGTCGAACGCCGCTTAATATGTCTATCTACATCTAGTAGAAAATAGCTTTCACAGTTTCTTGGGGGTTTATAAGTACTGTACCAAGAGAATTTTCACTTCGCTGCATATGATCTTCCCAGTTTTACCACCTACAGTCAATCAATCTTTGACAAAATTCGTTCAGGAATCTTTTTGTATCTTGCACTCCCTGATTTAACCATACTAACCCAAATCCGTTTCGACATAACGTTTCACGACATTCGTGACCTATGTTTGTTTGCCCTTTGAATCTAGATTCAACAACATCCTATAAACTATTAGCGGTAACCTACTTTTATCCATACGTAATATTTTAAGCCAATATCTAATGCATCGAAAATTTGATTCTATATCAATAGGATGACGTCCCGCCTCTCCATAAACTAACTCATTGGGAGTTTTTGTATGATCTCCAAGGAATTTCGTTAATGTATACAGGTGAACCTTTACAATATGTGTTACTGCTTTATCTAATCCCACCATTCTGCGCCATACATAGCGATAGATAGAACCTGAAAATCAAATATTTCAAGAAACACATTTAAAGTATGTTTTTAAAGCGATGATAACTTACGGATAACACACAATAATGCCTTCTTTGCTCTTCTTCCCAGGTCTTCCCAGGCAACTACAAAACTAAGACGAGTGGTGAAATATATGCCAAGGTATTCATAACAGTTCACAATGGATATTTCTTCACCATTTAAGAACCATCTCGCCCTTGCTGATAGATAACCACCTTTTCTCAATAGTACAATGTTACTTTTGTCCATATTAACTTTTAGTTGTAGTCGGGATGCTGCATTATAATGATTGTTCAACTGAATTTGGAGACCAATAGGTGTTTCAGAGAGCAGTGTGGTATCGTCTGCTAATAACAAAATGAATAATTCAATAGGACCAGGAGTGAGTGTTGCACCAAGTTTTCCTTTCTGAATTATATCTTCAACTAATTCATTTATGAATAAAGAAAAAAAGGACAGTGCTACATGAGTCACCCTGCTTAAATCTCTTGCGCACATGATATAATCAGTAAAATCAGCACCACATCTTACCTTTGCTTTCACACAGTCATAAATACTTTTAATACACTAACAGATCTTACCTTTAATCCCGTTCTTATGTAGAACAGGCCAAAGTAGTTTTCTTGAAACAGAATCGAACGCCTTTTCAATATCAACAAAAGCTACGTACAACTCACGATTCCAAGAGTGCTGTTTTTGAACTATTGTTAAAAGAGTGAACATTTGGTGAATAGTAGAAAAGCCTTTCTTAAAGCCAGCTTGGTGCTCACCTGTGATATCATTCTGCTGAACCCACTCTTGCAACCTACGATTAATGATGGAATTATAAAGTTTATTTTACATCACACAAAGATATGCTTCTACTTAGCAGGATTATTTACCGAACCCTTCTAAGATACTGGCAATATAATAGATTCCGTCCATTTTTTCAGGAAATATTCCTTGATTAAAAAGTGCATTAAAGAATCGGACAAGGAAATCAACCACAGAATTACCTCCATGTTTGTACAATTCACCAATAATCCCATCCGGCCCTGCTGATTTTTTTTTTTGTTCTTCAGTTGTTGTTTTTTTATTGCTAACAATACCTCCTCTTTTGAAATTGGGCGATCAAAAGTATCTATATCACTGACCGTATCAGTTCTTTCTTCTTCCAAATTAAAGCAATATTCTTCATCATCATCTTTTCGCAATAATTTTGTTTGGTAAAGTGTCGATGCCAGTCAGCAGCAGCCATTTCATTATGTATGCGACATTTCTTCGCTGATATTTTTTGCACATTTTTCCGAAATTCGCGCTGATCGTTTATTGACTACTAGATTGTTTAATAATATATGATTATATTCTTTCTTTTTCCTTTCCAACTTTTTTTTGGGTATTCTTTTCGAGCTTTACAATAGATGTTATTGTCTTTAATGTCCTTTGTTTTTCGAGATATCCTTAAAAGTTTCCTTGCCTTTCTTTCAACTGATGTGCATTCCAAATCGTACCATTCGTCGTTCTTTTTTCTATCATCTATTCTCATTTCTTTCTTCATACATTCTGCATGATTCATTACACAGCAGTTAAACACATCTAACGCAATATTAATATCAACATTAATCAGACCAATTGCTTTATCTATCACTGATAGTGCAGACTCGCTATTCATTTGATCATAAAAATATATCTTCATAATCATCTTGTCACACAAGTTTCTCAACAGCCTCTATTGTTTTTCTTTAAAATTTGTGTAGGCATGTTACTGACTTGGAAACATACATGAAGTTCTAAAGGTAAATTGTCTGATTCGATGCGTTCACTGACAAAGAGAGAGCATGAAGAGTGTATAAGCAAACAAGTCAGTGGAAGCTATGTAATAATCATTTACACTATTTCCATTCTTGGAAATGTATGTGAAATGCTCTTGGAGGTCACCATTACATACATTATCCAAAAACAAACAAAAAAAACAAGAGAGAGAGAGAGAGAGCGAGAGAGAGAGAGAGAGCGAGAGAGAGAGAGAGAGAGAGAGAGAGAGAGAGAGAGGAGAGAGACGCAGGAGTGGAAGGAGAGCAGGGATGGGTGAGGCAGAGAGAGAGAGAGAGAGAGAGAGAGAGAGAGAGAGAGGAGAGGGAGGGAGGAGAGAAGAGACAAAGAGAGAGAGAGGGGGGGGGAGAAAGAAAGAGACAAAGAGAGAGAGAGAGAGAGAGGGAGGGGGGGGGATAAAACGATTTATCGCTTTAAAGCGGTACAACTACATAGAGAGATGAAACAAAATGATGTACAGCTTTCAAGCGGTACAGCTTCAAAGGACGAGATGCGCGATGACCTGTAAAACAACGTGCGGTAAGTCTGACACGATCACCGTGGCAAACAGCGCTTTCCAGCGTGCCAGATCATGAGTGCTGGACACGGTACACTATAACATGCCAAACAAGGAGCATGAGCGCAACCCAAATTTTATGGATTTGAAACATCAATGTGAACTGTTGTTTAAACCGCTGCTCAGTATCTATTTCATGCTTGTCTTCGCGTTCTCACTGAAGAAGACCGACCGTTCAAAGCCTCAAGATGGTGAGCAATCCTGCGCAAAATTGACGTCATGCACATTGCAATCCTGCGGAGAAGTGACTTCATGCACAATGCAATCCTGCGGAGAAATGACGTCATGCAGGGATGTTTCTGCTTTGCGTCAATTTCAAAATGAGGCTTTTAAAAAATATATATATTCGGCAGATTGGTGGATGAAAAAAGTCTGCGTCTGTTACAGTCCATTTTTGGTTTAAACAGCAATGAAGGGAGTGACCCTAAGGGTTTTACTTCTGAAGAAATCAGTCAGAATGATTTGACTATGTCGTAAACAATGCTGATTTAACTTTTTAGCAACAATGACAGTGATTATGTTGATGTTGGCAAAGAAGCTGGCTTTCCCTTTGCAGCAAAAAAAAAAAAAAAAAAAAAAAAAAAAAAAAAAAACACACACACACACACAGAAAGAGATGCAGTGATGACAGTTGACAAAAAGTGAATACAGTAAGTTACACACACACACACACACACACACACACACACACGCACACGCACACGCCCGTTCGCTGACATGCACGCGCATGCGCGCACGCACGCATACACACAGACACACAAACGCGCGCGCTCGCATGCACACACACACACACACCACACACACACACACAACACACACACACACACACACTGTCCAGGACGGGAGAAATTGTGATGGTATTGCTTAAGTGAACTAAGTTGATGTATTAGTCAGGCTTAACACACCAAGGTTATCTCCTCATTCGTACACGCATGTGCGCACCCGTGCACCCACCAACCATTCACCTCTCTCTGAGAATGGGACGTCACGCATTCGCTTTTATCCTAGCACGAGTGACAACACGAAATACAGTTTCTATGCTACTTATAATTGCACATGAAAAATCCAGTTACACAGAATGGAATAATCAAAACATAAAAGAGCAATACTTCCTAATCCCGGGTTTTAAACTGAAAAGGCTTCTTACCTGGCCAGGTTTCCACACACACACACACACACACACACACACACACACACACACACACACACACAGAGTTCTCGAAGAAGTCACTTCAAGTTTTCTTCAGCACTGGGTGATGGTGACGCCTGTGGTTGTCTGGCACCTGGCTCCAGGACTGGGTCTCCGTGGTCGTCTCTGAGGACTCGACGTAGAAATTTTACTCTTTGTCTCTTTCACCCACCTCCGGGTTCCGAACTCGGTCTTTCTTTCTCAGCTTGTCTTTGACACCTAAGACCTTGCTATCACTTCTGTCACCCAGACCACGTTTCTCTCAACCCTACTCTATCCTGCTCTCTCTCTCTCTCTCTCTCTCTCTCTCTCTCTCTCTCTCTCTCTCTCTCTCTCTCTCTACCGTGGTGTTGCTCTCTTCTGTGATGTTCTCCTCTTCCTGTTCTCCATTCAGTTTTTTAGGGATGGAAACAAAGGACATCCCTTTGGGCCATGCCTTTGTCCATGCTGCTTCTCTACCACCTCGTTCACACACACACTGAATTCCCCTCTGGCTACATTCTTCCACACATCAGCATTTACACACATCCCTACAAAACAGCTTAGCAAACAACCACTTCACACCAAATGGACATCGAAAATTCCCGCCGATTTCGGTAGCCACACTCACACTGTAATTATCCTATAGAAGCTACGACAACAACGTCCACACGCATTCAACTAGCCTGACAAAACATCAACACAGTGCCCCTCAGCAATACCTACTGAACAAGCCAAAGACTGCTGTTCTTCAAGTTCTGTTTACAAAGCGACTTCAGCTGACTGCGTCTTTAGCACTCAATTGATACTCCGTGGTCCTAGTAGATCATTTTCCCTCCTTTTGCTACCGGGAGAGTTCGAACTCGGGAGGGTCCAAACTACTTAAGGAGCCATCTATCACGTGACGGTTAGTTACCTGACCACTTCAACGTCCTCGACACAGTTCGACCATATGCGGTAGGCGAGGATGATACTGTTAATCGGCCGATTACCTATTTCTCCACCACGCGCGGCATTCTTGTCTTCTAAACGCTTGTGACCCTTTGTGAGAGGTTTCGCTCCCTTCACACACACACACACCAAAACACACACACATCACGGACAGATAAATTAAGTCCGCGGCTACATAAATGCAAAATGTATCATTTTAGAGTGCAGTCCAAAAAACAAAACAAAACAAAACAAAAAAAATACATTCTTTCACCGAGTAATGATCATCGCGGCAATGCACAGATCTTTTTATCTTCACTTCATCCATGCATCCTTCTCTCGTTCACCGCCAAACGACGGCAGCCGCTTCTTTCCGTCAGAAAATAAGGAACAACATTATTCGATCCATTTTTTTAACCAGATGGTCTAATCCCCCTTGCCGGCGCTGTTGACTACAAAGACCTAGGTGGGCTTACTTCACTGAAAGAGGTGAGGCCATAGAGGGGAGGTAGAGTGTGGATGGATGGGGAGAAAAGGCATCTTTCAACTGCCATGTACACAGACAGAACACAGACTAGAAGGCACTCCCATTCCAGACTTCCTGTCTGTGGGGAGTCCAGATTAGTCTGGCTGCAGAGAAAATCGATAATGCTCTAAAAACCGAAAAGTGAACATACAATGTCTGCTATATTTCAATAAATAACCTTTAATATTTGATGGAGTGAAAACATTTACGAGAGAGGGGTACAAAAGGAAATCCCCCACCTCATCCCTTTCAATGAGAAAAGGCACAAACTCTGAACAATAAAACTCTTTCGACATCCTGAATAGGGAGCTTTAGATTTTAAAGGATTTTAGAGAAAATTTTCTTGAGTTATATCACACACACACACACACACACACACACACACACACACGCACACACGCACGCACACACACACACACACACACACACACACACACACACACACACACACACACACACACACGTGCTGACTTTCTTTGTAATATAATTCATTTCTTTCCTTGGAGAAAAAAGATTCTCTCGTCCACGAGGTGATTTGGTTTGGTTTTTTTCCTCCTGGCTATACGTTGGCAGCACCAGCAAGAACAAGCACAGTAAACAACACTGGCAGTGTCTTCGTGCCAGCTTTGGACACAGTTTGCTATGTTTGTTCGCGGGTCTTTCTCCGATTCGTTAGAGGCCCCATTTACACGACAGGAAGCTCTGAGAGCATCCTGAGGGCACACCGTTCTGTGAGCGCTCTCCTGCATGTACATTACAGAGCCCTTGGTGGGGGAGATGATATGCCACGCGCTCTCAAGAAATACCAACTTTTCAAAGCAGCAACGCTCAGAAAGCACGTGTTCTTGCGCACTTGGCTTAAAAACAAAGTGCTCTTTTTAAAGATTTAAACGTTTGAAAGCGTTTTGTCTACGGAGAGTACAGTGGAGAAAGATTTTGGCCCTGCAAATCAACCAAAATACGACGTTTTTCTTTCTTTCTTTCTTTCTTTTTGCGACTTTGTCTATTACCTAGTCACCCAGAAACCGATTTTTTTTTTTTTTAACCTTTTCAAAGACTTGACTCGTGTGTGAGCCTATCTTGATTGCAGTACTGGCGGCAATGAACCGCGGGTCTGCAGTTCTTCCAACAGACAGTGATCTGATGATATCTGTAGAGTCTAGAGAGAAGTTTGAGTGGCAATGTAGGAATCTACGCCCTTAATACTAAAAACAGAGACAGTCGAGCAGATCTGGTTGTCGTTTCTCTGTAACCAACAGAGTTGCTGTAAATTTGTATCATCTGGCTTCTGGAGCAAACTTCAGGACTAGAGGGAACTTGCCCAAAGGGTATGTGTTCGGGGATACAGTCTGCATTGTGTGTGTCTGTAAGTGCACACATTCGTGTGTGTGTTCGTGTGTGTGTGTGTGTGTGTGTGTGTGTGTGTGTGTGCATGTGTGCGTGTGCGTGTGCGTGTGCGTGTGTGTGTGTGTGTGTATGCGTGTGTGTGTTTGTGTGTGTGCAAGTGTGTAATGTGTGTGTGTGTGTGTGTGTGTGTGTGTGTGTGTGTGCGCGTGTGTGCGTGCGCGTGTGTGTGCGTGTATGTGTGCGTGTGTGTGTGTGTGTATGTGTGTGTGTGTATGCGTGCGTGTGTGTGTGTGTGTGTGTGTGTGTGTGTGTGTGTGTGTATAAGTGTGTATAAGTGTGTGTGTTTGTGTGTGTGTGTGCAAGTGTGTAAGTGTGTGTGTGTATGTGTGTGAGTGAGTGTGTGCGCGCGCGTGTGCGTGCGTGTGTATGTGCGTGTGTGTGTGTGTGCTCGTGCGTGCGTGCGTATGTGAGCGTGCGTGCGTGCGTGAGCGCGTGTGTGCGTGTACATTCGTGCGTATGTCTGTGCGTCCCTGCGTGCTTGAGAGAGAGAGAGAGAGAGAGAGAGAGAGAGAGAGAGAGAGAGTGTGTGTGTGTGTGTGTGTGTGTGCGTGCGTGCGTGCGTGCGTGCGTGCGTGCGTGGCGCGCGCGCGCGCGTGTGTGTGCTTGCGTGTGTGTGCGCATGCCCGCTTTTGACAATGTACCTTGGATTTCAGTTCTGTTTGAATACATTACTTCAAGCAATAGTTTCTATTGTGAATTGATGCTTAAACGGGTTATAGAGCAAATGCAGATCCGACAGGGGAAAGCGAAGATGGCGTAAAACTTACAGGACGTATTTCCTACATCCTTTGGTGGGCCTATTCTTATTCATGTCTTTTCGACCTCATTTCCTTTTCAAGCTGAACCCTGTTGTACTAAAGGAAACTGTTCCGGTGAAATCAACGGCTGTTGCGAGCCCGCCACAAACATCAACCCGACAGAAACGTCGACCAGTGCTGTATCAAACTGGTAGTCTGAGCACATCCATTTCCATCACGCCCGCTATTCCCCACGCCCCCAACACCCATGACCGTAATTTGTCAGATTCCCTTACGGGCCTGCGTCCTTTTGCTATGCGAGGCCAATGCCTCCCATAGGCATCGCAGCCTCGTACGTAACAGCCTGGAGTATTCCACGGAAGAGAGTTTGTCTCGGCAAGCAAACCAGCCCCCGGAGAGCTCTCTAATCATTGGTGTCGCACGCTTCAACGACCCTGAAGGCATCAATGTTTCAGGAGAACAACATCGATTGGAATTCTTCCTACGAAAAGCTGGATGATATTTCTCCGAGTTTTTTTTTTTTTCTGTTTCTTTTCTTTGTTTTTCTTTTTCTTTTTTCTTTTTCCTTTTTCTTTTTTGTTAGCTGGTGTTCTGTCACGAAGTCTCTTAAGTTCGGAATCTGGTTAAAAAAAAACAAACAAACAAACTTTGAAAGAGATGATCGGGAGGTTTTCTTGTCTGCTTTTTTTTTCGACTTAGGCGTGGCTATTGTTGTTGACTGGTCAACAGAACGGAATTTAATTAGGAGTTTCTTCATCGAACTTAATTAGAAGTTGACGCCATCTCGGCGGGTCATTATGCGGTTCAACCACATTTTGCGCTTCAAAAGGGCTCAAGACAAGCTGCTGGAAGTGTGAAGCGCAGCATGACGAACACAGCTACTACTGCGTTTCCTTTCCTTTGGACGATCGCTGATAATATTGTGGGAGAGTCGTTTTCTAGGAGTAGATTACGAATGATGAGAAAAACTCAACTGAGGGTCAGGAACCATTCGTAATTTAAAGAAAAAGGCTTGATTTTGGAGCCTCAAGCTTTTCATAACAATGTCCATGTTGAAACAAGCAAACACGTTATATAGGCGACATAACGACAAGCTGGAAAGTTGATTAAAAAGAACAACGACGATCACACACACACACACACACACGTCACACACACACAACACACACACACACACACACACACACACACAACACAACAACAACAACAACAACACACACACACACACACACACACACACACACACACACGTCACACACACACACACACACACACACACACACACACACACCCCAAACACAACAACAACAACAACAACAACACACACACACACACACACACACACACACACACACGAGATGGCGTCGATCAGCAGGTAACGAACTGACTGGCAAGCAATCGGACATACAAACGCAGAAAAAGGAAACCATACACTCACAGAGGCAACCTTGCTGAAGTACCGCCTCACCATTAAGGACACGACAGCAAAAGAGAATTAAAGCTAATCGGGCTGAGAATCTACAGACTTCCAATAGTGTATTTTGATGATGGAGTCCAACAGTAACAGTCATGCAAAACTAGACCGTTTCTCTATATCGCTTTAACCGTCAAGTGCTCGCTCGCGAAGTGCCACATTGTTTGCATTCTCAAACGCATAGCTTACGAACATACTGAAAAATATTTTAGATGTTTTAATTGTCCTCCTGAGCTCATGTGTGTACTTTTCCAATGCCAGATTTACCTAGCACATCACAATACATGTGTTTGTTACCCCTGACTATGCTGACATGTTCTGCGTCAAGAACCCCCCCCCCCCCCAACCCCCCCCCCCCCCCCCCCCCCCCCACACACACACACACTTTCCCTCCATGTAACTAAAATAGAGTGAACATGACGTTATTACTTGCTTTTCGTGGTTAAATGTACGTTTTTCAATCAACGTTAACTTTGGATGGGTATCAAATCGCAGAGCGAATCTTTCTGCAACCAACAACAACGACACATCAAACTTACGTAACATTTAACTACAAGGAAAAGAAGCTCCAGCAAACAAACAAATTAAGGACTGGATTTCAAACACAAACATAGATAAAAAAAAAATGTCCATGGTTAGAAAGACAGCATATACTATCAACGTACCCACTGAAAACATTATAGGTCAAATCATACTTGGAAAACTCAACGGAAAAAAGCTGAAGGGAAACTGGGTGGAATGGGACGTCAAACACTATGCATGGCACATTAATAAACTGTCTCATGTGGAAACTGCCATTGCCATGCTCCTCACCTTGTTTAGCACGTGCCAACACACCATTATCTATCAGCACCAAAAACAAACTACTACATACAGTATATATGCCCCATTGTGCATATGTGCACACTCGCACACATTTGCAAATATACCTGATCCTCACCATGACACACATCACACACATCCAAGTTGCGCTACGCTTGGAGGCAAACAAACAAACGACACCAACCAAACAAAACAACTTTTGTTAAATGATTTTGAACCAAACCAATTCAGTCTCATGTCCCGACATAGTTGTGTCAAACGAACGCTGACTGCACCATTTACAAAATCTTCATCGGACGAACGATAGGCAGAGAAATGAAGTATGAGAGGGAGGAGCAGAAACCAAGAGGAAAGAGAATGACTGAAATAGCATGATACAACATCCAGGCATCCAAACGCCGGGGCCGGAATAGCTCAGTTGGTAGAGCGCCGGACTCGTGATCCTGAGGTTACGGGTTCGAATTTTGGTACAGGGGGATAATTTTTCCCTCGGAGTTAACACTGGTTCTGACTCCATTCCCCATACAGTCCTTCGAATGAGACTATAAACCGAGGTTCCGTGTGTGAACGCACGCACAACATCTTGCACACGCGTAAAATCCCATCACCAACTTTCGGAAGAGAAGGCCAGTTTGGCCGTTGGTATGGATGACACGTTACACATAGCATGCACCTTCCCCGAAGCTGGAGTATGGCTGCCTTAATGGCGGGATAAAAAAAAAAACCGTCATACACACGAAAGTGTCAGAATCTTCAACTCGATTAAGGTGGGCACTCAAAGAAAGAAGAAGAAGAAGAACGCCACACTTTCTTTCATACTCTACATGCCTTGACATTCGCACTCATACCTTCTAAACGCTTTGCAGTCCATATCTCCTGTGAATTCCTCGTATATCCTGGCCAGAATCACTGTCAAACACTTCACCACTCATCTTGGCGTAATTTTCCATTGACCCGCGCTTGAAAGTTTGCCGGTACCTGATTGGATAAATTCTATCCTGTGGAGATTTTTGTTTTCTCCGTGTCACAAACGTGTAATAACACAAATTCGTCTGCTACACTGTCGGTACGGCGGCTCTGTGGTAGGATTTCCAAAGCCAAACGTTCACATTTTCTCAGTCCGATCATGTGAACTGCATCTATACCTATGTTCTTGTTTGATAAGTGTTAGTTTCAGCCCATCGTTAATGCTTTTTAGCACTTTCTTCTCTTTCTTCATTGTCTCATGCGTGGTTTCGTTCACGTACAGCAATTTGATGTTATTTCTTCTTGAATATTTTTCGTTATCATTTGATCTTTCACCTGCTAACTTAGCTTTACTTGACTTTTCTTGTAGATCTTCTCTTTTCTTCATCTGTCCTAGTTCCTATTTTAGTTTGGTGTTTTGTAGGAGCACTTCGCTTTTCAGGCCCTCACAAGTTTCTGTTTAATCCTGGTTTATTGATTGCACAATTTTCACAATATCTGCGTTCGACGGGTCGACCACCTGTTGTTCCTGAACGTTGATGTCCGTTTTCATTTCAGTCGAAGTCGCCATTTTCGTCTGCTTAGAATGAGCAAGAATACTCGGCCCACCTGACTGTTGGCCTGTTTGTTGTTGACCAGCGGAAATCCTTATTTCCTTCGCTTGAAGATTTTTTTTTTCCCGTTTGACTTCTGACTTCACGAATTCTGTGCTTGACGACGATGTCTCGTTTACAAGTCTCTTGGTTGATGACGACTGGCCTCAAACCATGGCGTGTCGTGAAGAGAGCACATAAATGTATTTTTGAAATTTCCGCTGACAATTTCTTGAGTCTTCAACCAATTCTGCACAGGGTACTCATGAATCGTTCGGTGTGCATATTTTGACTTCAGAAATTTAACCATCTTCTTAAATCAATAAGTTAGCTAACTTTTTAGGAGCTCGTTCTTGGTGCGACCTAACTGGTGAGCGTGAATTCACCGTGTCAGTCCCTTTCCACGCTATCTTGCACGGGTACAGAATAATTACACCGGCACAATACCCGTAGAAACCAACAGAAAAAAACAAGTTAACAATTGCCAAATTTGACACATTTCGTGTTCATTATGATGATCTTAACTACAGTGTGGATGTCACAATATTTCGAAGTAAAAATTGAATGGTGCATTTTGTGATTTCGTGGCCCCAATAAGCGTTATGGAATTAGATGATATCCTCAAAATCTGACAGAGGTAAGCGCTAGCTTTTGGAAGACGATATGAAAAAAAAAATTTTTTTCTTTGAAATTACAAGTCCATCGTCATATGCTTAGCCATACCATCATCATCATTATCATCATCATCATCATCTTCTCTCTCTCTCTTCTTTTTGTGTGTGTGTGTGTGTGTGTGTGTGTGTGTGTGTGTGTGTGTTGTGTGTGCTGTTGTGTTAGTTAGTTAGTTGTGTGTTGTGTGTTGTGTGTGTGGTGTGGTGGCGTGCGTGCGTGATGTGTGTGAGTGTGTTCCAACTCATGCACATCAATCACACACACATATGCGCGCACGCCAAGAGAGAGAGACACAGAGAGAGAGACAGAGAGTGAGAAAGAGGAGAGAGAGAGAGAGAGAGAGAGAGAGAGAGAGAGGAGAGAGAGAGAGAGAGAGAGATGGAGATGTTCATTACAGCAAACTGACATCCGTACAAACGTGTCCAATAATTTTATTGAAAAATATTTCACTTTCGATCGAAATCCATTCCCATAAGTTTACAGAACAATAAAGTACACGAAGCACACAGCAATTGAAATATGAAACTGATCCGACGGAAGTAGGTCAGTTCAATCAAGCAAAGGTGAGACAAAGGGACGCAATCGAATTGAAAGACTGCGTGACAAGAGAATCAAGACAGACAAGTCAACATGCAATAATTCGAATAAAACTGGATCGAATATGAAGGACAGTGAAATGTGTATTTGAACTGCCTTAAGAACAAAACGTGCACCAACATCGTAAGAATGATCAACAGTGCCTTTGTGACATAATGCACTGGATAGTGATATAGTGCACGGATTTTTCTTCAAAAATGGGAGCAGTGAGAGAAGGGGGAGGGTAAGGGAGGGGGAGGTGGAGGTGCTCAAGCAAGTAAAATAAAAAAAAATCGACTTCTTTTCTTTGTGGATTCTTGTCTTCCTTTTTTTCCATTGCAAACTTTATGGGGAAAAAAATCAGTTTAAAAACAATCGATCTTTTTCTCGCCACATACAATCCTGCCAGTGCAAATTCATCGAACGAATCAACATGCTATATAGACAATAAAAGGCATTCTGTACAATGAGTCGGCGGCACGTCATACCTCTAGCACGTCAAACTCACATTTGTCTGAATGCTTATTCCTACGGCAATTTCTACGAAAGCATTTACTGGGGCAAAGCGGAAAGACAGCATGAATACATCCATTTTAACCCATTCGTTACAGGATCAGCATTCTCTTTTCTCTATTAGACATCATGGCTAGTTCAGTTCGAATATCACTGGCACTCTAAAAAGAAAAAGAAGCCATTTCCGCTGTTCTGGTGGGTGTCCGGGTAGTTTAGGTAGACCCTTCTACCCTGGATGGTCTCTCCGTGGGCCATACCGCCTTTAAAAAAGGTAGACGATGAATC
>CM065731.1:32076332-32093832 GCA_033310375.1 Conus canariensis | reverse complement strand
CTGACACTAACAAGCTCATAACGAGTGCTAGAACAAACTCGTCCTTGTTAAAGGCAAACACAAGAATAAAACATTAAAAACTAAATAACATAAATAAAAACTGAACACATATCATACCTTCATGAAACGGAACAAACCATCCATATTCCTCTTTACAATTATACAAATGTTCACCACAATTTGAACAAAGAATACATTCTTTGAACCATATCATGTGCCGTGTTTATCTATTTATGCACTGTCTTTTCCCTCTGATAAACTTTTCACGGATGTAGGCAAGAGAATATGTTTTACCCTTTAATGCAAGGGAAATAAAGAAAAAGTGAAGTTGGTTATGGCGACTGAAATAACCATCATATATTGAACACAGAACACACACACACACACACACACACAGAGAAAGACAGATAGACACACATACACGCGCGCACGCGCACGCACTTTAAACTAAAAAAAGAAAGACTTATGTACAATTGAACCAATATCCTGTACTCAGTATTTACTTCAAATGTGTAAGGAATGTTTATATAATTCGAATTACATACATTATTTGGCTGTCTAACACAATAGCACATCGAGTACAACACAAAAAGCTATGCCTCTTCAACAGATTTTGTAGATGTGAAAATCAAATCTAAGTAAGTGTGTGTGTGCGTGTGCATATGTGTGTGCGTGTGTATGTGGGAGCCGGAATAGCTCAGTTGGTAGAGCGCCTGACTCGTAATCTTGGTGATCACGGGGTTGCGGGTTCGAATCTCTGCCGGGGCGTTTCGGTACAGGGGGATTTTTCCCTCGGAGTTAACATTAGTTCTGACTCCATTTCCCATACAGTCCTTCGAATGAGACTATAAACCGAGGTTCCGTGTGTGAACGCACGCATAATATCTTGCACACACGTAAAATCCCATCACCAACTTTCGGAAGAGTAGGCCAGTTTGGCCGTTGGTATGGATGACACGTTACACACAGCATGCACCCTGCGTAAGAAATGGAAAAAAGAATGAAGAAAGTAAAGAAACTGAGTGAACGATATTGACTGGATGACACGGGAAACGACTGAATGAAGCGCCAGCTGGCAGCTCTTCAGTCGGCACTACCCAGGTAGGCAGCCCGTTGTGTAAACGAGTGTTGATGAATAAGTGCAAATGGTGGATGTAAGCGCATTGAGTTGTGTAACAAGAAATGCGCTATATAAGTATTATACATTATTATTATTATTATTATTATGTGTGTGTGCATGCGTACGTGCGTGCGTGTGTGTGTGTGTGTGTGTGTGTGTGTGTGTGTGTGTGTGTGTGTGTGTGTGTGTGTGTGTGTGTGCAAATCCCTTCTCAGTTTCCAATGAAACTTCTGTTAAAAAAAAAAAAGTATATATAGTGCAAGAGTAATGCGGCACACACACACACACGTATGTGTGTGTGTGTGTGTGTGTGTGTGTGTGTGTGTGTGTGTGTGTGTGTGTGTGTGTGTGTGTGTATGTGTGTGTGTGTGTGTGTGTGTGTGCGTGCGTGCGTGCGTGTATATATATGTGTGTGTGTGTGTGTGTGTGTGTGTGTGTGTGTGTGTGTGTGTGTGTGTGTGTGCAGCCTGTAGCATATCAACAATGTTACTTCAGTTTCAGGAAAGGGTTTACCTATCTGACTGCTTTGTTCTCTACCCACCAATGAACTGAAGCTGTGGGATGATGCTGTCAGTTGTTTGTATGTATACTCACACACGCTCATACACACAAACACTTGATGGTTACAGTATATACCCCGTAATGATTACATCCATTTTCTTACAATGTTGGTTAGCGAGAACAATCATACAGAAATACAATACCAGTTAATGTTAAACCAGTGTGACAAAACTGTACTCCTGTTTCTATTAAAAAAGTAAAATGGTTAAAAAAAAACAAAAAAAAGTATCATTTAGCAAAAAACAAAAGAGAAATATGCAATAGATAAGAGCTTAAAGACTCATAAACAAAAGCGACAGGACAGTGCAAGAGCAATGCAGTATATTACATAACAGACCAATGCTGCTCAAGGGAAACCTATCAAGAGATTTCATGGAAATAAATAAAGCAAAAAAAAAAAGTACTGGGGATTGTTTTCCTAGAAAAGGGATATATCTCACCCACAGAGATGGGCACACAAAAGTTAGTGCATTAAAAAATCCATATATTCGATCGCCTGATTAAAAAAAAATCCATACATTCGATCGCCTGATTAAAAAAAAAGCTATATGTTCGATCGTCTGAGTTAGTGCATTCAAAAAAAAAAAAATCCAAACATTCGATAGCATCAGTTAGTGCACTCAAAAAATCCCATACATTCCATAGTCTGGCAAGTGTTAAGGAACTTGTTTTTTTTTTTTAAAGAGAAACTCAAGACAATATCATTCACAGGATTGGACACAGAAAAAAAAATCAGTGCAAACTTCATACGTTTCATTTTGTCACATGAATTTGGCTGTCCGTCAGTAATTTCAGCATGAACCTCTCTCTGTTTGTCAGCGTATTTGGCAAATGTTTGGTATAAACTGTTTCAAGGCTCCATCCATATTTGTCTACGGTTGAGACTGACATCAAGAATGAGGCTTCTAGCAAGGTGGTTGAATGTTTTCACTCTCTTTGGAGATAAACTTGTGGAGGGAGCTCAGACGGCTGGACAGAAAAAAACATTTATCTTCCACACACCTCAAGTCATCATACAGAATCAAGAGTTCATAAGGTCATTGGAAGTTGAATACAGCGACAGTTGTGATGTTGAGAAAAAGGCATTACGGTCAGTTGATGACCTCAAGTGATATTTACAACAACAACAAAAAGCCCAAAACATTATTTCAATAAAAAATACACAGCTTGAAAGATTAAAGGACATACAAATATTGAATCACAGAATGAGCAAAAAAAATTATAAAGACTTGTTATGTTAAAGCCAAGCAATATCATTTAAGGTTGTGTAGCCGAGTTTAATGTAAGCTAAAAGGGGGAAACGCGTATTAGTAGAAGGAGGAGGAGACACACCGATTATAACCAAGGGTGAAGATGAAAAAAAAATAAAAAAAAGAAAACCTCGGTCATTTCTGTCTTCATCGGAACAGTCTCTCTTTTCTCGCACACACACACACACACACACACACACACACACACACACACACACACACACACACACAACTGGCAAGACCACTGAGGTCAGGAATAGGCCAACCTCCCACTTGTCCATCACATTAACTCTTGCTCTCTTGTCTTCCCTCATCCAGTCTTAGGGCTGTGGCCTTTTTCAGAACGAATCATCACATCATAGCCAGCTGATGTCTCAACTCATTTCCTGAATCATCACATCATAGCCAGTTGATGTCTTAACTCATTTCCTTACCGTTCACGGCTGATCAGACTGCGTTACCGTAAGTTAACTTTCACCGCGTCTGTGAGAAATGATGGGGGAAGTTACAAAAAAAAAAAAAATCCATACGTAAGCGCCCGCTGTATCGACTGAAACAAAGCAGGCCAAGGGACCGACAGACAGCACCGACGATCAGCCCTTTCCTGTGAGCGTGACATGAACACAATTTCCACACTGAACACAATATCATGATACTGGATGAATGCTAACAGATGCATGACTCGCTCCAGTGAACACGGGAACGGTTGAAACTGGATATTCGCTGATCTGGTGATGCGCACGTCGGGTACAGGTACTTTCCAGTCCAAGTGCAAAAGTCGGTAATAAAACTGTCCCCATTTTGGGCGACAAGGACGTTGTCTTGCTACTTTTTAACAACTGGGTTTGTCTGAAGGTTTGGGGCGATCCAGTCCCTTAGTCTGAAGGTTTGGGGCGATCCAGCCCTTAGTCTGAAGGTTTGGGGCGATCCAGTCCCTTCCCGTGTAGTCAGGTCGTCGTCCGTGGGTCTTGCTAGCTGAGAGCAGTGTTCATACACACCGTTTTCCTGTTCCAGTCTCTCTTTTAAAACGGATTCCTGCAAGTGCATCAATTCATCTGTTCAACCTTTGAATCTGTTCTTTTATAGGCTATTCAACAATTTTTTTTTAGAGCTTTCGTAACCATTCTTTACAACCTGTTGATGCTAGATTGCCTGTAGTACCTACGTGATGACAGTGACTTGATAATTTTCCTCCTGATCTCATCACAAAGTTGCTCCTAGGTTCCAGCTCATATTCTTTTACACTTTGTCCTACAAAAAAAAAGCTCTGTCAACCACTCTGCGTCTTCCTCAATCAGTTTACCATGAGGCAAATCATGAGCGAATTTATCAACTGAAACGAAAACTGTCCACATCACTGCAATTTGTCATATCATGTCAGAAGAACCAATGAGTCACCAGAGAACAGGATTCTCTGAGCAGGAAGCTTACTGGTGGTAGATAGAACAAACAAGCTGGAGAGGCACCGATAAATGGCCGAGAAGGAAAATGTCTGTCCATCGTTTGTGTGTGTGTCTGTGTCCAGTTCTTCAGGTTCCGTCCACAAAGATACCCGCAGTTGATGTCGGTGACACCCACAGAAGGTAGGCAGGACGAAGCCCACAAGGTGTGAATGAAAGCCAGCTGGTAGGGAGAGAGAGGTCCTCTACGTGGTGGCCTGGACCGGCTGGGAGTACTGTCTGTGCATGGCCGCCAGCTGTGCCTCTGTGAAGAGCTCGTCGTCCTGCCCGTAGCAGTCATCAATGACAGGGGCACTGGGGGTGGGGTGCGCGCGGTACATGGCACCAGCGGTGTAGGCATCCATGTCAGCCTCCCGGGACGCGTCCAGCAGCTTGCCGCTCGCCTCCAGGTCCTTCTGCAGTTCCGTGTCCGGCACCACCACCACCCTGTTCTCGGGCGCCGTCTTCACCTCCCGCCGCCTGTGCACGCAAGGGCAGAAGACGTCCAGCAGGTCGTCCATGAAGCTCTGCCTGGCTCTGGAGCTCCCCCCATCCTCTTCCTGCTGGGCCTCCGCGTCAACCTCGAATTCTGCACAACAGTCAGGCTTGGATAAGTGGTGAGTATTCCCATGAAGACCTACTGTAACACGCTGGAAAGAGTTTTCGTCACATGTGTCAAGAATATGAATGTGCTGCAAGCACTTCTTATATCTAAGCTTCTATGTAAGCTTTGCATTTCAGTTCAGTACGGTCATTCATTCGTATTTCAATACAAATTACGTCTCAAGTTTCGAACGACGTATATGAAAACTTGTCTTACATAGTCTGGCATGAGAATCAAATCCACAGCTGGTCTCCGATCATATTTTAACACGGTTAGGTAAGATAATGTTGCTTATAGCCCAGCCGACCGCAAAGGGCCATATCAGGGCTGTCACCACGTTAAAATCAACTCACTTTAACGGTAAGAACTGGTCCGAGATACAGCAGTGGTTTATAAGATAAGAAGTACAACATTTGACGTCATATCCCACAGAGATAACGCCTTATGAAGATCAAAAGAAAATGACAACAGCTGTAAGATTTGTCTGATTCCAGTCTGGGCACTTGCTTACGTCTCTTTTGGTAGTTAATCCAAGACTGGGAACTTGCTTATCAACTACCAAGATTGGGAACTTGCTTACGTCTCTTTTGGTAGTTAATCCAAAATTGGGAACTTGCTTATTAACTACCAAGATTGGGAACTTGCTTATCAACTACCAAGATTGGGAACTTGCTTACGCCTCTTTTGGTAGTTAATCCAAGATTGGGAACTTGCTTACGCCTCTTTTGGTAGTTAATCCAAGATTGGGAACTTGCTTATCAACTACTAAGATTGGAAACTTGCTTATCAACTACCAAGATTGGGAACTTGCTTATCAACTACCAAGATTGGGAACTTGCTTATCAATTACCAAGATTGGGAACTTGCTTATCAATTACCAAGATTGAGAACTTGCTTATCAATTACCAAGATTGGGAACTTGCTTCGTCTCTTTTGGTAGTTAATCCAAGTCTGGGAAATTGCTTACGTCTCTTTTGGTAGTTAATCCAAGATTGGGAACTTGGTTACGTCTCCTTAGGAAGTTAATCCAAGTCTGGGCATTTACTTACGTCTCTTTTGGTAGTGTACGTCAGAAGTCAGAGCCAAAGGAAAGTGCATTATTTTTTCGCGGCAGGGCAAGGGGGTGTTCTATTACTGGTCAAGACATTAGCACTGGACATGGTATCCGACAAAGAATCGCCGCACCAACCGAGTTTGATCAGTGTAAGATGTAAAATTACACTCAGCTGCCACAGCGTTCTTAGCACTTGGAAGAAATTTTATTTTGCAACAACAACAAAACAAAAACCTTTCCTCAATATCTTAAGAAATCCCAAAGAATGCCTGAGAGGTCCAGAGGAAAGAAAATAATTAAATGTCGTCCACAGTCGGTTTCAAAGTATGATGACTGCAGGCGGAAGAGAATACATGACAGCAAATATTGAAATGCTGAATTGTAAAACGAACATCACAAGCGCTAAAGTACCATGCCTCACACAACCAAATGGCAAAGCTTCGTACTCTGTTGCTTGAAATATTTCAACAACTGGTTAAAAGTATGCGACAAGTCTGATTAATTCTCCAAACAACAACAACATCTTGTGACTTGTCATATTGCTCGGGTCAGGTAGGTAGTGGTTTGGGTTTTTTTTTTTCATTGTAAAACATAACATGGGTTTTGGATACAAAGAGAGAACAGAGAGAGAGAGAGAAAGAGAGAGAGAGAGAGAGAGAGAGAGAGAGAGAGAGAGAGAGAATGTGTGTGAGAGAGAGAGATGCAAAGAGAGGGGGAGGGAGAGGTAGAGAGGGGCGAGGAAGAGAAACAGACTGTGTGCGCGCGCACGCGTGTGTGTGTCGTGTGTGTGTGTGTGTGTGTGTGTGTGTGTGTGTGTGTGTGTGTGTGTGTGTGTGTGTGTGTGTGTGTGTGTGCGTGTGTGTTAAAAAAGAGAGAGAGAGAGAAACAGAGAGAGAGACCGACAGATTGACAGAGATACAGGTGCAGAGGGAGGAGGGTGGGAGGGGGGCGTTTGGGAGAGGGGGAAACACCTGAACAGAGAGAGAGAGAGAGAGAGAGAGAGAGAGAGAGAGAGAGAGAGAGAGAGAGAGAGAGAGAAAGAGAGGGAGAGAGAGAGAGCACCTACCGACGTCTTGTCGCAGGCCGTTGCAGATCTCGTACACGATCTCGTCCCGCTTGCACTGGTGCAGGCAGCGGAAGAGCTCGGCCACCGCCTCCTTGGTCTCCCCTCGCCAGCACTTCCACTCCTGCAGGTAGCCGTTCACCGCGTACTTGTGCTGGCTCTCTGCACAGTCAGTCAGTCAGTCAGTCAGTCAGACACACACACACACACACACACACACACACACACACACACACACACACATAGACACACACACAGTCACACACAAACACAGAAAAGACACACACATACACACACAGACATAGACACACACAAACACACACACAAAACAGCATTATCACCTCGCTGTTTTAGAGAAACAACAACAACAACAAACATATTTGCACTCCATTTCGTGATTCCTCACCCACAGCCTGTTTCTCTGTGTGGCATTTGCCCTGTTTCCTTTCTCGGGCGGAGCATATATTACTATGATGTGCTGCCATTTATTTTGTTCCCTGTCATGGAGGATTTCGGTCTATCCAATCAAAACAGAAGTTCTTCAAAGAATCTTCCTCAGATAATTCTTTTTGTTGCTGCGGCGTTTTTAACGTGTTTTAAGTGCTTTTTAAAGACCATCATGTGAGGTTTAGTAAAGAGGGGGAGGAATATAAAACTCCCCTGTATGAGATGCGAGCGAAAGTCCTGGACTTTTCGTGCTTCCTAGACCAGTGCACTGCACACTAGTTCACTCCCTTTCTAGTTCACTCCCTTTCTATCATCGTCACTTCGTGTCAGAAGAGCCAACGCCTTGTTGCAGGGGTAAACAGGAACTATGATTATGATGCCTAACTGGCGCGACTTCCAGTGAAGCGAGTCCAGTCATGCGACGTTCCACGACAGTGACATACCTCTATAGCGACATTTCACTACAATGACAGACAGATAGACAGAAAGAGACAGAGAGACAGAGAGAAAGAGAGACAGAGCGAAAGAGAGAGAGAGAGAGAGAGAGAGAGAGAGAGAGAGAGAGACTACTGACAGAGGCAGAAAGACAGATGACAAAGAGAAAGAAGAGAAAAGAGAAAATGAGAGAGAGAGAGAGAGAGAGAGAGAGAAGACAGACAAACAGACAGACAGAGACAAAGACAACAGACAGAGAGAGCGAGAGCGAGAGAGAGCGAGAGAAACACAGAGAGAGAGAGAGAGAGAGAGAGAGAGAGGGGGGAGCTTAGCTAACCTCTATACTTCTCCACGATCAGTTCATATTTGCCCTGGATGGGATGGGAACGGTACAGCTCCTGGAGAGAGAGAGGAGAGAGAGAGAGAGAGAGAGAGAGAGAGAGAGAGAGAGAGAGAAGAGAGCGAGAGAAACACAGCAACAGAGTGAGAGAGAGAGAGAGAGAGAGAGAGAGAGAGAGAGGAAGAGAGCGAGAGAAACAGAGAGAGAGAGAGAGCAGAGAGAGAGAGAGAGGGGGGGGGGAGCTTAGCTAACCTCTATACTTCTCCACGATCTGTTCATATTCGCCCTGGATGGGATGGGAACGGTACAGCTCCTGAGAGAGAGAGAGAGAGAGAGAGAGAGAGAGAGAGAGAGAGAGAGAGAGAGAGAGAGGAGAGAAAGAGAGAGAGCGAAGAAGAAAAGAGAGAGAGAGAGAGACAGAGAGAGAGAGAGAGAGAGAGGGGGGGGAGCTTAGCTAACCTCTATACTTCTCCACGATCTGTTCATATTCGCCCTGGATGGGATGGGAACGGTACAGCTCCTGAGAGAGAGAGAGAGAGAGAGAGAGAGAGAGAGAGAGAGAGAGAGAGAGAGAGAGAGAGAGAGAGGAGAGAGAGAGAGAGAGAGAGAGAGCTAAAGGAAGGACTCTATAGCTAACATCTATACTTCTCCACGATCTGTTCATATCGCCCTAGATGGGATGGGAACGGTGCAGCTCCTGAGAGAGAGAGAGAGAGAGAGAGAGGAGAGAGAGAGAGAGAAGAGAGGGGAGAAAGAGATATGAGATGGGAGGGAACGGGCAGCTGAGAGAGAGAGAGAGAGAGAGAGAGAGAGGAGAGAGAGAGAGGGGAAGAGACGAGAGAGAGAGAGAGAGAGAGAGAGAGAGAGAGAGAGAGAGAGAGAGAGAGAGAGAGCTAGCTTAGCTAACCTCGATACTTCTCCACGATCAGATCATATTTGCCCTGGATGGGGTGGGAACGGTACAGCTCCTGGGCCAGGTTCCAGATCTGACGCTCGATCCTCTCCTCCACCACGAACACGGACTTGGACAGCACTGCAACACGTCATCAGAACCACAGGTCAATGAAACAGCCATTACATTCATTGTATATAGGACAGCATGACAAGACAGCTGTTTGTGCGGACATGCTGGACGCACACAAATCGACGCTGAGTATTTGTGCGGGACACTGCTGGAACAGCCACCACAAATACGGACAGCTGAGATATTTGTGGGACATGCTGGAGACCACAATGGGCAGTGAGAATTTGTGGACACGTGAACAGCCACCACAAATACGGACACTGAATATTGGGGACACTGTGACAGCACCAATCGAATAATATGTGCGGAATGGAAAGCCACCACAAATCGACTTGGACAACTGACAATAACACAACACAAAGAAACAGCCATTTCATTCATTATAGGACAGTATTACAACTGACAGCTAAGATACTTGTACAATACTGCCCGAACAGCCATTACAATCATAATAGGCGTTGAACAGCTACCATAATCATAATCGGAATTTTTTGTGTGGTTTTCTGTCAAATGATGAACGGTTTTACCACTTGTATGTTCATTAAGTTCGCGGCGTTCTACGCTTTCTAGTATAATTATGTATTTTAAACATGTTTCCCACCATCAACAGGCTTTGTCATTAAAGTGGACACGTCCATTCAATAACAGACAGTGGCTCCACGATTCTGTGTGTGTGTGTGTGTGTGTGTGTGTGTGTGTGTGTGTGTGTGTGTGTGTGTGTGTGTGTGCGTGCGAGTGTATGTGTGCATGCGGGCGAGCGTGCGTGCATGCGTCCGTGAGTGTGTGTGTGTGTGTGTGTGTGTGGTTATTAGTCAAATGACTAAACGGTTTTACCACTTTGATGTTCATTAAGTTCAAGGCGTTCTACGCTTCTAGTATTTTACAATTTTAAACATGTTTCTCCTCATCAGCATGCTTGGTAATAATTTAAGTGGAAACGTCCATTCAAAACGAAACACTGGCTCCACGTCTCTCGGTGCTCTGTCGCAAATCATACTCCACTGTGTAGGACCTTTAGTTGCGCGAGAGACAGTGACGTATGAAGACTTGCTGGCAAGAGTGTATACATTTCAGCGGAGTCAATACCCACATCGCCAAACACAAAGCAGGGATCGAGGGCACTGGCCCTCCCGTCATCCCCCTTGTCGGCTCCCCCTCCCCCCTCCCCCCCCCCCACGCATACCCCTGTCCCCATCACAAGAGTTCATTCCTCCCCCTACTCACCCTCTCCTTGTAGGGACACACTCACCACCTAATTAGATTATCCTGTTTTCTGAGCTGCCCCTCTCCCCCTCCCCCTCGCCTGCCATCGATTAGCGGGGAGTCTTGCCTGCCCCCAAACGCACGACACGTCAACTTGGGTTTGCCAACTCATATTTCAAGCAGCCTTTCTTGCGCAGTTTGCCATCGCTTCAACCCCGCTAGGCCTATATTTAGCCATGGAACGGGGACAGCACACCATACACAAGATGGGGTGGGATATTTGCTAATAAGAAGGGAGGACGAAGGAGAAGGAGGAGGAGGAGGAATGTTATGCAGAAGTAAAGACTGATGTTTGATAGTCAATAAGTTCGTTACGAACTGTCTTCTGACGAAGGAGAAGGAGGAGGAGGAGGAGGAGGAATGTTATTCAGAAGTAAAGAATGATGTTTGATAGTCAACAAGTTCGTTACGAACTGTCTTCTTCAGCACATCGGACTATACACAAACAACTTACTGAATCTGCAGGAGGAGAAGCAGAGACGACAGTAAAGTAAACTGAGGTGAAGAGTTCAGGCCAATAATTATGCTTCCTCACACAGACTATTACTTTCATATCATCCCATTCCCCCGAAGTCGGCGTGTGGCTGCCACGTGGCGGGGTAATCAAAAACGGTCGCACACGTAATGTTCTCATCCCCAGCTGATGCATTTGTACCATAGTGTTCAAGTACTTCGACTGCTCGGATGATCCCTGGAGTATTTTAGCCAGGGCACGAAAACAACAACAACAACAACAAAAACAACAACACACCCATTCCTCTGCCGTCTACCATTCCAAAGACACAAACGCACACACGCACGCACGTACATACACTAACACACACAGAGTCTAAACTTTGATTCCTCAGAAAGATGAAACAGACTGCAACGTCACTGGAACATACAACAAACAAGCAAGCACACAACAAGTGTAAAGTGACGTTGTTTTATTTACAAAGGACACCACCCTCAGCACCGCATGCCACAGAGAGCTACCAATATCAGATTATCTTGAGATAACCTTCTGGAGATGACACTGCTCTGTGCTGCTCGGTCACTTTGATGATGCTCTGCCGTGGCCTGTTCTGATCTGTTTGTGAAAATACAAGTGCTCGCGGTTCTACTGTCGAAAGTGCTGAGTACTGTTTGAACTTTTAAAGAGCTACCGAAGATCCAAATTCGCTTGGGGATAAGAGTCACTGTCAAGAATAATAAACACTTACTGCAATGTACCCAGCTGCATCCTGCGCACGTTCAGATTCAGCTGGAGTCTTTTGACGCGTGAGTTAAACCATACAGTCAGCTGCAGTCTTTTGACGTGAGAGTTAAACCATACTGCCAGCTGCAGACTTCTGACTTGAGAGTTAAACCATACAGTCTGTTCAAGTTGAGTCAGGGCTTTGGACATTACATAAGCCGGGTTATAAAACAGCGGTCGCTGCACCCTTGGTCGCTATGGTAGGTAATTAATCAACAGCTGCTGGTTGTTAGGCGGCCCAACGAGGGGCTGTTCCCAAACGCCTCGGGACGACGGGTCTGAGCGCCTAGTTGAGGAGACTGGACTGTGATGATGTCGGCCGGAGTGGAAGAAGGCGCCTCTCTGGTCAGGGTGGTAAAGCTGTATGGTTACCATGCGTGCGCAACGAAGCAAGAGAGAGTGTGTGCGCGAGGGTGGGGGTGGGGGAGGAAGGGGGCTAGGGAAGGGAAAGAGGGAAGGAGAGAGAGGTGTGAGGGGAGGGGGGAAGGAAAAGGATTAGGAGAGTGAGAGAGAGAGAGAGAGGGTGATGGGAGGAGGGGGATGACAGAGAAAGAGACAGAGACAGAGAGAGAGACAGAGACAGAGAGAGAGACAGAGACAGCGAGAGAGACAGAGACAGAGAGAGAGACAGAGACAGAGAGAGAGACAGAGACAGAGAGAGAGACAGAGACAGAGAGAGAGAGAAAGACAGACAGACAAAAAGACAGACAAAGCGAGAGAGAAAGAGAGGCTTGTTTGCATACATGCGCACGCGCGTGCGTGCGTGCGTGCGTGCGTGCGTGCGTGCGTGCGTGCGTGCGTGTGTGTGTGTGTGTGTGTGTGTGTGTGTGTGTGTGTGTGTGTGTGTGTGTGTGTGTGTGTGTGTGTGTGAGCGTGCGTGCGTGCACGCGCACCTGCATCTCCGCCCGCGAGTATCCCTATGTCACCACAAGCATGTCAACTCTTGGATGCGTGTGCTCCGTACTGCTCTCACGTATGTCATCAATACACGCAAGCACAAGACTAGAGGAAGGTAAGGTAAGGCAATGTTGCTTATAGCCCAGACGACCGCAAATGGCCATATCAGGGCTGTCACCACGTTGAAGTCAACCCACAAGTCATCAAAAAAAAAAAAAAAAAACCAACCAAAAAAACCACCATTCGCACATCTCTTTAAAATACACCTTCTACAAACGCACCAGAAACTTCATTTAAAATCTTTCGTCTGTAAAATCTTAGATCAGATGAAAGGTAGAAAGAAACTCGTGGAGAGCGTGGCAGCAGAGAGTCCTCAGAAGAGAAGCCCCCTTCAAGCAAGTGTTTCGGCCCTTATCTCCTGACACTCTAGGGGGGTTGGGCCACACCCGGTTCATGACTCCGGATGTCCCTCTGCTGCCCCTTTTTTTTTCCCATCTTGGGACGAGCCATGGCTGGGATTCGAACCCATGACCCTCTGGACATGCTCATTTTTCCACTTAATGACTCGCGCTTTAACCACTGAGCCACAGGGACACCTGATATTTGTAGGGAAATTAAGCCTTATGAAGTTCACTTTTGTTCCTCCTTGACCAGATCCAGCTTGAACACCTCTCTGCCGCTTCTGCCATTGCTTTCAGGGCTCTGTTTTTTTCCTTCCCTGCAACTGAGAGCTGTTTCATGAGGCTGTATGCAGACGTTCCTACAAACCCCCTAGCTCCAATTTCTGCAGTGAGGACTTTGACCTGATAGCCTTCTCTCCTCAGGCTGTTTGCCAGATCAGCATACTTTTCAGTCTTGTAGATTTGAGCTGCCTCCATTCTGTTCTCATATGGCACCGTGAGCTCGATCATGATCAGCTGCTTGGTTGACTGAGAGTGGACTACTATGTCTGGTCTCATGCCACTCTTGCTGATGATCTCTGGGTGACTCTTCCATTCTGGGAGGTCTGCAGTGCACTCCCAGTCATCTGCCCCATCCAGCAGACTCTGCCTGCATGTTTCGAGTGGCACTGTTGTTCTTGGCCATGATTTGCTGCCTCCTGCCGTGAAGAATGTTGCGGGTGCTTTTGGAGTCCTGATTTTCCCTTTTGTGGTGTTGGTACTAGCCCAGACTACTTGTACAATCTCTTTGAGCACTTGGTTGTGCCTCCATGTGTACCTTCCTTGAGCCAGGGCTACTTTACATGAGCTTAGGACATGCTCCACTGTTTGTTTTTCATGGCAGAGGGGGCATGCAGGATCGTCTGTTTTCCCCCACTTCACCAGGTTTGCATTTGAGGGCAGAAGGTCATATGCAGATCTGAGAATGAAGCTGATCCTGAGAGGGGCCATGTGCCAAATGTCATTCCAAGTGAGACTTCTTTGGAGTGCATTCTCCCACGTTGTCCATTGCCCTTGCTGGCTCTGCTGGACTGCTTTTTGGAGTCTTTTTTGGTCTTCTTCTTTCCTCATCTCCTGAATCATCATGTCTCTTTTGGCTTTTCCTTTGGCCTTTGACCACCATTCAGTTTTGGTCACCCCCAGTCCTTGTCTGTTGGTCTGTGTGTGTCCTGTTATTTCTCTGATCTTGAGACTTTCTTTTGCAGAATCCATCGCCTCTTGAACTTTCCATTTTCTGCCTGTCTTCAGCTGGGGCTTGATTGCTTCTACCACCTTGTCTCCTGAGTCCTCCAGCATGCTTTGAAGTCTGATCTTCCCTGCTTTGTATTCCTCCAGGATGGATTTCAGTGGTAGTTTCAGCTTTGCTTGGCGACAGTACAGCGCTATGTCAGTCAGACAGGGTGGGACACCAAGCCATTTCCTTGTGAACTTGTTGATTTTGGCTTCCATTGCCTCCACTATGTTGGTGCAGATGTCGTATATCATCAGAGGCCATAGCAGCTTTGGTATCAGCATGAACTGCAGACACCAGACCTTGTATTTGCCAGGGAGCCCACACTGGTCAATGGTCTCCAAGCCTTCCTCCGCCATCTGCTTGGTTTCTTTTGCTCTTTGTGTGTCTTTCAGCGTATCATCATACCATCTTCCAAGGCTCTTGACTGGTTCTTCTGTGACTGTTGGAATGGCCTGGTTGGCAACACTGAAGACCACAGATCCGGCCACTTTTCCTTTCCTCAGTGAGAGACTCCGTGATTTCTTTGGCTTGAACTTCATTCTGGATGAGGCAACTATGTCGTCCAGCCTCTCCAGCACATGACGTGTCTCGTCTTCTCTGGATGAAATCACTGTAGTGTCATCCATGAAGGCCTTGAGAGGAGGCATCTTGTATCCATCACCAAGGTCTGTTTGTCTCGCGTTGTTTGTTGCTGCTTTCAAGATGAGTTCCATTGCCAGCACGAACAGTATTGGGGAAATTGCACAGCCCATTGCAATACCCACTTCCAAGTTGATCCAGTCTGTTGTGTACTCCTTGGTAGAGAACCGCATTGAGAAGCCATTGAAGTACTTCTTGAGCATGTCGCGGATGTTCTTTGGCACATGGTACATCTCAAGAGCCAACTGTATCATCTCATGGGGCACAGATCCATATGCGTTTGCCAGATCAAGCCACACTACGTCCAGGTCTCTCTTTTCTGTTTTTGCTTTTTGGATTGCGTCCCAGATCATTGTGGCGTGTTCTACACAGCCAGCCACGCCTGGGATGCCACCTTTCTGGACTGACACATCCAAGTACTTGTTTTCCATCAGGTACTTGGTCAGCCTTGCTGCCATGACAGAGAAGAAGATTTTCCCTTCGACGTTCAGTAGTGATATTGGCCTGAACTGGCTGATGTCACTTGAGTTTTGCTCTTTGGGGATGTACACACCATCTGCCGTCATCCACTGGCCGCTGATCTTCTGGTTTCTCCAAGCCGATCGCAGCAGCTTGTGGAGCCACTCCAGCACCTTGGGACATTTCTTGTAAAGCTGGTAAGGTATTCCGTTTGGCCCTGGTGATGATTTGGCTCTGGCTTTGTCGACCACCTTCTTGATTTCCGCCAACGTTGGAGGCTTGCCATTGAACTGTTCCTCAGGGTTGGTTGGCCACACCAGACCTTGAATGTCGAGTGGTGCTTTGCTCTGTGGGTCAGAGTATGTTTTCCTCAGATGCTGCTCAAGAACTCCTTTGTCCACACTTAGGGTCCCAGATTTTGGCTGCTCAAACAGTGTTCTGGCAAACTGGAAGGGGTCTCTGAAGAAGCGCTCTTGTGTCTTCTTCTTTTTGCTCTTCCTCTTCCTCGCAGATTCCGCTTTGCTGAGGGCGCTGTGTTTTTCTTTCAGGTCTTTCCACAGTTTTTCCAAGCCTCGTTTTTCAGCTGGCAGTGCGGTCTTCATTTGCATCTTGAGGTTTTTCTTTTGGACCCTGATCTTGTCCATCTTTTCTTGGCGTCTGGATTTCTTTGGAGGTCTTTCCACAGTTTTTCCAAGCCTCGTTTTTCAGCTGGCAGTGCGGTCTTCATTTGCATCTTGAGGTTTTTCTTTTGGACCCTGATCTTGTCCATCTTTTCTTGGCGTCTGGATTTCTTTGGAGGTGTTTTCTCTTTGGGTAGTTTTGCTCCATAGGCGTCTCTACATGTGGCATACACAATGTCCCCATATGTGGCTAGTTTGTGTTCCAGGGTGCTTTTCCCTATCAGTGCATCGAGTCTTTGGACGATTTTTGCATCCAGTTTCTCCCAATCTTCAGTTTCGTTTGCTCGTGGCAGGTTGAGTTTCAGGCGCCTGGCATCGAGGGCCTGTGCAAATTCCTCATCCGAACCAACAGCGTGGATGTCCTTGGCACTGTGGTTTAAATCCTGGCCTTGGTCTTCCGACGTCTTATCTGCTGATGCAGTGCGCTGCTGCTCATTCAGATGAGTCTTCACACATCCCATCTTTGTTCTGTGGATCTTCATGCCACGGGTGGTAGCGAAACGCTTTCCACAGACACATGGATATTCCATTTGGTCCATGTTCATAGTCCGTTTGGGATTTGCAGTCATGATTGGTTGAGCATCGATGGATTCATCATTCTCTCCCCCTTTCGGTGAATCTCTTTCAGAAATTCAAAGATCACGTCAGGCGGGGCATCTCTGAACAAGGTTTTCATGGAGTCTGCTGTACAGTGTTTGTCTCACATCGTGCAAGTCCCAACACTTGAAAAGAATGTTTCACTGTGAGTAGTACATGGCATGGAATGCACCACGGAGCTTCTTCACCCTTTAAAAGATAAGAATGGGTATAAACGAGTAGCCTGTATGCAAGCGGCACAAGACTGTTCCGTCTTTACGGCCGCCTCTGGAACATGATAAAAACTGTCAGGTTTGGACGGATTTTATACAATTTGTTATTCCTCTTGCCAGAGGTCTTTGACATAAGCCTGTGTTTATCATTTCAGATCAGTGTGTGGGATAGACAATCTACTCAGCTTTTCCTTTGTGGCACTCTCGGCAAGTTGATCCACCTCCTCGTTGCCTCCAATGCCCACATGGCTGGGAACCCAAGCAAAAACTACGTTGTATCCATCTGATTTCAGAGAGGTGTACAGTTCAAATACTTTCAGCAGCTGAGGGTGCTTGAGATTACGGCCAGCAATGGCCTCCAAGGCAGTCCGTCAAAATGAGGAAATATTTATGTTTGGAATTACAGACCATTTTAAGAGCCAGGATGACAGGAGGCAAAACCCCTAAAACGAAACAAAACAAACAAACAAAAGCAACAACAACACCACCACGAACAAACCGCCAC
>CM065731.1:32068832-32073832 GCA_033310375.1 Conus canariensis | reverse complement strand
ATCCACCACTGATGCACCTGCCTTAACTGATGTGTGTGCCATCAATCACCCATACATCAGGAAATTTATCACACCACTGATTAACTGATGTGTGTGCCATAAATCACCATACGGATTACTGATGTGTGCCATCATCACCAACGTCAGGACATTTAACTGATGTGTGTGCCATCAATCACCCATACGCCAGGACATTTAACTGATGTGTGTGCCATCAATCACCCATACGTCAGGACATTTAACTGATGTGTGTGCCATCAATCACCCATACGCCAGGTCATTTAACTGATGTGTGTGCCATCAATCACCCATACGCCAGGACATTTAACTGATGTGTGTGCCATCAATCACCCATACGTCAGGAAATTTAACTGTCTGTGCCATCAGTCACTCGTACGTCAGGACATTTAACTGATGTGTGTGCCATCAATCACCCATACGTCAGGAAATTTAACTGATGTCTGTGCCATCAGTCACTCGTACGTCAGGAAATTTAAGTGATGTATGTCCCATCAATTACCAATACGTCAGAAAAATTTAAGTGATGCATCATGTGAAATCAATCACCCACACATCAGGACAGTTAACTGATATATGTGCCATCAATCTCTCATACATCTGGACATTTAACTGATATCTTTGCCATCAGTCACCATATACATCAGAAAAATTTAACTGATGTATGTGTAATCAGTTTCAGTTTCATCAAGGAGGCGTCACAGCGTGCGGACTACTCCATATACGCTACACCACATCCGCTAAGTTTTGAGACCACACTGCGCATGATTTAAAGCTGATGGACAAATGAATTCATAACTAAGACGAGAGAATTTTTGCTTCGTTTTCACCTGCCATCACACCGGAGAAGACTTCTTCCCAGTAGTAACCACCTGATCTTACATTAACTACCGTATAAAACAGGTACTTTCTAATACAAATTACGTTCAAACCTGATTCATCTATAAAACAGGTACTTTCTAATACAGATTACTTTCAAACCTGATTCATCTATAAAATAGGTACTTTCTAATACAGATTACTTTCAAACCTGATTCATCTATAAAATACAAATTACTTTCAAACCTGATTCATCTATAAAATAGGTACTTTCTAATACAGAATACTTTCAAACCTGATTCATCTATAAAATAGGTACTTTCTAATACAGATTACTTTCAAACCTGATTCATCTATAAAATAGGTACTTTCTAATACAGATTACTTTCAAACCTGATTCATCTATAAAATAGGTACTTCCTAATACAAGTTACTTTCAAACCTGATTCATCAGCATACTTTAGCACAAACAAATGCTCTCTCAACGGTCTTTTTTCTCAACGCTTCGGGCATATTGTCGAAGCATCAGACACTTCCTGACGTCCTTTCGCACGCGCGCGGAAGTTCGCAACAGTTGTCGGTCTTTTGTGAAAGCCTCCGCCATGGTTACACTCCACAAGTGCAGTTACCACTCACGAACTTCCGTCTCCAGAATTTTCTTCGACGTATTTCTTTTAACAGTTCCTCGTTTTCGTCGCATTTTCACCGAACATGTACACAAAATACGACGAAATCGTATAAAGTAGGAATTAAGTATAGGTATACATACTTGGTTAGAGGCTTGCATTTGTGTTTGGTGTCCTTGGTGTCGGAGTACATGTGGTGATCGATGCACTTGACACATACTCCTGCAAACACATAACAAAAACACCCTTCACCTCTTCATACAGGGTAAAATGCTTCGCCCCATTGATAGTAACAGTAACTTTAAACACAGCATGCAAGCGCGCGCACGCACACTCACACACACACATCTATAAGCAAGCAAGCGCTCTCAAGCACGTGCACACGCATACACACACACACACACATACACGCACGCACACACACACACACACAGACACACACACGCGCGCGCGCCCGCACACACACCACACACAAACGCACTTACGACTGGTGCGTGTGTATATGAGTTTATCAGCTTTTAACAAACACACTCCACTTAAATAATTATGAGTAAGAAAATAGAGAATAGAAAAAGTTCAGGGGATGATGGAGAGAGAGAGAGAGAGAGAGAGAGAGAGAGAGAGAGAGAGAGAGAGAGAGAGAGAAAGACTGAGAGAAAGAGAGCGACTGAAATAAGAGTTTTGAGAAAATGAGGGAATACAGGGTTGAGTCGCCTAGGAAGCCAAAGAATTTCGGGTCTGTGGTTCGAATCTGGCTTTTCTTTCCCTTTTCCACCTGACCTTAAATCACGGTCTGAGAGCTAATCTTTCAGGTGACAGTATAAACCACAGTCCTGTGTATAGCAGGCATTTAGAGCAGGGAAAAGAACCCACGACAACGAAGGAGCAGTCCCTGACCAAACTTTGGAAGAAAATCCACGTTGATAAGTACATAAAAAACATACGCTGGCAGAACACACAGACACAGACACACACACACACACACACGCACGCACGCACGCACACACACACACGCACGCACGCACGCACGCACGCACGCACACACACACACACACACACACACACACACACACACACACACACACCACACACACACACACACACACACACACACACACACACACACGCACGAGTGGCGCTGTACAACAGCGATAAACTGTCCCCAGAGGAGAACAAACTGAACTGGGACGCACAGAAAACGGATGTGACAACGAAGTTTTCAGAACACAACGCAACGTAACACTACCGCACAGTCACAATGCAGCGGATTGCGACTGGCAACGTGATGACACAAAACACCGCACACACAAGCGGCGGGGCACATACCGTAGTCCCCCTGCCCGTAGCCCTTGTTGCAGACACGGTTGGGCACGCAGGCTCGCTGGTCGACGTTGACGAAGTGGTAGCCCTCCTGACAGGCACAGTCGGCGTCACGGATGGTGGACCCGTGGTCCTTGTAGTACATGTGGGGCTTGCGGCACCCCCGTCTGAAACACACACATATACACACATACATATACACACATATATACACATATATATATACACACATAAAGGCTCCGAGACGATATGGATGCTGTTTCAGTACGCATGCGCGCGCACGCACACGCACACGCGTGCACGCACGCACACCCTAACATAGACACACAGACTCTGACACACAAACATCATCATCAACAACAACAACAATAATAACAACTATATAATAATTGTAATAATAATAATAATAATATGATAACAATAATAATAATAATAGTAATAACAACAATAATAATGATGATGATGATGATGATAATGATAATGATTATTATTTTCACAACCCCCATTTCTCCCTACTTCAGGACGTGCATTAAAGAAACACGACAGTAGAAACACACACACACACACACACACACACACACACACACACACACACAGGCTGCCCGTTATTGTTCACTGGGGGAAGATCACACACATATTAAAAAAAAAAAAAAAAGGAGGAGAGACAAAGGGATAAAGTCTCCATCCGTCCATTCTCTGCCCCCTCCTCACTCCCCCCTCCTCTCCCACCCCCCACCCCGCCACCCACTCATCCTTCCCTGTAGAAAAAAAAAAAGCGGTCAAAGGATCAATACGTCATCCAATTCCAGTAGAGACAATCGAGAGACATGCCATGCGACAGTTGTCTTTTCCTGCCTCAATATCTTGTCACTGTCACGTTCTACCAGGCCCTGCACCCCCTTCCCCATCCCTTTCTCCTCACCCCCCCCCCCCTTCCTTTCTAGGGTGACCACCAGCTAAAGGACGAACATCTTCCCCAGTTTGTCATTCTGCAATGTTCTGTCTCCACCAACCCATCGGCAAAGAGCTGATCTGAAGAGTTTGTTGAAGACGGAGAGGGAGGGGAGGGATGGGAGGGAGGGAGCAGGGGGGGGGGAGGAGGAGTGTGTGGGGGGGTGGGGGGTGGGGTTGGAGCGCGGAGGGGAGGATAGGAAAGGAAAAAAACGGAGAAGCAACGAAAAGGGGTGTCGGATAAAGGGACACAACCCTTGCCTTGTTGAGCCCCTCAAATCAAATTGTCTGCCCTGTTTGATAGTTTGAACACACACACACACGCACGCACGCACGCACGCACGCACGCTCGCACGCACATACGCACGCACACACAAAACACACACACACATGCACGCACACAAACGCACGCGCGCGCGCGTGCACACACACACACACACACACACACACACACACACACACCACTTTTATTGATTAGGCCATGGACCCATATCAGCAGAGGTTTACCTAAGCCAGAGGTATGTCAATAATAAGCATATTATCATTCTTCAATAATTTTTTTTTCTTATCTTAAAGGCAAGTTCCATTTGTACAGATTTGTTACTATTGGCAAGAAGTGAAAGGTTGTGGTTTGAAGAGTATTGAAATACTTTTTTGCGATGTACGATTCTCTAATTTCCTGATGTCTTGGACAAGAGAGAGAGAGAGAGAGAGAGGAGAGAGAGAGAGAGAGAGAGAGAGAGAGAGAGAGAGAGAGAGAACGTGCTGCACATCTCTCTGTCTCTCTCTCACTGTGTGTGTGTGTGTGGTGTGTGTGTGTGTGTGTGTGTGTGTGTGTGTGTGTGTGTGTGTGTGAGCCTGTGTGTGATTCACTTTCATCTTATCTGAACAATTTTATTACAGTATTGCACGCAACAGTTTTGGATTAAAAAAAAAGAGTTTCAGAAAGTTCTTGGTCTGGCTGTATAAATTTCAGCTCAAATATGCCGCTGCATAAAGTATGTCAGGGTGTATATGCTGCTCACTGGGTGAATTGAGAGGGAAAAAATCGAATTTGGAGCTAACCTGTTGTATTAAAGCTGGAGACACTTTTTTCTTTCCAACGCTCTGACAGTTTCAGGAATTATCCAAATAACAGACACTTGATGTGAACACAGCAAGAAGAATTCAGCCGGGGATGATTATTCTACCCCCCCCCCCCCCCCCCCTGTCCCGCTGCCATGTTGGCTAGATGATTTGTTAGCCATGCTGGCTGGTTCTCTGGTT
>CM065731.1:32061332-32066332 GCA_033310375.1 Conus canariensis | reverse complement strand
ACACGCACACGCACACACACACACACACACGAGCGCATGCGCATGCGCAGTTATACACATATCACCTTCCCTCTTCTACGCTCCTATACAACGCGTGAGCCTACTCATCCTCTGCACAAGTTCCTCAATCCACACAACAGATCAAACGCTCCATGCTTCTAAAGAGTAATGAAGAGTGAATCATCAACATGCAAACACTAGTAAACTCGTTTTGCATTTTGCCATTCAGACAGCAGTAACAATCAGCTGTCGTCGCTGTTGTTCAATCTTCAGACCTTCCTTTCCTTCTTCTTTTTTTTTTCCTACTTGCTTCCTGCCCCTGCCCCCCCCCCCCCTCCCCCTTCCCTTCCCCTCCCCGGCTTCTTTTTTGGTTTCATCATCTGTACTGGCGCACGCAGAGTCGTCGTTTCCTAATCCCAGCTCCAGCACTCCACGCAAAGACCTACCAGGGTTCCGCCGCCATGAAAACACCATTCTGAGTAGACCCTGCACCAGTTTCAGTGGTTCGCCACGAACAACTGAATACACACATATTTCGGCCGTCCAAATCCTTGATATGATCTTATTCGCATTTGTAGCTTAAAATCTCCGCGCCTCAGCATCGATCAAAATCGTTAACAAAAGTACTAATACAACCATTACGAAAAAATACCAACTAAACAAACCACAACAATCCCCCCCCCCCCCCCCCCCCCCCCCCCCGTTCTTCTTCCCCCGCCTGTTCTCCTTCATTTCTCACCCAAGCCTTTTGCAATAGGGAATCAATGATGAGTTTGTTGGTTTGTGTTTTTGCTTTTGTTTGTTAGTTTGTTTTTGAAAAAAAAAAACACATGGCATTGTCCCGGGCTGAAGAGATCCATGTACAGAAAGAGTTCATTATCCAAACTTCACTTTCTTATTCGCATAAGAGAGAGAGAAGAGAAAGAGAGAGAGAGAGAGAGAGAGAGAGAGAGAGAGAGAAGAGACAGACCAGAACAGAGAAAGACAGAGACAGAGAATCAGACAGAGAGACAGAAAGAGTTCATTATCCAAACTTCACTTTCTTATTCGCATGAGAGAGAGAGAGAGAGAGAGAGAGAGAGAGAGAGAGAGAGAGAGAGAGAGAGAGAGCGCTGACAGAGACAGAGACTGAGAGACACAGAGAGAAGCGTCACACCCACGGGATCCCCTTCGGCCCAATCACTCGGATATCATGTTAACACGAACAGACATTGAATTGATGTCCCTCCGCCGAGCGCGGCGGGTCGAACAGTTCAGCCGAATGATCATCAAGTACTCCCCCCCCCCCCCCCGCCCCGCCCCGCCCCCTGTACTAAGTGGGCACCCCCACATTATTGCTTCTCAAACGCTCTGTCTGGCTGGCCTGGGCAGGGCTCCCCCCCTTCCCCCCCACCCCTAAACTCCCCTGAGAGGGGACATAATTCGGCCCAGATATCCCATAGTCCCACACCACGCCATCTCGCATCCGGGGGAGGGGTAGAGCCCGGGTCAGACGGCATTTCCGGTGATCCATGGAGCATCATGGGAAGCGTGCCGTGAAGCAACGCAGACCACCTTCTTTTCTCTAGCGCTTTGCCAACTCTGCATAATAGGGAGGGTGGGTGGCGGGAGGGAGGGGTTGAGGGTGAGGAGGGGGGGGGGAGCTTCGTTTCTCTCATAGTCGGTGCTCTTTTCACCGCGCTCCCCCTCCGTCTACCTACCTCTCCTCCGTCATTCCTCTCCCTCCCCCCTCGGCCCCCTTCCCCTATTCTCTCCCTCTCTCTCACACACACACACACAACACCACACACACACACACACACACACACATACACCCACCACACACACATCACACACCCCCACCACACACACACACACACACACACACACACACACACACACACACACACACACACACACACACACACACACACATCACCACACACACACACATTCACGCACACACAACACACATTCACGCACACACACACATTCACGCACACATACCACACATCACGCACACATACACATTCACGCACACACACATCACCACACACACATCACGCACACAAACACACACACACGCACACACACACACCACACACACACACACACACACACACACACACACACACACACACAACCACACACACACACACACACACACACACACACACACACACACACACACACACACAATCTACCTTCAGTGTCAGACACCGTTAGGCGGTCTGGTAAGTATCAAATGATGAGTGGGCCACCTCCAAAACGACAGTTTACTCTCTCTCTCTCTCCCGCTCTCTCTCTAGCTGTGTATGTGCCAGCAAATGTGTGTGTGTGTGTGTGTGTGTGTGTGTGTGTGTGTGTGTGTGTGTGTGTGTGTGTGTGTGTGTTCCTCAATTTAACGTCTTCTTACTAAAAGTGATATCAGACGATGTGTTAATGGTGTGTGTGGTATGCGGATGCGTGCTTATGAAAAGAACGGTGGAGGGATGGGGGGAAAAGTGTGTAGAACTTTGAATACTACTACGTGTTAAAAAAAAAAAAAAGAAAAAGAAAAAAACCACCCAAACTAGATAAAACCAATTAAAGATAAATGCCAACTGGATTCTGTAAGAAATTTGACAAACTAATCTGAGAAACGAATAATCATTCAACATTTTAGAGAGTGATGACGTCGATCTATCCGTAGTATTACCATCAGCCATGATAATCACGTTCTCTGTTTTGGGGCAATGAATTAACAAATGTGAAACACTTAGTGCATTTTCACACATGCATCTAACATTTCTACTTAATTTTGTTTTCAGTGAATTTAAACGTAATCTGTGAACTAAGCTTCTTACATCTTTAGGTATATGACTTAAATAAGTTTTTGCTGTTTTATTCTGTGTTCCAGAACTGTATGCAATACAGTTATGATAGTACTGAGATTCCGAGTTCTTTAAGGACCGTTGGAAGCTTTTCTCAGTCTGTTTGTCAATTAAGGAATAGCATTCTGAAAGATCTAAAGGTATATTAAGTGAAGTTGTGCTTTCGTATTTCTAGCTGCTCTTTTTGCTGCGTGATCAACCTTTCATTTGATACAATTCCACTGTGATATGGTACCCAATAAAACGTAACACTGATCCCTTTAAGTGATAAAAGGTGAATGATATGGTTAATTTCTAATATAATCTCAAGTCGAATTTTTAAATTTTGGGACTGGAGGGCACCCGCAACCGATTTGCTATTAGTACACACAAGTATTCGACAAGAATTAAGGGGAAATGTAAAATAAATTCCAAAGACATCAAAATGGCAATGAGCTCTGCACTAAATATGGAAAGGTTTTTACCAAGATTATAGAGTTAAGAGAAAGAGAGAGAGAGAGAGAGAGAGAGAAGAGAGAGATAGAGAGAAGTGTGTGTGTGCGTGGTGCGTGCGTGCGTGCGTGCGTGCGTGTGTGCGTGCGTGTGTGTGTATGTGTGTGTGTGTGAGCGTGAGAGCGTAAATGCGAGCGTGCGAGTGCGCGCACGCACGCGCGTCCTTTCGTGCTTGGGTGCGTGCGTGCTTGCATATGCACGCTTGCGCGCGCGCGTGTGTGTATGTGTGTGTGCCTGTGTGCGTGCATGCATACATGTCAGCGTGTATGAGTGCATACGTCTGTGTGTGCGCGTTCATATGTACGGTTGTACACGAGTGTCTTACGCGTCTTATTTACTAAGACAAAAGACAAACACTGTCCTTCACAAGTCGTCAATCTACCATCGCGCAAGTGAACAGGGAACAGCCTGATTCAGGAAGAAACAACGCACAAAATACAGGCGGGGCGAATAGACACCGGGGCAAAATGGCAAAAGGTGAAAAATTAATTATGAAAAAAGAAAGGGCAAACCACGATACCCCTTCCGCCTACTCCCCCCCCCCCCCCCCCACACACACACACACACACGCACGCATCTTTTCTTTCTCGCTTTCTTTCTTTTTTTTTCTTCCTTCTTCTTCTTAATCACGCCATGCAGAAATTAAAAGATCGACCTGACGCCGGCTAACTAACGGAGCGACATTCCCTTTCACTTTCTCTGACGGCACCGTGTCACTTCTGCTGCAGTGTTTGGTGTTACTGTTAGTGTTGGTGTTAGTTCACCCTGGAAGGGCGAGCCCAAAAAGGGCGAACAGGAGGACCCTGGCCATCCACAGACATAGACATACATATCATAACGTCTGTGTGGCCAACCCTGGCACTGACTACTGACGGAGAATAAAAGAACAGTTCGGAGGCTGGATTTCAACGGGGGCAGGGAGGCAAGTGTTTGGGGCGTTTTAGTGGGAGTTGATGATGCTACTAACAGAACGGGGGACTGACAGGTATTGTGGGGGTCCTCTTGTGAGATCCTGGACGGCCGTCGAGACCCGGTCTCTTTCTTCACGTTGACCTGATCACCGGTTGTTCCGCTCGGTATGGCCTGTCGCTCCCCACAATGACCACGACAACATGGCAACGTGTAAGATGGGAATATTGTTGATTTTTACACACTAAAAGAAAGGCAGGTGCACGCGGATAGAGAACCACACACACACACACACACCACACACACACACACACACACACACACACACACGCATGCACGAACGCACGCACGAGAAAATCCAAAGCTGCCTTACGAGGTTTGACAATAATCGAACGGTTTCCGAAATTAACACAGTAAACTGCCATTTTTATCTACATAGAGACTGCTTTGCACAATCTATAGGAGGAAAACTGACACATTTCAGAGTAAAATAGACGAAAACATTGGATAGGCTGAAGGTATATAAAACTGATCACATTATTTAAATGCATTTTCCCCCCTTTATTGAATAATCCAATACGTAATTACTTGTATATGTATCTGACACAGCTTCTCTACCCCAAGTCTCTTTCACCGTTGTTTGTTGTAACTTTGCTTAAACCCACAACAACTTCATGTTTAGTATAATTAAAAGTACAAAAGTCTACAGTCGAAGCGAAACACACGAACATAACCATTCATGTGTGC
>CM065731.1:32051332-32056332 GCA_033310375.1 Conus canariensis | reverse complement strand
CCCCCCCACACACACACACACACTTAAACAAAAGCATATCAGCTGTTCTGATTCTGAGGTTTCTAACTGAGTTAAGTCATGTTCACATCGTCTGTTGCAACGTCTTCTATTTTCCCATTGCATGATATAAAAGTTTCCTCCTAACATTTCTTTTTCTTCAGTTGGACTTCAGTTTCTGTCACTGTTGCTGTTCTGTGTCCGTTGCTGATGTTAACATCTTGCTTATTCCACATTTACTTCCTCTTACCAGCGATGCCTATTTACTTGTTGATGTTTCCCTCGCATTTCGCTCTGAAAGTTTTGTTTTTCTCTCCTTTTCTAAACAGAACTTTTGATGGTGGGTGTGATGAAGTAGAATCTGTAGGGCACAGAGAGAGAGAGAGAGAGAGAGAGAGAGAGAGAGAGAGAGAGAGAGAGAGAGAGAGAGAGAGAGAGAAGAGAGAGGGGCAGACAGAGAGAGAGAGAGACAGACCAGAGACAGACAGAGGAGAGAGAGAGAGAGAGAAGAGACAGACAGACAGACAGAGACAGAGACAGAGAGAGAGAGGGATTACAACGGAGCAGGATCTTTTGCGCGCAAGTGCATAAGGTGTGTGTGTGTGTGTGTGTGTGTGTGTGTGTGTGTGTGTGTTGTGTGTGTGTATGTGTGTGTACGTGCGCGCGCTTGTTTGCGCGAACGTGAGGTTGTTGTTCATGATGCTATCGTCGTCATCAGACGACACAAAGCCTGCGGACGTAACATGATGACGTCTCTAGATTAGTGCTTTCTCAAGCTGAACGTCATTGCTGGGATTACAGACAAACAAACAGTTCAAAACAACCCCTCAAAAAATCCTGATGACAAAAAGAAAAAAGAAAACAAGCCAACAAACAAACAAATCTGAACAAACAACTAGCGAGAAAATCAAGAACAGGGCAAACAAACAGACAGACAGACTCACGAACGCACGCACGCACAAAACACACATACACCGAGTCATGCGAACAGAACTTAAAAGAATCGTACCGTTCGGTTGTCTTCAACATTCCATTTCCGCATATCTAAAAAAAAAAAAAAAAAAAAAAAATGCAACATTGGATCCCTCATCCTTCAAACAAATAGGATTATACGGCGCAGTGCGCATCATAACCACGAAAGGCGACCGAAGCGCTGGTAATGATAGTGATTTTCAGAATAACTGGGCAGAACAGCGGCGCTCTCTCTCCCCATACATTTCCTGTCCGTGTTTATTCCACGTCCAATTGCCAGCTGTAGTCTGGATCCGATCCATATCTGTGCAGGGATGCTCGGGGCATTCTTTATGTCGCCAATCACCATTCTCCGTCGTGGATGAAATCGAATCGCTCTCTCTCTCTCTCTCTCTCTCTCTCTCTCTCTAACGCTCTCTCCCCCCCCCCCTCCTCTCTCTGTCTCCCCTTTCTCTCTCTCTAATGCCTCTCTCTCTCTGTTTTTATTTATCTCTCTCTCTCCCTCTCTGTCTCCCCTTTCTCTCTCTCTAATGCTCTCTCTCTCTCTCTGTCTCCCTCTCTCTGTTTTCCTTTCTCTCTCACACACTCTCTCTTGTTCCCCCCCCCCCTTCTCTCTCTCTGTGTCTCCCCCTCCCCTCTCCGTCTCCCTCTGTCTGTCTGTCTCTTCAATTAAACATGTTGTTTGGGTTTCGGCTCTCCCCCCTCCCTCCTCTCTCTCTCTCTCTCTCTCTTCCATGTTAAAGTGAAACATGTTGTTTGGGTTTCGGATCCAAGGGAGCTATTTTCGCGAGTGTGCAGGGAATAGATCAAACACGCAGGGTTGTGTATGTTTCCTTGGCGCTGATTTTCAGAGTCGGAATCAGCTCCAGAGGCTTTGCTGTGTACACACTGCATCACCCTGCTACACCACGGAGGCCACAAAAAGGCAGGAGTCCCTACCAAGTCAGCAAAATCAATGAACAATTAACTAAGGGGAAAGGGGCTCACGAATGAGACTTGGTTGATGTCTGACCTACGTATTAACCCCACGCTGGTCGGGGAATGGGCGCCTTCAGCTAGTAACATGGTTTGTGCCACTACTGAAGCTCTGTGTGCGTGTGTGTATAGTGTGTTGTGTGTGTTGTGTTGTGTGTGTGTGTGTGTGTGTGTGTGTGTGTGTGTGTGTGTGTGTGTGTGTGTGTGTGTGTGCTCATGCACCGCGCGCGCCGGGCATCCATGTGTATGTACGTGTATGAACATGCCTGTATGCATGTATGCAAGTGCATGCTTACGCCTGTAATGTGTGCGCGCATGCACATTTGTAGCGTGCTTTCGAGAACCTACCCATGCAAGCTTGCAGGCTTGAACATGTATCTGTGTAGTATCTTGCATAGATGAACATGTATCTGTGTAGTATGTTAATTCAGAAGATAGTAATCTATTTTAAAAAAAATTAAAGAAAAAATAACAGAAGTATGAATTTCAGAAGATAGTTATATATTCATAAAAGAAGAAAAAAAAACTTACAGAAGTATGACAGTTCGGAAAATGGCTATATATTTATAAAAGAAAAAACTAACGGGAGTATGATAAATCAGAAGGCAGTATTATAGTCATAAAAGAAAAAAAATACCAGCGCAAGTATAACAATTCAGAAGACAGTAATATATTTATTTAAAAAAAAAAAAAAAAAAAAAAACTAACGGAAGTATGGCAATTCAGACGATAGTTTCATATTCATAATAAAAAAAAATTGACGGAAGTATGACTATTCAGAATATAGTTATATATTTATAAAAAAAAAAAAAACTAACGGAAGTATGACAATTAAGAAGACAGTAATACATTTATGAAAGAAAAACTACCAACAGTATGACAATTCAGAAGATAGTAATATATTTATACAAGGAAAAAAACCCCAAAAAACAACGGAAGTACGAATATTCAGAACAGTTACATTTTTACAAAAAAAACAACAACAAAAAAACCAACTAACGGAAGTATAACAATTCAGAAGATGGTTATATAATAACAAAAAGAAAAAAAAACGGAAGTATGACAATTCAGAAGACAATAATATATTTATGAAAGAAAAACGAACGGAAGTATGACAATTCAGAAGACAACTATACATTCATAAAAGAAACAAAAAAAAAAAACAACAACTAACGGAAGTATGACAATTCAGATGACAGTAATAATCTATGAAAGAAAAAAACTAACAGAGAAATGACAATGCAGAAGATAGTCATATATTTATATTATAAAACAAAAACAAAAACGAACGGAAGTATGACAATTCAGAAGTGATACATTTATAACGGCATAAAACTAGCAGAAGTATGACAATTCAGAAGGCAGTAATATATTCATAAAAGAAAAAACAAACTTACAGAAGTATGACAATTCAGAAGGCAGTAATATATTCATAAAAGAAAAAACAAACTTACAGAAGTATGACAATTCAGAAGGCAGTAATATATTCATAAAAGAAAAAACAAACTTACAGAAGTATGACAATTCAGAAGGCAGTAATATATTCATAAAAGAAAAAACAAACTTACAGAAGTATGACAATTCAGAAGGCAGTAATATATTCATAAAAGAAAAAACAAACTTACAGAAGTATGACAATTCAGAAGGCAGTAATATATTCATAAAAGAAAAAACAAACTTACAGAAGTATGACAATTCAGAAGGCAGTAATATATTCATAAAAGAAAAAACAAACTTACAGAAGTATGACAATTCAGAAGGCAGTAATATATTCATAAAAGAAAAAACAAACTTACAGAAGTATGACAATTCAGAAGGCAGTAATATATTCATAAAAGAAAAAACAAACTTACAGAAGTATGACAATTCAAAGGCAGTAATATATTCATAAAAGAAAAACAAACTTACAGAAGTATGACAATTCAGAAGGCAGTAATATATTCATAAAAGAAAAAACAAACTTACAGAAGTATGACAATTCAGAAGGCAGTAATATATTCATAAAAGAAAAAACAAACTTACAGAAGTATGACAATTCAGAAGGCAGTAATATATTCATAAAAGAAAAAACAAACTTACAGAAGTATGACAATTCAGAAGATAGTTCTATATTTACAACACACGCACACACGCACACACACACACACACACACACACACACACACACACACACACACACACAACTAACGAAAGTGTGACAACTCAGAAGACAGTAACATATCAATGAAAGAAAAAAAAAAAACACCTTACAGAAGTGTGACAATACAGATGACAGTCATATCTATTTATAACAGAAAAAAAACCTAACGGAAGTGTGACAATTCAGAAGACAGTAATGTATTCATAAAAGAAACAAAAACAACTAAAGGAAGTATGCAATTCAGAAGACAGTCATATATCATAAAACAAAAACAACTAGCAGAAAACAAAATGCATTTCATCGCACGTCTTGTAGCAGACGTGGCACGGACACGCCCTATGCTGTATTAAACAACTTGTTGTCAGCGACATTTCTGTTGAAACTTCTTCACCCCTACCAACATGGCATACAATACAGTCAACGGCGGCCCCGATCTTAGCGTGCAGCCGACATCAACTGTCTGCAGAAGCGATGACTTAGACAGCCCGTCCAACGTGCCGTCAACACCCGTTTAAAGCCGTTCTTTTGTGTTAGGTGACTGTCACAGCGTGAAATAGGATTGGCTGTTGCCTGCGTCTTTATGTTTGCGCGCAAAGTGTTTTGATTTTTTAAAAAATTATAGCCCTCACCCTCCCTTTTTCTTCCACGTACCGATCCCCCTCCCAAACAGAAGAGAGAGAGAGAGAGAGAGAGAGAGAGAGAGAGAGAGAGAGAGAAAACACACACACAGAGAATAACACACACACACACATACAGAGAGAGAGAGAGAGAGAGAGAGAGAGAGAGAGATTTTATCTGAACGAGACCGATCACTACACTGAATTCTTCCTCATCCCCCGAGATTAACCAAAGCGAAAGAAAAGTCAATCTAAAGTGAAGCTACACCCAAAAAGAGATCAACAGTAGGAGAGACAGT
>CM065731.1:32043832-32046332 GCA_033310375.1 Conus canariensis | reverse complement strand
TATCAACTTTCTGAAGAAGACCGATGGTAAGAGTTTCTTTGGTATCAACTTTCTGAAGAAGACCGTTGGATGAGATGTCATCCGTGTGTCAAGTTCTGAAGAAGACCGTTGGATGAGATGCCAACAGTATGTCAACTGTATGAAGAAGACTGTTGGGTGACATGTCATCAGTTTGTCAACTGTCTCAAGAAGACCGCTGGGTGAGATGTTTTTAGTCTCAACTTTCTGAAGAAGACCTCAGTTTAGAAAATTCTTAAGTACGTAAACTTTCTGAAGAGGATTCTTGGATAGAAGTCTTCAATATGACAACTTTTTGAAAAAGACTGTAAGACGAGATGTCTTCAAATTGTCAATTTTTCTGAAGATGGTTATTTGGAGAAGTCTTCAGTGTGTCAACTTTCTGAGAAAACCACTGGATGGGATGTCTTCAGAGTGTCAACTTTCTGAAGACCACTTAACATGTTGCCCTCTGAGCGTCAACTTTCTGAAGAGGACTGTTTGACGAAATATACCTAGCGAGTAAACTTCCTGAAAGAGAACCCATTTGCAGAGAAATCTTATACGTGCAATCTTTTCTTTTCTTTTTTTTTTTTTTTAAAGAGAACCGTTCGCCGAGATATCTTTAGTGTGTTAACTTACTGAAGAGGACTACTTTATGAAACGTATTCAACGCGTGAACTGAAGAGGATTGTTTAGATGATTATGTGATGTTTCTACTGAGTCAACTTTATGACAAGGACTGTTTTACGGGATCTCTTCATCATGTCAACTGTCTGATGATGGCTGTTTGAATCAAATGTCTTTCCTGTGAACTCTCTGAAGAAGACTGGTTGATGAAATATTTTCATTATGTCAACTTTCTGACAGACGACTGTTTGATGACATGCCTTTATTGTATCACATTTCTGAAGACTGTTTGAGGTGATATCTATAGTGCATCAACTTTCTGAAGACAATGTCTGGAGCAGACCCTTGTCTGTTCCACCTCGGTGTGATCGATAATGCACGGCGTCACACCACTGACTTACCCCTCTGCCCTTCTGCTAGCGGATACAAAACGAAGACTACACGGATCTGTTCACCCTTTAACAACGCCAGAAACAGAGGCACCAGGAGGGAAAAAAAAAGAGAGAAGAAGCGTACTAACGGGTACATCCATCAGGCAAACAGGCAGACCAGACTGATGAAGCAGGGAGGGGGAGGGGAGGGGGTCGGGGGTGTGGACGGGGGCAGGAGGGAAGGAAAGGAAGCACCTGACGCTGGGATGGATGAGGACAAGGCAGGCAAAGCAGACCAGGGGGGTTCTGGACTTGGTCCCAACACATCCGGTCATCAGTCACTGGAGTCTTAAGACACTCCTTGCACGTCACCAGGCCTTCACGGAATGATAACTGTTTTCTTAAGGAGAGGTGGGGGGAGGCCGGGGGTGGGTGGGGGGGGGGGGTTGAGGGGGTGAAAAGAGAAGAGCAGGAGTTGTGGGGGTGGGGTGGGGGTGGGTGGAAGGTGGGGTGGAGAGAATCATTGAAGAACTCTCCAACTTGTTCACTGAAGAACTCTCAAACTGTTGCTCGCGCGCGGGGTCATGCTGCGCGCGTGAAGGGAAGGGGAAGGGGAGCGGGGGGTGGACGAGGGATTTGAGTAGTGAGAAAAAGAAAAGAGTCGGTGGCCACTTTCGGTGCGGAAGCAGACGAGGGGGATCAGTTTCGTGCAACGGAAACACGTACCGTCCACTAAAACAGTGACCAGAAAATATACAGTTTTCTTTAGCGCGGAAATCTATCACGTAAAAGGAGCGCAAACACTGCCCATCAATTTTGTGAATGTGAAAAGAGAATGAGAGAGAGAGAGGCGGGGGGGGGGGGGGGGGGGGGGGGGGGGGGGGGGGGGGGGGGGGGAGGGGGAGGAAGAGGGAGGGTAAAGGGAGAGGAGGTGAGATGGTGGGAGGAGGAGAGGAGGAGGAGGAGGAGTGGTGCTATGAAGAATGGAGAAAACTGGCGCTCATCATGAGCACCTCGGGTGAACTCGACCTTCCCACGGTAAGACGTGTCCTGTCCTGCCGCACACCCACCTGTTGAAGCCCGATTTGTCACCAGACCCGATTTTGTACGGCACATATCAAACGGCTGACAACGTCTTTTTTTTTTTTTTTTTTTTTTTTTGTGGGGGGGGGGGGGGGGGGGGGGGGGGGGGGGGGGAAGCCGGCGGCAACACTACCACCACACCGTCACTCGCTACCACCAGCAGAAGCCATCAATCCTTTTTTTTTTTCTTGAAGGGGAGTACCACCAGTCCATAGACTGATAATATGTACTTTCCTCGGTTTACTCACGTCAGCCGGCATGCATTTCGTGTTGGCGCCCCACGCTTGATTTTCCCCGTCCCCTGCTCACTCCCTATCTCTCGCTCCCACATGGCCCAGCGGCAGACCATACACCGAACGCACAGGCTGCAGAAATCGGGGGGGGGGGGGGGGGGGGGGGGGGGGGGGGGGGGGGATTTA
>CM065731.1:32031047-32043732 GCA_033310375.1 Conus canariensis | reverse complement strand
ATTATCAGCTATTTCCGCCTTTCTCAGAGGGGGTCCTTTTTCTTTCAAAGATAAGAGTCACAAAGTAAGTCAACCTCATCAAACACAACGTCCAATCTGCAGGCCTCTGAACGTCATCGTCACGCACATCACACACACACACATACACACACACACACACACACACACACACACACACACAGAGAGAGAGAGAGAGAGAGAGAGAGGCAGACAGACAGACAGCCAGACAGAGACATGGGCACAGACAGACACAGAGACAGAGAGAATGCAGAAGCTGAGAAAGTGACAAAGAAGTGAGAAGAAAAGACATGGGTAGAAAATAAAGCATGAGATGAATAAAAGAAAAGAGCAGAGAAAGATATACCGGGAAAGGTGTGTGTGTGTGTGTGGGGGGGGGGGGGGGGGTGGGGCAAGAAAGAGGTGATGGGAAAAGGGGTTGGGGGAGGGAAGAGGGGTGGGTGGGGGGGGGGGGAAGGACGCTACCACCATCCAGTCTCTAGATTTAGATACAAGTACTGCCTTTCAGGAAAAATAAAATAATTCTAATTGGTTAATCATAACTACAGCTAAAAGGACCGCTTTCAATAATCTGGAGATATCAAAATTTAAAAAAAAAAGGAAAAAAAAAGAAGAAAAATGAAAATGACAAAGAATATTATGTAAATTGGTTGATCACAAAAAACAACAACAGGAATCCATACTGCCCCGCTTATCGAATGCTAGTTCAAACTTATGCTAGGCCTCAAAACGCTTACATGGATTATTGAGTGATTTAGAGCAAGATCCTAATTGTGGAGTGTGACCTGTCCGCTTGACACCAAATAAGGGTTACTTCCCCCATCCCCCTATCCTTTGACGTTAAATGCTATGACCCAGACAACGCCTTGTCCACTTAAGGGAACAGACGTACTGCTGTCTCCTCCCACAAACAAAGGAAAGAACTATGGAATCCTAGTCGGAAATGCTATTCCGTTTCTGTATTGTTGGAACGGCATGAGGAGGGGGGGGGGGGGGGGGGGGAGGGAGGCGAGTGGGGAGAGGGGAGGTGAGGGGGAGGGTGGGAGCGGGAGGAGAACGAGTTGGGTGAGGGCGGGGAAGGTAGGGGGGCTGGGGTAGGATAGGGAGATACGACTCCTCTTTTCCGGCACGAATGTGTCTAGGAAGCGCTCTCTCTCTCTCTCTCTCTCTCTCTCTCTCTCTCTCTCTCTCGCTCATACACCCGTGTGGGTTACTGATTAAAAGAAACGACACCCCTAAACCTGGCCTTCTACTAAACAGAGCAGGGCGCGCTCAGCTTTCCATCACCATAAAGGGCCAATGGGACCATGCTACCTTCTTATCCCCCCCCTCCTCCTATCCCAACCCTCCCCCATCCCTGCCCCGCCAACCTTACGTTGTCCATGTAACTGATAGTATGAGACGTTTCGTGTGCGATAGCTGACGATGGCCCCAGGATATCATGGCCCCTGGCGTTTTTTTAAATTTTCTTTAAAGTGTTTGTTTTTCATTTATCCTGTGTCTGAAGAAAGAAACGCTATTCTGGAAAAAAAAGAAGATAAAAAGCCATATATATGCTTACAACGAGGCTTTTTTTTTTTTTTTTTTTTTTTTTGGGGGGGGGGGGGGTGGTGCTTTAATCCATACCATTTAAGGCCTTACGAACATCGAAAGCCATGCCATGGAGCAGCGAAACAAGTCAGAGACAAACATGCAGACTGTGCTGCAGTGGAAGTGCCACATACTACACAGCTTCAACGTCTGAACCGGTGTTCATGTATAACAACAGAATCTGTAAGGCTTTTAACTCTTCGGACCAAAATCTGGAGACGAATACACGACAATTCCAACAAACACCAACAAAAAGAAGAATCCAAGATTGATCTCTCTCAGTCTGCGAAAGTACGCATGGGGGATAGGCCACATACGGTGAGGTTTTTTTTTTTTTTTTTTTTTTAAATCAAAACGCCGTGAAATGTTAAAGTCTGATGACATTAACTCCCTTAAAAAAAGCAAACGAGTAACTCTTAAAAATCTGTTACATTTGTGCTACAGGCCACATGCCAGAATTAGGATTTTTGCATCAAATTACTTTATAATTCATGTAAACGTTTTGAGGCCTAGCATACGTTTGAGCCAGGATTTGGTATCAAACTGATCACATCACAGAACAACCCCACACCAATCACTTCACTCCTTTTTTTTATTTCCACCGACGGCATCCTTGACAGTCTTCAAATACATGACCTTTCCCATAGCTGACGTCACTTTTCAGACCTTTCAGGCCTTCTCTCTCTTCACCCGTGACCCTATCTTTACGCCAGGTGGTTTCCTCCAAATAGTCCCATTCCTTTGATTTCAATCTGTCTGCTTGGAACCATCTGGCATATACTTTGATGGGCATATGGAAGAAAACAACGTAAATCAAATTCATTCTCAATGAAAATTCTCAAAACAATCTAATCGTGCCTGTCTATAAACGCTCCAGTCCTTAATAAGCAAGGCCTTGGCGCATTACGTTTTGGTGTGCAGTCACATATGGTTTAAAATAAAAAGAAGAAAAACAGGATGCATAAACAACTCTTCAACCAGAACACTGCCAACGCATGATCCAGCCAAGCCAATCATCTCTTGCCAAGTCCAGGCAGAACGTGAGTATGGTTTGAACGAGTCCGCACAAGTTTGTTGCTCTTGTAATTCTTTTCCTCTAACCAGTATTATTTCACTTAAGACTGGGACTTTCGAGTTTCTCACACACACAGAATACAGATTCTGTTAGAGTTTTTCACCTTGACCAATAGTCCTTCAAGTTTTGCTGTCAATGTACTGTTTGGCATACAGCCAAACTGACCGTAACTGACCGTGTGCCTTCAACCGGGCCCTAGACGATGACGTCATTCCTGTGACGTCATCATGATCAGGAATCCAAACCAAAACAATGACGTTTTGTCCCATGAGGACGACGATCTTTCATGGAATATCAGACATGGAGGGGGGGGGGGGGGGGGGGGGGGGGTTGATGTCAACATTTCTATCGGGGCAACTCAAGGTGGGCTGAATGCAAGTCCTTTTTCTTTTATCTTCAACCATTCTTTCACAACACAACGACCACACAGACGTTCAAGTGTAGGTCTTTCAAGGGTAAATCTGTTAGAACGCCAATCTAATGATGCACGAGTATTTAAAGTGAGGCAGTCTTTGGAGAGAAATCTAGTTTATAAAGGAAAACAAATGTTAAAGACACGTTCTTCAAGGCAGAACGCCTTAGTTGGTGGGAAGGGGAGTGGAGGTATGGATCTAATATACACAGAATTCGCAATGTTCCGGGCAAAAAAAAGGTATTTGAAGGGACGGAGTCTTTGCTAACAGAGAAATGTAGAAAGTACAGAAGTAAAAATGTTCCAACCCCTCATCCCCCCACCCCACCCACCAAGAAAAGAGATATTTAAAAGGGGCACTATTCGTCGGGAGGCAGGTCTAGAAAGCACAGACTTAAAATGCTCCAGAAAAAAAGGTTCTTGAAAGAATTCCTGTTGGCAAGCGAATCCGGTATACAGGCAAACAGTTATATTCCATAAACAACAGGTCTTTTAAAACGAGGATGTGTTTCTTCACAGGGTGTCAGTTAAAAGATCTGACTGTACACTAATAACAATTCAGCCATCAACGCCATGTTGAAAGGGCAGACACTAGAAGCAGTCTACGAACCTCTTGGTATCTTGGGTGCATTGTGAGCAAAGACGACTCCTCAACGAGCGAGGTCGTCACGAAGCTTACCCAAGCTATATTTTCGTGACAAAGATTCAACGACACCTGGAAAACCAGGTGAAGGTGAAGCTCTGCAAAGTCACGAGTGATGCTTCCATCTTTCTCTGTGGACAGGGAGGGGGCCACTGACAACGGGTTCCGAGATCGGGCGTTTGAGGCCACTGACGGATTTTTCCACCTCTGCTATCGCTGCCCTCTGTGCAAGACTGGAGACAGAAGGTCGTGAAGATCCCGGACTGTCCGAGTGTCCGACATGGCAGTGTTAGTCTTTCGTGTTATCGTTAGTTATCATTAAACTCCAGTGTCGTTTATCAGGGTACAAGTCGTGGAGGGGACAGCGGTGAAATCTGATTACGTGACAGCAGCTTTGCTACCATCCAGTTCCTTTTCTTCACTTAACATTAAACAAAAACAACAAAGGTGATGATGACGATGGTGATGCTGATGATGATGATGACGACGACGACGACGACGATGATGATGATAGTGATGATGATGGAGATGATAATGATGACGATGATGATGGAGATTACGAAGATGATGACGATGCTGATAGTAATGATGATGATGATGATGATGACGATGACGGAAATGTTGACGATGAGATGGAAGTGCTGACGATGATGGATATGATGATGATGATGATGATGATGATGATGATGATGATGTTGATGACGATGGAGATGATGATGATGATGGAGATTATGATGATGATGACGATGGTGATAGTAATGATGATGATGATGATGACGATGACGGAAATGTTGACGATGAGATGGAAGTGCTGACGATGATGGATATGATGATGATGATGATGATGTTGATGACGAAGGAGATGATGATGATGGTGGAGATGGAGATGATGATGATGACGACAGAGATGATAATGACCATGACGATGATGATGGTAATGATGATGACGACGACAACAATGATGATGATGATGAACCACTTCTGGCACCAAGCATACGCCCCATCAGTCAGGAGCCCAGCTGGGAACAAAGGAAAACGAAAAAAGCCACGGGAGAATTTTCAGAGAGCGAGGACCTAAAAAACAATCCCTGCCGCCTATCGACCCACGCGCCACACGACCACGTGCATGTGCTTATGAATAATCAATAACCACATTTGGGGAGGGGGGACGGTGTGGGAGGGGGCATGCTGGAGTGTGTGTGTGTGTGTGTGTGTGTGTGTGCGTTGTGGTGTGTGTGTGTGTGTGTGTGTGTGTTTGGAAGGGGAGGGGGGGACCCTGAAATGTCTCAGACTCCCAGACTAAAAACCTCCTCCTCCTCGTCCTCTACCGTCCACCCCTTCCGTCCTGGGCGGAGAGGTTTCTGGGACAATGGATTGGAACATGATATTAATGCTGTCGCCATCCTTCAAACGGGGGAAGGCCGACCAAATCACATTCCCATCTGATATAAGAGAGAGGGCCCGCTGATCCCCGTAATCCCTAATCACCACTTCAAGTCTGCGGCGTCTAGACGGGGGCCTTCTTCCCCATCTTTATTACACTGGCTGGCCCGGCTTTCATCACACTCCAACGGCTCCGGGGCGACTTAAGACACCGTCACAGCTCTTGCAAACCCCCCCCCCCCCCCATCCCACCCCACCCTATCCATTCCATTCCTCTCCTCCCTTCTCTCTCTCTCTCTCTGAGGACATAAACAGGTCATCATTTTTCAAAGTGGTGCTAACGAGCTGACATTAACTATCATGTTTTCTGAATGTAGCAGTTCTCTCCATAATGACACTAACTGTAATGTTTTCTGAATGTTAGCAGTTCTATCCATAATGACATTAATTATAACGTTTTCTGAATGTTAGCAGTTCTATCCATAATCACACTAACTATAACGTTTTCTGAATGTTAGCAGTTCTATCCATAATCACACTAACTGTAATGACATTAATTATAACGTTTTCTGAATGTTAGCAGTTCTATCATAATCACACTAACTATAACGTTTTCTGAACGTTAGCAGTTCTATCCATAATGACACTAACTGTAATGTTTTCTGACTGTAAGCTGTTCTATCCATAATGACACTAACTATAACGTTTTCTGAATGTTAGCAGTTTTATCCAAAATGACACTAACTGTAATGTTTTCTGAATGTAAGCAGTTCTATCCATAATGACACTAATTGGAATGTTTTCTGAACGTTAGCAGTTCTATCCATAATGACACTAACCGTAATGTGTTCTGAATGTAAGCAGTTCTATCCATAATGGCACTAACTGAATGTTTTCTGAACGTTAGCAGTTCTATCCATAATGACACTAACTGTAATGTTTTTTGAATGTAAGCAGTTCTATCCATAATGACACTAATTGGAATGCTTTCTGAACATTAGCAGTTCTATCCGTAATGAGACTAACTGTAGTATTTTCTGAATGTAAGCAGTTTTATCCATAATGACATTAACTATAACGTTTTCTGAATGTCAGCAGTTTTATCTATAATGACATTAACTATAACGTTTTCTGAATGTCAGCAGTTTTATCCATAATGATGCAAAGTGTGAGGTTTCTGAATTTTATCAGTTTCATCCATAATGACATTAACCACTATGTTTTAGGAACGTTAGAAATTTTATCCTTTATGAGACGTGAAAGGGATTTTTTGTGTGTGTGTGTACGTCAAGGGTATTCACCTGCGTCTGTTTGCATGTACACTTATTTGTCTGTCAGCATAATTATGCAAAAAACGACCGAACCGATTCAAAACAAACTTGAAAAAAAAAAAAAACCCGATAGAATATGGCCAAAGGACGAGCCAGCTCCATTGTTCTGCAGATCTCGATGAAACGACCAAAGACAGTCTGTTCAGCAAAGTGATTACAATTTTCCTGTGGAACGTGAACACTGAAGTTACTGTCTGAAGACTGATAAATGTCTGTAAAGTAATATCTTTTCATGAAATACCAAAATTTCTAGTGAAACAGACGTTGGCATTTCTTATTTTCTATATCCTACAAAAAAGAAGGTACTCTTTCAGTCCAAAACAAAAAAGGGAAACTACTCTTTCAGTCCATGACTATTGTCACCTTCCTTAGAGCCAATCAATGGGCGAATCTAGGATTTTGGCGGAGGTCTACGGTTTCCTATGCCCTTCCAGTTTTAATAATGTCATTGACTGAAAGCGTCGCATCACCAGCTCAGTTCACCCACATCACTCATTAAAACGCCGCACCTATTGCACCTTTTCACACATTGTCCGCCAAATCGATATACAACATTTCTTTTTCGCTGTGTCATCTTCAGTGGCGAAGGAAAGTGAGGGATGGGCTACGCCTTCGATCAAGTCGCACCCAGACACGGTCAGCCTCAGCCTTTTCAGTACCCGTACGACCGTTCAACTATGAAAAACTGAACCTTGAAATCTCAACATGGATGGTCAGGAAATTTGAGCTAGCTACTTTCTCTTAGACGCATCTGTTTACGTGGAGGACACCCCATTGTGTGGTTCAAGCCTGCCAATTGTAGCCCATAGCATAATCTGACTAAGCACTTGTGCTTGCCCATTGTAGCCCATAGCATACTCTGACTAAAGACTGGTGCTTGCCCATTGTAGCCCATAGCATAATCTAAGGGCTGGTGCCTGCCCATTGTAGCCCATAGCATACCCTAAGGGCTGGTGCCTGCCCATTGTAACCCATAGCATAATCTAAGGGCTGGTGCCTGCCCACTGTAACCCATAGCATACCCTAAGGGCTGGTGCCTGCCCATTGTAGCCCACAGCATACTCTTAGGGCTGGTGCTTGCCCATTGTAGTCCACAGCATACTCTTAGGGCTGGTGCTTGCCCATTGTAGACTATAGCATACTCTAAGGGCTGGTGCTTGCCCATTGTAGACTATAGCATACTCTAAGGGCTGATGCCTTGCCCATTGTAGACTATAGCATACTCTAAGGGCTGACGCCTTGCCCAATGTAGACTATTGCATACGCTAAGGGCTGGTCACGGGCAAGCACTTGCCTCTGGTGGGACTCGAAATCACAACCTCGCAGCCTGCACAGCTGAAGCGCTAGCCACTGCACCGCACCGACTGGTGTGTAACAATGTAAACTATAAGACATCATATTGTCCACAAAATCATACTGTCCATAAGGTCATCACAAAGCCGTTGAGTCCACCTTGCCATGTTGTCTATTACGTCACCATTACCACATTTACTGCACCTAACTGAATTTTCTATCCTGTCGAAACCTATATTACACTTCATCATGCTTTCTACCATGTCGTCATGGCAATATCATATTGCATCTTAAAGATGATTACCACTATGTCGTCAGCAGCAGCTAACTGCGTCTTAAAGATGATTACCTCTATGTCGTCACAACAACTATACTGCACCTTTAAGGTGCTTTTTACGATGCCGTCATAGCAGCATATATTGCATCTTATTGCCAGTACAAGATGCTCTCCACTATGTCATAACATATACTGCACCTGACCAGATCGTCAGTCAAGTCGCCATAACATAAACTGCACTTCAACACGTTGTCTACAGGTTGTCAAAACACACACCCTGCACCTCATGTTCCCCCGTCACGTCATCAAAACAACCTCCCCCCCCCCCGCCCCACACACACACATCGCCCCCTAATCACTTGCCCATCACAACATTGCACACACACACAGCGCCTTCCTGTCACTCCCTCCCCCCCCCCCCCCCCCAACCCCATAATCCACCCATCCGTCCCTGGAGTCCCCCTCACACTATGGATCGGACCTGTCTCGTAAATGGCAGCGGCCATTGGATCCGATCAATGTAAGTGCAGCTTGGGATCAACTTCCTGGTCCGTTGAATATCATCCACGTTCTGATTCCCATGCACGGTCCGCAAACAGCCCCGGCATCTTGTGGAGAGCCCGACAGCGCGTTAGCGGGCCAGACAGGAGATGGACAGAGTTGGGCACTCTTTGCCTTTTCGCTTTTCGGAAGAAGAACGATTCAAATGCGTTTTCTTCTAGTCCAGAATCATCTGCGGTCCATTTCCAGCTGATGTGTAATAGTCTGCTCTCCGCGCTGGCCCGCCTGAAGCAGATGGAAAAGACCAGCCGTCCATTCTGTTGGCCATCAAACCGCCAAAGTGGTGACACTCCCGGAGTGGTTTCCGATCAACGGAAGACCAACAACAACAACAACAACCGGGGGGAGGAAATGGAAAGAAAACGGAAAAGCAGAAAAGAAATCAGAGAAAACACGGGAAGCGGTAAAGGATACGGAGCGGATCTGACCTGACCAGGATACCTCTCCTTGTCCCCCCCCCCCCCCCCCGCCCCCTTTTTTCCTTTAGAATTTGATTCTCAAATGTTCTAGTTTTCGAACTTATTGCAACTGAGGTATTTGCCATGAACATCAAAGTTTTTTTCCTCCCCAGAAGGGCCTTTAAGTAAAGTATCAAAGAGCCTCTTTGCTATTATTAGTATTCTTAATATTATTGCTGTTAATATTAAAACACCCACACAGACACACAAACAGACAGACAGACACACACACACACGCACACACACACACACACACACGCGCGCGCGCGCGCGCGCGCCCCCCCCCCCTCTTCTTCGCACGCACACGCACGCAAACACACACACACACACACACACACACACACACACACACACACACACACACACAGTTCAACGCATTTAGTGTGTTTGCAACGTGTTGTTTTGATCTGTATTGTACTCTCATACTGTACTGTTTTGGGAGAAACGCTGGTGGAGAGCAGAGGAAGAGATGAGACAAAGCAACTACCCGGTGCAAGATATGAACCACGGACCTAGAAATTTCTCTCCTCCTAGATGCGTGCCGCATCACTGGGCCATCACTGCTCTTTTTCAAAACTAAGAGAATGACCCTGACGGGCAGAAGGCGTACGACCGAAGGGGGGTGGGGGGTGGGGGTGGGGGCAGGAGGCCAGCCAAGCACAGAGCCTGCCTACATCCTCAGCGGAAGGAAGACCGAGACCTTGGAGAAAAGACTACATCTTGACGGCCACGATCAGACTCACACTCCGCTCCAGCGATTTCACTCAGAGAGAGAGAGAGAGACAGAGAGAGAGAGAGAGAGAGAGAGAGAGAGAGAGAGAGAGAGAGAAGATTGCCGAGACTCCGCTCCGGCCCTACGCCGTGAGGCGACGAGTTCAACGACTCTCCCGGATCCCCGCACAACCCCACCCCCGCGCCTGGGGCCCTCCTTTGTGGAAGGTGCCAGGCCATTGGGATCGAGGAGATAAATGGTAGTGGCACCGGTTCCGCACCCAGGCAGGCTGCAAGGGAGGCAGCCTCCTTGACCCGGGGTCGATGAGTCGGATCCAGACCCTTGGAGCTAAAGAGTGGGGGTAGGAAAGAAGTGCCCACAACTCAGTCTGTGCTGGCTGGAGAGGAACTGCCTGTAGGAATTGTTGTTATTGTGAATCCATGCTGGATGGGCCTTCCGGAACAACTAACCAGGGGGAGTGCAACAGAGAGAGAGAGAGAGAGAGAGAGAGAGAGAGAGAGAGAGAGAGAGACAGAGACAGACAGGGACAGAGAGAGACACACATGAACAGAGATAGGGACAGAGAGACAGAGACAGAGAAAGACAAAGAGAGAAAACAGAGGGAGAATGAGACAAAGAGAGAGAGAGAGAGAGGGGGGGGGAGAGAGAGAGAGAGACAGAGATAGACAGAGAGAGAGAGAGAGAGAGAGAGGGGGGGGGGGAAGAGTGGAAATATGGTTGGAAGGAGTGGGGCAGAATAAACAACTGTGGGAGAGAGAGCGAGGAAAGAGAGTAAGTAATGTTGCTTATAGCCCAGCCGACCGCAAAGGGCCATATCAGGGCTGTCACCGCGTTCTAGTCAACTCAAGTCACTGAGAAAAAAAACAACCCATTCACACAACCCATCAAAATGTACCTAAAAACACACCGGAACCTTCGTTAAAAATCTTTCCTCTGCAAAATCCTAGATCAGATGAAAAATGCCAGTCTCCCTCTAACATTTAAAGATCACGTCAGGTGGGACATCTCTGAACAAGGTTTTCATGGAGTCTGCTGTAAAATGTTTATGTCTCACATCATAGCAAATCCCAACACTCTAAAAGAACATGTTTCACTGTGAGTGGTACATAACAAGGAATGCACCACGGAGCTTCTTCACCTTTTAAAAGATAAGAATGGGTGTAAAAGGAGTAGCCTGTATGCAAACGGCACAAAACTGTTTCTTCTTTACGGCTGCCTCGGGAACATGGTAAAAACTCGTTCAGGTTTGGACGGATTTCAAACAGTTTGTTATCCGTCTGCAAGTTTCCTTCCTCTTGCCAGAGGTCTTTGACATAAGCCTGGGTTTGGGGTTTCAGATCAGTGTGAGACACAGACAATCTGCTCAACTCTGTCTTTGTGACACTCTTGACAACTTCATCAACCATTTCGTTGCCTCGAATGCCTGCCTACATGGCTGGGAACCCATGCAAAAGCTATGTTATATCCATCTGATTTCAGAGAGGTGTACAGTTCCAATAACTTCAACAGTTGAGGGTGCTTGAGGTCACGGCCGGCAATGGCCTTCAAAGCAGAAAGGGAGTCCGACAAAATGAGGACATCTTTATGTTTTGACTTGGAAACCATTTCAAGAGCCAGGACCACGGGTGTCAACTCAGCAGTGTAGATGGAGCTGTCAGTGGGAATGTGTTTAGAACATCTCTGAAAAGGACGGAGGGATGGACGGGGAGAGAGAGAGAGAGAGAGAGAGAGAGAGAGAGAGAGAGAGAGAGAGAGAGAGAGAGAGAGAGAGAGAGAGAGAGAGAGAGAGTGAGTGAGAGAGAGAGATACAGATAGGCAAAACACACACACACACAGAGACAAAGAGAGAGAGACAGAGAGAGAGAGAGAGAGAGAGAGAGAGACAGACAGACAGACAGACAGACAGACAGACAGAGTCATAGACAGAGACACAGAGGGAGAACCCCGGGCTGTGGAAGCAGACGACAGATACACCCTCTCACCCCAGTCCAAACAACGTGGATCATAGGCCCTTGGAGTGCTAATATTGACGAAAAGAAGAAACCGGGTCCTCTTAGAGTTGAGATTCCCCCACCCCCGGGCTGGCAGACAGGCAATCAATGAGCCTGCTGGAATCGATGCCACCCCCAGAAATCTGACCCTCCCTGCCTCCCCAGTCGACTGGAGCTGGTCAGGACGTTGAGTCTCAGACCTCAAAATCCCCGCTTCCAGAGATGGTAATAGTCTTAAAAGTCCACAGACTCGGATATTTCAAATAATTCATTACGAACACACAGAAAAGTGATATCCTTCCTCGCCAATACTTCCCTCGCATTCGAGATCACTCGAGGACGCCCTCGAAAGGCAGGCACAAAAACAGGGGGTTAAAAATGTGTTCTTGTCTCCTAAAAAACATTTAAAAAAAAAAAGCGGTTAAAGTTTAATTACCTCCCGTACAACAGAACACATGTATAAAACAAGGACACTGAAAATATAATTATCTCCCCTCCCAGAAAGGTATACATAAAAACAGGATGTTAAAAAGTACGATTACCCTACAAAAGGCATACATTAAAAACGAAGGTTAAATGGGGTAATTACACACACACACACACACACACACACACACACACACACACAACACACACACACACACACACACACCACACACACACAGTCATACATAACAGCAGAGGGTGGGGCTGAAGGAGGGATACATATGTTTTTCAAAAGGCAGTAACAGAAACGGGGGGAGGGGGGGGGGGGGAGGAGGAGGCCGGGGGGAGAAAATTACCTTACAAAGGCATACATGAAACACTGGGGTGGGGTGAGGGTGAGAGCGAAGAGTGTGGACTGAAGAGTGTAATTATGATTACTCCCAATTAAAGCATAAACAAGACACATCCCTCACAACATCGTCCGGTGAAGAGAC
>CM065731.1:32018547-32026047 GCA_033310375.1 Conus canariensis | reverse complement strand
CCTATAATCGTTAGCGCCGTCTGGACGGGCAGACCCTAGCGGGTAAATTTTTAATGTGTTCCGGGGGAAAAGGGAGAGACAGAGAGAGAGAGAGAGAGTGAGAGAGAGAGAGAGAGAGAGAGAGAGAGAGAGAGAGAGAGGGGGGAGGAGGGGAGTGAGGGAGAGAGAATGAGAGAGAGAAGACAAAGTGACACAGAGAGAGAGAGAGAGAGAGAGAGAGGAGAGAGAGAGAGAGAGAGAGAGAGAGAGAGAGAGAGAGAGAGGAGAGGAGGGGAATGAAACGAAATGGAATTCTTATTCAGTGAAAGGCAATCGCACCATTTGAAGGGGTGAATATATTACCAGTCATTTACATAAACACGATTCACATGCTTTGCTTAATACAAAGAAAACATAATACTAGTTTATAGTGTAGTCAACATTACTGCAATTTGCATCTTAGAAGAAAAATTGTAAAGATAAATAGAAATTGAAAAAAAAATTAGCGACACATATAGAGTAAAAGAACCCATGCTTTTCTGTTTACAGTATATCTGAGGTAAAAATGAGTTCTTAAAGCGACGAGAGAAACTTAACGTAAGATTGATTTTATCTTCAACTGCCTCTTTGCACAACGGTCAGGTAAGGTAATGTTGCTTACAGCCCAGCCGACCGCAAAGGGCATATTAGGGCTGTCACCGCGTTGAAGTTAACTCACAAGTCATATTCTAAAATAAAATAAAATTTAAAAAAAAACCTTATTCACATAACCGTTTAAAACCCACCTTCTAAAAACACACCTGAAATTTTGTGAAGAATCTTTCCTCCGTAACATCTTAGATCAGATGAAAAATATTAATCTCTTTCAGACACTCAAAGATCACACCACGTAGGACATCCCTGAATAAGGTTTTCACTGAGTCTGCTGTGAAGTGTTCTTGTCTCATATCATGCAAGTACCAACATTCTAAAAGAATGTGTTTCACTGTGAGTGGTACATGACATGGAATGCACCACGGGCACAACGGTCAAATGAATTCTCTGACTAAGGATACTATTTGAAACCTTGAATTTCTGAAGCTGACACACCCAACCCAAATTTGGTCAGTGCGAATCTTACAGACATTTAGATACTAAATGTATTATACCGTTCAACACTTGGAATTGTCTTTAAAAACAGCTAAATCTGCCAATTGTATTCATGTGGTCGTTCCAGTGCTGCCCTGTAATATCAATTCTTTGTCTAAATGACGTTATGGAAGATAGAATCCGTACACTACCTTGATTTACACGTGAAAATTTTTTTCTTAAACATTAAGCGTCACGAATTCTAGTTACCCATTAGGTTTTTTCATCCTCCCGTCCAAAACCAGTGGTGATTTATATGTTTTAATCTGAAGCAGTTTTACAGAACGAACCACAACATTATTAAAATGGGACATCTTCAAAGTTCTCCATACACTAAATTGTTCGGAGTTTTCATGCTAACACCGAGACACCTTTTCAAAGCAAAGAAATATACATTTTCCATCACCGATGGACTAGATTCAAAGGCCCAGAGTTTAAGCTTCATAAAGGACAACCGGTTCTTCTTGAGAGAAGGTTTTCTTTTTAGTTTAGTTTGTTTTTGAGTAACAGAAGCGGCATTCACTCAAATCTTGCGATTTTTACCATAATCAATGCTGTTAAACGTTAGAACTCCAGAAACAAAATGCAAATGACCACTGAAGAATTTCTCAAACTAAGGTGTAGTAAATCTAAGATTCTTTAGATTTTCATATGTTTTGGGGCCTACGCTTGAAGATCCCGGAAGGATGACAAGGGATGTAAAGAAAAAAAAAAAAAAAAGGGGGGGGGGGGGGGGGCAAAAGGATGAGCGGTCAGCTCTACTCTTTAACAACCCAAGCAAAGCAATGTCCGTCATCTCAATGCTAACAACGGCTAAGAATTGTATGTATAAAATCCGTTGATTTGCATCACCGAAGAGATCCCCCAGCCTCCCTAACGGGTGACAACAATGACACGGAGCAAAATGAGAAGTGTGGGAAAACATTATGCAGGCACACAAATCCTCCGTCAGTGTGAGAGTGACTTTGTTCAGATTTAAAAGATTAAACAAAAAAAGAGGGTAAGGGGTGGGGTTGGGGGGTGAGGGGGAGGATGTGAGAGGGGACGGGTGGTGGTGGGGGCGACGGATTAGCTGAGATGAAGAAGAGTGCGCTAACGTGTAGATACTAGACCCTATACGAAGATCAAGCGGGAAATCAATTCATTTTGTACTGGAAACGGAACCACTCGTAGCAGGGCATTACCAAAAAATTGACGGGAACCCAAAAGTAAAGTAGATAACTAAATGAATGAATGAATACATAAATAAATAGTAGATAAATAAGATTTTTAAAAAAACTATGATTTTTTAGACTTCAAGTTATGCTCATCGTATTGCTTTGTACATGTTAATTATTTTGCGTATATGAGTGTTTGTGTGTGAATATGTGCGTGTAAGTGCACGCGCGCTTGTGTGCAGGTGCGTGCGTGTGTGTGTGTGTGTGTGTGTGTGTGTGTGTGTGTGTGTGTGTGTGTGTGTGTGTGTAGTAGAAAGCATGAATGAAAAAAAAAAAGAAAATGACCGGGAACAAGAGATGAAGAGACAGTGACAGACAGACCTAGAAGAGAGAGAGAGAGAGAGAGAGAGAGAGAGAGAGAGAGAGAGAGAGAGGAACACACACACACACACACACACACACACACACACACACACACACACACACACACACAGCCACACAGAGACACACACACAAAAGACAAGCCACAGTTCAGGGGGAGAGACAAAATCAATGTTCTGGTCTGGCACCATAGGTCGGCAGGAAACCCAGTTACTGGCACAGGGTCGGCAGGCAAAGGGATGTCGACAGGTAATGATCGCCATGCCGCCTCCTTTAATACCACGGCCTTGACACTTGGTGGCCAATTTGCCGGAAACCGGTGAAACAATCTTGACAGGCTTAATTGCTCGTTCCGGTGAAATGGTTCGACAGGCTTTTTTTTTTTTTTTTTTAAACTACCGGTACCGGTAATATAGGTACAGGCTGAATTACCTGTACATTACCGGTACCGGTAATTACAGGTACAGGCTGAATTACCGGTAAGTTGCCGCTAAACGCTTTCTTGGGCAAACTGCCTGTAGTGATGAAACAGCGCGACAATTCTGCTATTGCCGGTAGAGCGAAATAACGTGACCTAACTATATTGCCGGTAAAAAAAGAAATAAGGAAACCGGTGAAGTGTGAAGTGAAATTATGAGACCGGATTCTTTGCCGGTAAAGTAATATAATGGTACGGCCTGCCTTGCCGATACCTGTACGATAGGGTGACTCGCTACAGCGCCGGTAAAATGACGCAATAAGTCTGGCTGTCTTCCCATAAAGAGAAACAGTGTGATTTGACTATATCGCCCGTACCAGTGAAATAGCTTGTCTAGTGTTATTGCTGCTGAAATAAAACTGCATGCCCGGCTGTACAGCATTCTAATAAATTGTAACAGTGTGATTGGCAATACTGAGAGTATAACTGGCTTTATTACCGGTACTGTGAAATACTGTTACTGGTTATATTGCCAACATCAATCTCTCTCTCTCTCTCTCTCTCTCCCCTTCTCCTCTTTCTCTCCTTTCCCCTCTTCACCCAACCCCCCTCTATCTTCTTCTTCATTTCTGCATCACCCCACTCCCTCCCACCGCTCCCAACTCCTCTCTAAATCCTGTCAGATCTTCTCTCAAAAATTAGTTACCTAATCAGAGCTAGCTGTTCCTTAAGAAAAAAAAAAAGCAAGCACACACACACACACACACACACAACACACACACACACACACACACACACTCACACACACACACACACACACACACACCAAACAACAACAAAAACAAACAAACAGAAGCAATGCCACTGCCGAACCAGTTTCCCAGCATAATGACGATTCCTATGAAGAAAAACAATATTTAAAAACAACAACAGAACGAACAGAAAATAAAAACCATGACAAGTCTTGACATCCAAATAGCGGCCAAAATTGTAATAATAATAATAACAAGAAGAAGAAGAAGAAGAAGAAGAAGAAGGATCACGTTGCACGTAGGTTTGCAAGAAGTGACACGTCAAGTGACGGATAGTGGCACCCTATGCTGATGTCACTGTCCTTCCTTAATTCAACGGCTCCTCAACTGTCAACGTTGAGAGGTCTGACTGACGTGCATGACGTCAGCACAAGTCAGTTGCAGCGCTGGCAAGACAGCTTCCGTGCAAAAAGAAATGCAGTGAAGGTGTCTGCTGACGGTTTTGAGTGTGTGTGTGTGTGTGTGTGTGTGTGTGTGTGTGTGTGTGTGTGTGTGTGTGTGTGTTGTGTGTGTGTGGTGTGGTGTGGTGTGGTGTGGTGTGGTGTGGTGTGGTGTGTGTGTGTGTTGTGTTGTGTTGTGTTGTGTGTTGTGTGTGTGTCTGTGTGTGTGTGTGGTGTGTGTGTTGTGTGTGTGTGTGTGTGTGTGTGTGTGTGTGTGTGTGTGTGTGTGTGTGTGTGTGAGAGAGAGAGAGAGAGAGAGAGAGAAGAGAGAGAGAGAGAGAGAGAGAGAGAGAGAGAGAGAGAACGCCCCCACCCTTCCAACACACACACACACACACACACACACACACAGAGAGAGAGAGGAGAGAGAGAGAGAGAGAGAGAGAGAGAGAGAGAGAGAGAGAGGAGAGAGAGAGAGAGTTTTCTTTTCCCGTGAAAACAAACACGGTCAACATGTTCGATTCCGTTTCCTCTGAGTGAAATGGTATGCACGTTCCTATCGCTCTGTGCTCAAAGCTGCCCCGACTAAATTAATGGTAAATACATTATAATGAAAACTACAGCAAGAAGGTGGGGTCTGGACTTACGTGGAGTTGCAGACGGTGATTTGGAAATCGGCATGTTTTGACAACTACTATCGAAGCATCAGTACAAAACCTTGTGCCACTCCTTAGACAAGCATCTATACTATTTTTTTAAAACTCCTCATGAAGCATTTGCATCACTTTTGGACTACTTGGGCAACATCTGCATTATTTTGGGACAACTTATGAGTATCTTTATCGCTTCTGGACAAACTTAACCGTTTGTGTCAGTTTTGCACAGCTGATTATCGGTAGCACTTTTGGACATATCATAAACATCTGTACTATTGTTGCGTTTGTTCGTCCATGTGAAGCATGCATATGATTCTGGGGACAACTCCGTTTGACACTTTCTGTACCGTTCTACAGGACAAGTTATGAAGCAACTTTTGAACACCACCATTGTGTTGGTTCTGGCAGTGGTCCTCATTTTACGTCCACAGAAATCTCACTCTCGGTCGCTACCCCCCACCACCCCCACCCCCAACCGTCAAAATCGTCCATGGCTTTCACAAAAATACTGACTGAAAATATTGTGAAATCTATTGACAGTCATTCACACTGAAATAAGCAACCGAATAAACAAATAATCAATTAATCATTCAGTCAATCAATAAATAAACCAAATAAACGAATACGTACATAAACGAACAAATGAATAAATAAATGAATAGAAAAAATATCAAATAAACCCACAAACAAGTAATAAATAAATAAATACAAACATATAAATGAAATAAATGAACACAACCACAGAGGAGTGAATAAACGAGGCACTGTCATGACGCAAGCAGCAGAAGAGCGGTCGGTAAAGGCGATTTCCGCCGCGGAACCCCCGGTACTTGCTGCACGTGCTATCGACCCCGGACCCTGACCCCTCTGTGCCCTTCCTAGGTGACTGCGGACTCTTCTTTAGATCTTGGCTGCCCATTTCTGCAGTGACCGGTCAAGAGGCCTCTGTCTTCTGTCCACAGCAGTGTGTGGATTCCCCTCCTACGCTGGACTTGTCGTCAGAGAGGTCGGGGGGGGGGGGGGGGGGGGGATGGGGGGATGGGGAGGTGGAGGGGGGGAGAGGATGAGACGGCTCAGTTTAGGTGGGGAAGGGGTATGGTGGGGAAGGGAAGGTGGAACTCAGAACTCGGACAACTTTTTTTTTTTTTTTTTAAACCTCAAAACAATCTTTCACAGACCATGAAAACAAAACAACAGAAGGGGGAGGGGGGGGGGGGGGGTAGGAGGAGCGGACGAACAATGGAAGAAACTGCTTCGTGTTTCGCGTATTCATCTCATTTTGAACACGGCGTTCTGCACACATGCACCACTGGAATACAGTAACAATATGAACTGTTTAAACATAAGAAAAGCAACAACAGATAAGTAATAAGAGGGAGGAGGGAGTGGGGGAGGGGGGGGAATTGTCATATCCACATTTATCTCCGTACGAGAAAATAATCTAATGACGGAATCAAATTCAATGCAAGATTCAAAAAGCTTTTCCCCTCCTACTGATTGTCGTCTCTCACGGGAATAAATGTAGGAAAATAAGTAAGAAAAGAAAAGGAAAAAAGGTATGCCCACAGCTGGATGCTCTTAATCATAACGCAAATAGAAAGAAAATTTAGGAAGAAAAAATAAAAAGACACAGAAAAGACCAGGGCGGCGATGTAACCAGATGACACCTTTCACAAAGTGTCCTGTGCTAGACGACCAAGAGGACAAGCTCCGAACTGTCTTCCTGGTTCCGCGTCTTTCAATGTGCGAACATGATGATCGATCATTTCCAGTGACGGCTGTTGTAAACTCTGTCCTGGCCATATCTGCGCAGTTGAGTTGAAAATATGACTAGACTTCAGACACCGGTGGAGAATCTGAACGTATATCTAAGCTGACTCGTTTAACCATTACCGGATGACGTTTTTGACTACACAGACCCGATCGTGCGGGTCGCCCACCCAAGACCCACACATTTTGTACAGGCTTTTCCGTGCTTCTCCCTATTGCTTATCCCTTTTCAGATCACGCGGGTCTTGTAAGATCCACATCTGACAAAGAGCGGTTCAGCAGCTTATTCCTCACCCGATGGCGTGGGTCATAATCGACCCATTAAAATGTATAGGTCCTGGGGGAACCGCGACTAATTACGCTGATAACTGATTGTGCCCAAACATTAAATTTCTGTGACTAACGGCTGTTTAGATCGTTGACAAACTCCTACGATTTCGTGAGCATAGCTGTATCCGTTCATAAGATATGATGTTTTTATTGGTCATGGAAGACCCAGGAAGCACGGTAGAGGTTCAAACAAAATGTGTGCGGGAGAAAAGTTTCGGACAGGTTCTGAATGATTCAGCACAGTCAATGAATTGCCCACATACAGTGATGGCAGTGAGCGATTTCATACACCCATGCAGCCTGTCTGTTTACATCCTTCAGGTTCTCGCCGCTCCCAGCGAGCTGGGTGGTGGGACTCTTTTAAACAACTAGGTACGGGCACATCTGGATAATTATCATGTAGTTACGAAGCCGATCGCATCGAACACGCTAATCTTTTTGTGCGAGTACGTATATATGTGTGGGTGGGGTGGGTGGGGTGGGAGGGGT
>CM065731.1:32003547-32013547 GCA_033310375.1 Conus canariensis | reverse complement strand
AGTCTCGCACATACATCCAAACTCTTAACGAACTGTAGCGCTGTAACCTTTCGCCAATTCAGACGTTGGCAACGTAATTTCCACAACCGTTCCATGTTCATGTCTTTCTGAAAAAAATATTCAAGATAAACGTTTAAAAAAATCTCACTTGCATAAACTAAAATATATCCCAGACTACTGTATTATTTGGCACTGAAAATAACATCCTCATAAATCATGTGCTCGATTTCATTTTACCCCGTGGTAAAACGTATATTATTTACAAACACAAATTTAGAACAAACTCAAAAGAAAAACTACTATTCCGCCGAACGAGAGATACGAACAAATGACAAGACAAAATACGACGCGTTTCGACCTCTTTGGTCTTCTTCAAGGAAGACAAACAGCATTCAGGACAATGAAAACGGAGAACGAACAATCTCTCCTCTCTTCCAATTGGGCGCAAAATGAATGTGGAATGTGGATTTTCGTCGTGAAATTTGTTTGTCTCTTTCGTTTGGGGGAATAGTAAAACTTTTCTTTTAGTCCGCCTACAGTCATCTCACTTTGACACAAATTTAGAACAAGTTATATCTTAGTTTGCAGACTTTTGAAATACACCTTTTCTCCACATGTACGTGAGAATACTACGGTAGGGGACTGTCGTAGAGATCAGACGTTTCTCAAGCAGAGTGGAACCAAATGACTCGGTTTTTCAAACGTTTGAATTCACGTTTATAAAACTGTATCACCGGAAGAAATCACGTCTGATACTTTGTTGAAGACTGTCTTGTTTCTCCCGTGTTTATTTCTGCGAACATTTTTGCATTAAAATGGTTTGTTGGTGTGTGTGTATGTGTGCGCGTGCGCACGCGCTATCATGCTATTGTGCGTGCACGCATGAGCAGAGTGCACGCGCATGTAAGAGAGAGAGAGAGAGAGAGAGAGAGAGTGTGTGTTTGTGTGATTTTTTTTGTTTGTTTTCCCATAGTAATGCCATCGCTCTTGTTTGTCTTTGTTTGAAAGGGAATTTAAGGAGCACAAAAAGACTGACAATGCCCACATGGACTTGAATCACACTTAAATCTGACAAGTGTGGTCCGTTCTGTCTTTCCCCATGTGTTGTGGAAGAAACGCAGTCAAAAGACACCGGCACACTCAGCACCCACCGACCTTTCCCATGGATTTCATTAGCCCTCAACACACAAGGTTTCAAGTCTACTGACTCAAAACTAACACAGTGACGATCTGAAGTCTGGCGCGCGCGCGCAAGAGAGAGAGAGAGAGAGAGAGAGAGAGAGAGAGAGAGAGAGAGAGAGAGAGGCAGAAGAAGAAGAAGAAGAGGAGGAGGAACAGGAGGAGCAGCAGCAGTAGCAGCAGGATCAGGACGACGACGACGACGACGACGACGGCGAAGAAGAAGAAGAAGAAGAAGAAGAAGAAGAAGAAGAAGTGATACGGTAAAAGGAGGAGGCTGGGAAGAGAAGAGGGCAAACCCACCGCTACTCCGCCATCACGATTTAAAAAAAAAAAAAAAAAAAAAAAAAAAACTCCGCCAGCTCGTGTCTCTCTGGCACGCACGAATCCTTCACATTATTTGTTTTGTTTGTTTGTGCTGAACATCAACAGATGATCAGAAGACAACGCAATCACACAGCGACGACAGGAAAATCAATAGACAGCTGGCTGCTGGTGGTGGGGGGCAGCAGCAACAACACTGTCCATCCATCTAACCAGGCTGACACTTCCACCGTGTCTACCTCATACAATGAGCGCATAGGGCTTGGTTAGCATTTCCCTTTTCTGCCTGATATACACTGAGCCACTGAGCTCGATTTATATTTCTCTTTCTGCCTCACACACTGAGCCACTGAGCTTGTCAAACATTTCCCTGTCTGCCTCACACACTGAGCCACTGAGCTTGTCAAACATTTCCCTTTTCGCCTCACACACTGAGCCACTGAGCTTGTCAAACATTTCCCTTTTTGCCTCACAGACTGAGCCACTGAGCTTGTCAAACATTTCCCTTTTCGCCTCACACACTGAGCCACTGAGCTTAGGTTAACCTTTCCCTGTCTTCCTCAATCGGTTAAGCCACTGACCTGGTCAAACATTTCCCTTCCTGCCTCTTATATGGACTGGCTCACACATTACGCTGTTGAGCTTGTCAAACATTTCCCTTTCTGCCAGCACACTGAGCCACTGAGCTCGGTTAACATTTCCCCTTCTGCCTCAAACACAGAGCCATTGACCTTTGGCTGATATTTTTCTTTCCGCCTCATGCACTGAGCCATAGAACTGGACTAATATTTCCCTTGCTGCATCACACATTGAGCTTCTGAGCTTGTCAAACATTTCCCTTTCTGCCTCAAACACTGAGCCACTGAGCTTGTCAAACACCTTCCTTTCTACCTCACACACTGAGCTACTGAGCTTGTCAAACATTTCCCTGTCTGCCTCACACACTGAGCTACTGAGCTTGTCAAACATTTCCCTGTCTGCCTCACACACTGAGCTACTGAGCTTGTCAAACATTTCCCTGTCTGCCTCGCACACTGAGCTACTGATCTTGTCAAACATTTCCCTGTCTGCCTCACATAGTGAGCCACGGAGCTACACTTACGTTTGTCTGCCCACATGCACATAAAGCCACAGAGCTGGGTTTACACTTCCCGGCCTGCCTTAACACATGGAGCCACAGAGCGAGGCTTACGCTTCCCTAACACAATGAGCAACAGGGTTAACCTACACTTCCACTGTGTCTGCAAGACACGCTGAGCCATACAGCTGAAAATGAAATTCATTTCAACAGACATCATTCTTGTTTAGCAGCGCATTTCTGTTCAGCGCTCTGCCGGTTTTGCGTCCCGGGACTTCAGATTTAAATCATTTAAGGATACCCTGTCAACTGTTTTCCCACTGACTTAAGCGAGCGCGCGCTCACTCACTCACTCACACACACACACACACACACACACACACACACACACACACACACACACACACACACACACACACACACGCATGCACGCACCTACGTGTACACACACACACACACACACACACACACACACACACACACACACACACAAATACACAGTCACGCACGCACATGCACACACACACACACCACACACACACGCGCGCACACATGCACGCACGCACGCACGCGCGCGCGCGCGCGCACACACACACACACACACACACACACACACAAAACAAGTCCTAAATCAAAACAGCTCCGCAGAGGTACGCTTACACGCAGATAACTGCTCTGAGAACACAGCACCACGGCTAAACGAAACAGCGTGGTGCCACACAAACAAACAAACTGCAAGGAAGAGTCTGGTGCCACATAAACAAAGAAACTCCAAGGACAGCCAGAACGATAGTTCTTCCGCTGGTCTCTAGATTCGTTCACTTACAACTCCTGTCTTCTTGTGTGGAGGACACAATACAGTGACCCTCTTTCAGCAAACAGAACACGACCAGTCAATACTTCAAACAAGTCCAAAGATTAAAGAAATATTAAATCAAGATCTCGGCACACGTTCCTTGCATAACGAATATTGCAACAGGAAACTACCATTATCCTGCGAACAGTTAGCAGGAGGTTTCCTTTTTTTTGGTGACGCATCATGTTCAAGATATTCAACCCAAGCAAACAAAATTCACCTCCTACGACATGTACGATACAATCTGTAGAAAGGCTATCATCTGTAGAAATTGTCATCTCATATCCATATTTTGCGCCCAATTTTGAGGCGGCAAGTCATCGCTCGTTCTTCATTTTCATTGTCTTGAATGTGGCTTGTTTTGCCTGAAGAAAACCAAAGAGGTCAAAACACGTCGCGTTTTGTCTTGTAATTTGTTTGTCTCTTTCGTTCGGTGAAGTAATATATTTTTCTCTTAAGTTTGGCCTATCGTACACGCCTAGTTTACTTTGTAGTCTAGAACTACTGCACAGAATCTTAAAAAAAAGTGTGAACGTAAACAATGACTATATATCTATGTACTTGTGTCCATCCAAACCTTCTCTAGCACTCTCACTGGACCCAAGTGTGTGGACCCCAGGACCTCGCCAGACTGAATGGACCTTTGTCCGACAGCTATCAATCATCACTATGTAATTATATCAAAGTGGTCAAATAATGATGGATATTTGCCTTACAATCAGCCAAAGTGTAGTCTCAATTTGTACCACGTGGGCAACTTAAAATCACAAACTAACCCTTTAACAACCAGGTTTTTTTTTCTGTTGCAGCACTAAAACAGTGTTTGAACTGTTCCTTGTGTAGTCATTTACACTGTGTCGGCTACTTTTTTTCTGATACGTCAGCGGCACGGCGCAACAATACATAAGAAAACAGTACAAGAATGATTTAAAACAGTTTCAGAGAACAGAACGAAAACTAGCGTTTAGACGTACTGAGTGTGTCGTAAAAGTGACGTGTAAAAATTCTGTTCGCCTCTTTGCCTTGAAGAAGTAGATCTAGATGCAAAGTGTGGCGGCTGCAAGCGGAAATCTACACAAATTTGAAAAAAATTATTTATAAGGCTCCGCCCAAAAAGGTACACAAACGAATCACAAGACAAAACACGACGCTTTTCGACCTCTTAGTTCTTCAGACAAGACACACAAACTCAGGACAACAAAAATTAACGAGCAATCACTTATCTTCATCCAATTCGGCGCAAGGTGGTCGTTTATAGACAGATTCAACGCCCATCTTGCGCATAAATCATTTTTCAAATTTGAAAAATCAGTTTCAGTAACATGAATTGCTTCTGCTAGACTGCCTAACCAATTACAGATAAACATTTCTACAGTTTTTCAAAGCTCACGAACGCAAGCTGTAGGCACAACGTTTAAAAAAAACAACGAAAATCGAGATAAACTTTATGTGAAAAATATTCGTAGGACCGACAGAAACAACCTCCAGGAGGCAAAGAGGCACACAATAACAACACAGAAGGCACCTTTGTGACAGGGAGCATATGAGGCACGCAACCCTAGCACAGAAAGGGTTACAGAGATTTTTCCCCTTTGAGTATCTATTAGACAATCGTTTGTCAATTGCTGATAATTTACATTGTGCTAAATCGAAGCTGATGTCAACGTTACATGTAATTATCCACGTCCGACGCTGCTTCAAATGTTAAGTTACAGTACTGCTGAAGTTCACATGAAAAGCGCGTCAACAATTACGCGCAGCGTATATGCACATTACTTGAACCACACTATAACTGTGTACACGTTGGAGTTAGGCTGTTTATGAAGAATGGTATAAAACAGAATACCACACCATGTAAAAAGTGGACCGAGTTAAGAAAGGCAGCAAACACTAAAGAGGGGGGGGGGGGGGGGGGAGCACTAGCTGTCAGTAAAAATTGTTCAATACATGCAGACACAAAGACACGAAATAGGCACAGAATGGGGGAGTGAGTGAGGGAGGGAGGAAGAGAGAGGGAAGGGGAGGGAGGGAGGGAGGGGAGAGAGAGAGAGCGAGAGAGAGCGAGAGCGAGAGAGAGAGTTAGTTATGCAAACCAGAACAGAAAAAAATTCCAAAACGAACTGATGAGAAGGCTGTTCAAAAGAGACCGAAGAAGGTGACAACAGCAACAACACACGCGCGCATGCGCGCGCGCGAACACACACACACACACACACACACACACACACACACACACACACACACACACACACAGAGCTGGCGTGCGCGCGCAAACAAGAACAACTTCTGACAGCAATTACATGGAAGACGGACATGAGGACCTTATTTGTATCCACACTCGTAAAAAACTACCCTGATATTTCGACCGGGGCTTTGTTCTTTACGCTCCCCACTTTATCGTTGTTTTATTTTCATCATTTCTTAGCCCTCGTTCTCCTGCTCCTTATTTCCCTTCAGAAGAGAAGAAGATCAAAGAGCAAAGGTTAAAAAGACGATTATTACAGTAATTGGCCAGCTTCGTTTGGCCAATTTTGCTCATATAGCACGTCTCTCGTCTTTATTTTGATATTTTGATTTCTGTCATTTTGATTTTGTTATTCTACAGTACTTTATCTTCCCCTGATCTTTATTTTGTTTTATCTTGCCATTTATTCTATTCCACTTCATCTTATTTCACTTTTACTTCTGTTCTCCCCTCTTTCTGCCACCCACTACCTCTCACGTCGCTCATCTAAGGTCCGCTACAGACAGACACACCCAGGTTCGCCACGAGGCAACCCGCCGGAGGAGAAACTGCACTGCCTGCCGAGTCACTCCGAAGATGGATCGTGACGCCTGTTCTGATCCGGGAGAATAGGGTTCAGGAGGGGCGAATGGTCACCAAGAAAAAAAAAAAACTTCTGTTACAAACGAAGAAAACACGTCCGGTGACTGTGGACCACGAAGAAGCTACTGACAATTGTTATGTGAATATGATTTTAAAAAATAAAAAAAATTCACCGCAGTTTTTGGTTCACGATGGGCTGCTGGACCACGGTGTTTTTTCTTGTCATTTCCGTTTAATGGCGGTTGTCAGAATACTGAGTTTGTCCCACAGTGAGAGTTGTAGGATACAGAGGCTTGTCTGCATCAGCTTCAAGCGAATTTTGAGGAAGACAGGTTCTCACAATTATCCTGGTCATTCTTTAGTCTACGAGTCCACTGGTTTGAGCACACACACACACACACACACACACACACACACACACACACACACAACGTATATACTTTCTTCTTTTTTTTTAGGGGGGGGGGGGGGGGGGGTTGGTGATTATCAATGATTCAGGAAATTGGGCGGAGGGGAGGGTGTGTGCGCCGAATGGTTGCTAAATTTGCGAACGAGCTTAATGACAATGCTAAGAAGGAAACCTTGCGCCTGCAGGCAAGACTGAACAAACCTGCGAACCCGGGCAAGTTGAGCCGATTCACAAATTATGCTGGCTAACATGTATGAATGGAGAAGAGAGAGAGAGAGAGAGAGAGAGAGAGAGAGAGAGAGAGAGAGAGAGAGAGAAAACTAATCAAACACCATGAATAATTGATCCAAAAGACGGAATGAAGAAGGCTCATTAAATGGACACTTTTGAGATAAAACTCTCTTGCTAGCCCTTCCACTGCCTCTCCCTCCCTCCCTCCCTCTCTCTCTCTCCTCATACACACACTGATGCGATCAGACGACATCCCCCCCCCCAACAGTACCCTCCTTCCTCTCACATCTTCCTCTTCCTTCTCTCCCCCTATCCCCCTCCCCACCTACACACCACCAAGGCTTTCCGGGGAAGCAGACAATTGAAGCAAAGTCTCATCCCTCACTGAAATTACACATGCTCAGAAAATCGATGTGTCGTGGTCCCAGGAGAAGAGAGAGAGAGAGAGAGAGATGTATGGGGGCCTCTCTCTCTCTCTCTCTCTCTCTCTCTCTCTGTCCGCCCCCCTAGGCCAGCCTGACATGGTAAGTGCTACTGTGTTAACCCGATCCATTTGCCTGGCTGTTGTCGCTACCGATGTCCAGTTCAGTCTGACAAGATAAATGCTGTTGTGTAACCCAAGGTCCATTTGCTCGGCTGTTGTCGCTGCCCCTACACACTTCAGCCTGACAAAGTAAATGCTATTGTATTAACCCTAGTCCATTTGCCCGGCTACTGTCGCGCCCTCATACACTTTTGCCCGACAAGGCAAATGCTATTGTATGACCCTCGTCCACTTGCCTGGCTATTGTCCTAGCCTATGTCCAGTTGAGCCTGACAAGGCAAATGTTATTGTATTGCCCTGGTCCATTTGCTTGGGTGTTGTCCTAGCCTCTCTCCAGTTTAGCCTGACTAGGCAAATGTTACTGTATTGCCCTGGTCCATTTGCTTGGGTGTTGTCCTAGCCTCTCTCCAGTTTAGCCTGACTAGGCAAATGTTACTGTATTGCCCTGGTCCATTTGCTTGGGTGTTGTCCTAGCCTCTCTCCAGTTTAGCCTGACTAGGCAAATGTTACTGTATTGCCCTGGTCTATTTGCTTGGGTGTTGTCCTAGCCTCTCTCCAGTTTAGCCTGACTAGGCAAATGTTACTGTATTGCCCTGGTCCATTTGCTTGGGTGTTGTCCTAGCCTCTCTCCAGTTTAGCCTGACTAGGCAAATGCTATTGTATTGCCCTGGGCCACTTGCCTGGGTGTTGTCCTAGCCTCTCTCCAGTATAGTCTGATAAGGCAAATGCTATTGTATTGCCCTGGGCCACTTGTCCTTGCTTCTGTCCACTTTCGACTGACGAGGTAAATGCTATTGTATGATCACCCTCGTCCTCTTGCCGGGCTTTTGTTCTAGTTTCTGTTCAGTTTACCCTCACAAGGTAAACGCTATTGTATTACTCTCGTCCTCTTGCCTGTTTACTGTCCTAACCTGTGTCTACTCCAGCCTGACAAGGTACCTGCTCTTGTATGACCCTCGTCCATTTGCTTGGCTATTGCCCTAGCCTCTGTCCACTTTAGCCTGGCAAGGTAAACGGTATTCTATGACGCTCGTCCACTTGCCTGGCTACCTCCTAGATGTTAACGAGCCCCCTTTTAGTAGTTTAGCCTGATACATACGGCAAGCGCTACTGCGTCACCTGATCTCGGTGCCTTGCTATGGGTGTGGCTCTTTTCTAGTTGACGCTGACAAGGTAAATAATGTCTGTCCATAGACTATGCAAAAACCTTTTTTTTTTTTTTTTTAAATTTATTGTTCCCAGATTAAATGCCACTGCTTGATGCTAGAAAGCAATTGCTCAAACAAAATGGACAAAGGTGACATAATCTGATATACAATGAAATATATATGGACAACACACACCGGCCCAAAAGACCAGAACTAGTATATAGAGAGAGAAACAGTCACACAGACAGAGACAAAGGAGAGACAGACAGAGACAGGGAGAGACAAAGAGAGACAGGCAGACAGAGAGAGAGAGAGAGAGAGAGAGAGAGAGGAGGGGGGGGAGAAGAGTTATAACAAATTTGGGACGCCACAGGACGGTTGTATTGTCAACAACACACCATTGTCAACAACACACCGCCAGTATTGGTAAGTGGCCTGTCTCTTGTCAGACGCCACGGGTGGATAATTGTCAACCCCCCTCCCCCTGCCTGAGCTTCTGATGACAATCAGCAAGGGGCCGAAAGGCGAGTACAGCCAGGCCATGACAAAGACTTCTCTCCACACTAGGGGAGGGTTCAGTGAATCCTACATGCCGTCAGTGAAGGTTTCATATTTTCGATTTCCCGTCCCGTCTCTTCTTCGTTTTCTTTTTAATTCTTTGTAGAATCGCTTTTCATAAAAAGTGTCGCTCACCTGCGCCTGCAGCTTCTTCCCTTTAAGGAGATACCCGGGTCAGTAGATAGGACTGCACCTCTTCGCAGGTCTCAGTATAGTTAAATCAACGCTATGAACAGCCCAGCCTGCGGTTCACCGTGTGGGTACCTACAATGTCAGGATGATGACAGACACAGAGGGGCTCCCCTCTGCTCTCACCTCGTGTCACTGTGTCGGGATCTTTCTGGCCCCCTTCCTACCACAGCGATCTATAAAGGCGAAGCATCGGTGGGGTCCGGTACCGTTTTCCCCGTGTCGCCCGTCCACAGCTATATTCTGGTACTAACCTTACCGAATCTCCAGGACATGAACCCCCACTACCCCCCTTTCTCGCCCAATCCTCTGTATTCTAAAACACAAAGAACACTGTATTCATTGCCTACCTGTCTTTTTTTTTTTTAAACATTTCTTTTCCTGTTACATGTTAGGTTTAAATAAACCTATTTCCAAATTCCAATCACAATGCAGTTTTACAGTGAAAGTCAAAATTTGAACAGCATCTAGCTAGTGCTTATAGTGTGTTCAAATGTTTCTGTATGTGGCAAAGGCAATGGCAGGAGACTATTAAAGCTGCTATTCTAAACAGGAGACGCAAAACTAGAAACACACACGTATACATACATACATCTTGTCCTAGCGTCTGTCTATATATACAAACACGTATATGCATATCAACATAAATGATACAGT
>CM065731.1:31981047-31993547 GCA_033310375.1 Conus canariensis | reverse complement strand
CAGTGCAAATGACGAACAAAACAAAACAACAACAAAAAAGGAAGAGGGAAGGGGGGGGAGGAAGGGGGGGGGGGGGGAGAGAAAGAAAGAAAGAAAGAAAACAAAACGAAAAAAGTTAAAAGTTTCGTGATGTAAATACGGTCGCTCATCTTTGTAAAATCAAAAAAACGATTTAAAACAAAACGGGAGGGAATTCAGAAGAGCGCAGACCCACAATCGATGTCGAACGGATCCTGAATCAACCCTTTGACCTGAATCCATACCGCAATGATCACACATATTTGGGCCACGTTCCGTCTCTACCATCATTTATTCAAACCGATCCAGAATTTTTTTTGTTTTTGTTTTTGTTTTGCGTGTATCCTTAAATTAACAGATCTAAGACCCGCTGTTTCATCCGGGTTCATCCCAAAATCCACACCACAATTTTACGGCTTTTGTCCTTGACCTTCGTTCCATATTTCAACAAAGTTTCGTTTCAAACCGTTCTGTAGTTTCGCCATAATCCTGCTGACAGACAAACCGACCAACCAACGAACGCAAGTGAATACATAATGAACCTGGCAAAGGCTGAGCTGAATCCTCATAAAGGGGGGGGGGGGGGGGGGGGGGTCAGACGATCTTGAGTCGGGTGCCATTTTGGTCTATTCGACATTAATTTTGTGTGTTTTCACGACACTTCTTCAACAGGAAACAGACATTGGTACTTGCACTCTATCACACTTTTAAAACAGGAAAGAGACATTGTGCTTGCACTCTATCACACTTTTTAAAACAGCGGAAAATAGACATTGGCACTTGCACTCTATCACACTTTTTAAAACAGCGAAAATAGACACTGGCACTTGCACTCTATCACACTTTTTAAAACAGCGAAAATAGACGTTGGCACTTGCACTCTATCACACTTTTTAAAACAGCGAAAATAGACATGGCACTTGCACTCTATCACACTTTTTAAAACAGCGAAAATAGACATTGGCACTTGCACTCTATCACACTTCTTAAAACAGGGAAAATAGACATTGGTACTTGCACTCTATCACACTTCTTAAAACAGGGAAAATAGACATCAGTATCTATATTCTATCAAAACCTCCTTTCATAGAAGAGGAGCCCGATCAAAGAAATAAAATTCAGCCTGTCAGTAAATCTATTCATAATTGGCTTGGGAGTCCGGTCTTATTTATGTTTTAAAATAAAAGAAACAAACAATTAAAAAAAAAACAACCTGCTTTGCTTTCTGTAAATACGTTTCACTATACCAAGAACACCTACCTGACAGGGAAGATTGACTGCTTTCTTCTCTTTCATATGCATATGCAAAGAATTATAACATCAACAAATCTTTGAAAAATGCACTGCACACATATCAACATATGATTACACACACACACACACACACACGCGCGCGCGCGCGCGCACACACACACGCACACACACACACACACACACACACACACACACACACACACACACACACACACACCCGCAGTGTGTTTTTGTATGCAACGGTCTGTCTTTCTATGAAGTGGCACATAATATACACAGCAACATCAGAGACCGGAACGTAAATTACAGCGCCAGCGAGAATGCAGAATACCACAGAGAGAGAGAGAGAGAGAGAGAGAGAGAGAGAGAGAGAGAGAGAGAGAGAGAGAGAGAGAGAGAGAGAGGCAGACAGACAGACAGACAGACAGAGACAGAGAAACTAAGAGAGACAGAAGCACAACGACAGAGACACACACCGACACACACACACACACACACACACACACACACACACACACACACACACACACACACAGAGAGAGAGAGAGAGAGACAGACAGACAGACAGACAGACAGACAGACAGACAGACAGACAGACGGAGCTAGGTCGGAGCCGGTAATGGTGTTGGAGGCAGAAACAGACTAAACGGGAAAAGAGCGAGCGAGCGAGAGAGAGAGAGAGAGAGAGAGAGAGAGAGAGAGAGAGAGAGAGAGAGAGAGAGACAGACAGGACAGACAGACAGAGAGACAGACAGACAGACAGACAGACAGACGGACACAGAGACAGATCAGAGAGAAGAGTCAGACTCCAGCACCATACAACCAATAATCCGACTGCCAACACGTCGACCTCATCAGCATAGCTGACATTACTCCAGCTCCTCAACGTCACGCGCCAGACAACCCGAGCCGTCATGCCATTGGTCGTGTTGGTAAACGGCACAGCGCTGATTGGCTGAACGGTAGGGCGCACTACCACAGCAACAGAAGAAGCACGTGCAATGAGTACGATCCTGCTTCGAGTGAACCAGTGCCTTCCACTAACTCTTGCTGCCATCGCCAGAGAGAGTCATCATCACCGCGGTATGTCTAACGGCGAACCGTATTATGAAAATACATAAATAAGAGAGAGAGAGAGAGAGAGAGAGAGAGAGAGAGAGAAGAGAGAGCGAGCTTCATTCCGCCATCCGGAAAGAACTCAATTCCACGCGATCCAATAAACACATCAACATCATCATCAATCATATTCCGTTCATGTGGAAAAAAAAAACAAAAAAACAAAACAAAAAAAAAACGCTGCAGAACAGTGGAGCCTACGCAATAACGATCCGCAAAATAAACAGCTAAAAAAAAAAGAGGGCTATAAATCTATCAAACATTTTTAGCGGGCTGAATCTATCCACGGCACAAAATTAACAAAATCAGCAAATTTCACAGCAACATTGTCCGGATATTTGCATTTATTTGCTCATTGACGGAGTGATTCCCCCTTGGATACGGTGAGCGAGTAATGGGTGTGTCCACCACGGGCCTTGATAACAGGCTAACAGCGGGGTGGCTGGGACAGCACGAGGTCATCGACAAGCTGCTCTGGAGTGACGCTCCAGAGCTGTTGAATCGCCTGGCAGCACTCGGACAACAGTTACAGCTAGACTCAGGCAGGTGATGTCCAGCTCTCTCTCCCTGGGGCGGTATTCATGAAGCACTTTGCCCATGGGCAAAAGTTACCGCACGCACGGTAAACTGCCCATAGGCAGCGCTACCCTCGAATTCAGGAACAACGAAACCCTCCTTTCGACTCGTCAGCCCCTTTCGTTTTGATTTGATTTAAGATTTTCTACAATTTTTCCCTTGTAATACTTAGCATTTCTCTTTTTCTATTTCGTTGCAATGTTGATCATGCAATTCCGCCGATGTGCTTATTGTTGCAACATTTTCCGTCATTGAGCACAACATAAGCTATTGCTTGTTGCTGCTTCAATTTAATAGTTTGTTTATGTACACATCGCTGATCAATAAAGATATAATTAAAAAACACAACCTCCCTTGGCTCGACAGCCCCGTGGTTCAATGTGCCATAGGCACTCACCCCACTGGGATACAGGCGAGGTCGACTCCTTGACGGTGTGGTTAAAAATGGCGGGCATGTTTCGACTCGTGCTGCTGCGGCAAGGAAATAGGCGTGCTGTGCAGAGAAATGGAATATTTCCAGATGATGATTAACCCGCTTGACAAATTTCATGACGTGGAAATTTTCAGCAAGTTTCGCTTCCGACATACTGACATTATACAGCATGCAGACGACGTCGAAGATGAACCTCGTCGTGCGACTCGACTCGGCCTCGCTCCTACCATCACTACTTGAGTTTGTTTGGCCCTTCGTTTCTATGCAAGGGGAAGTTTCCATGATGTGTGTGGAGAGCTGCTGAGTCAACCGACAGCAAGTTGACGACGATCTCAGCAGTACTCCATCAGATTCAGGCCCGGAGGGAGCGAGAGCCAGACTATGTTGTAGTACCGAGTCGTGTGCAGGAATTGCGGTTTAGTTCTGGCATTGTGGTAGGGGGCGGAAAGGGGTGGGTGGGTGGGGGGTCGTGCATTGTTTTGCTGGAAGGATGGCGTTGGGGTGGTTGTTGAAGAAAAGAGGAATGACTGGACGTAGGACTCGACTGATGTAGGGTATTGCATTCAACCCGCGCCGTTTTCACCATTAAAGATCAAAGAAGACATTTCTTCTTCTAATTCTTCTTCTTCTTCTTCGTACACTCTGACAGGAACCCCAGAAAAACTGGCGAGGGCTGCTGTACGGCGGAGGCCCTCCTGAGATCCACAGACCTTCTCCTTCATCGATATGTTGTCAGCAGGTCAGGTCTCTGCTCTTAGCTTATATGTGTGGGACAGTCCTGCAGGAAGTGTTCCACAGTCATCGGGGCTGTGCCGCATGAGCACCCTGAAGCCTTGCCAATGTAGAACTTTGTGAGCATGTAATGTTCGAGTCTGGTGTGCGGTCAAAGAAGACAGGCCCCAGGACTACACTGAAGCTAGCGACCCCCCCCCCTCCCCCTCCCCCCTTCCCACAACATGATGCTAGGTCCACCACCTCCCCCCTTCCCACAACATGATGCTAGGTCCACCACCTCAGGGATTCTTTCCAGCAATCCGTTCGCCAGACCGTCTCCAGACTTGTAACCATTCCATCCTAAATATTTGCGAGCGTGTTTTTGATTTGTGAATGGTGGAACGAGAGGCTTGAACATGGAACCGTTTGAAGGAAAGGATTCCGTACTCAACCCATTATGGTTTGACACAACGATGCTGTCAATAGTTTTTCAGTTATCTCTCTCTCTCTCTTTCACACACACACACACACACACACACACACACACACACACACACACACACACGCACGCACGCACGCACGCACGCACGCACGCACGCACGCACACTGAAGAAGGCTAATTTTAGCCTAACTGTTGTCGATTCCATATGGGGTTTGAGAGGACAGCGAAACGGAATCGCCAACGGCAAAGTGCAATACATGGGTCTGGCTAAAGACAGAATGACATGGGTCCCATACGGTGTCAGTGAAGTTAACATTTCCCCACCCTCCCTTCGAATACTTCTACTACATCTTTCCATGGTGTCGACAGATTTTTTTTTCTCATTTGCTCTCGTTTTGTCCCACTACGTTTTTGCTACATACAGGCGTAGACACAGCCGGGGAGAGAGCGAGAGAGAGAGGGGAGAGAGAGAGAGAGAGAGAGAGAGAGAGAGAGAAGAGAGAGAGAGAGAGAGAGAGAGAGGAGAGAGAGAGAGAATGAGAGAGAGACAGAGAGAGATGAAATCAAGATATCGCACAGCAGGGGCAAATGATGAAGTTCAAAGTGATTCAACTCACTGTCCACGTTACTCAGTCCACTGATGATAAGCTTACAGTCCGCGGCAGCTTGTGGATCTTGGGTTTTCAACCTTCGACTCGCAGGTCCAAAAACTATATTACGTCACTGCAGTTTGGTGTGTGTGTGTGGTAGGAAGTGGGGAGGGGTCTTGATTGTGTAGAAAATCGTATTACTTTATCGGGTCAGAGAGAGAGAGAGAGAGAGGGGGGGGAGAGAAAGAGAGAGAGAGAGTGGGAGGGAGGGAGGGAGGGAGGAAGGGAGAGAGAGAGAGAGAGAGTGAGAAAGACAGAGAGAGAGAGAGAGAGAGAGAGAGAGAGAGAGAGAGAGGGACAGACAGAGAGACACAGAGAGAGTGAGACAGAGACAGAGAGACAACGAGACAGCGCAGTGCTTTTGAGGCAAATACTACTTCTCCACCACTGACGTGGGAACACGTGCTTTCAGAGGCGATGTTCTTTCTCCGTCAGTTGACGTGGAAACGCAACTCCTTTCTCCACGGTGTCATGTCATATCATTCTGTGCAGGTTTACAACGCAGTACCCACAACGAACCGACAGGACAGGGACAGCTGCACGTCACACCACGTCACTCACTCCTATCACCACACACAAAACAAGCCATCATCGTGAACTGCCAGTCACTCTGTCCGCTGCAGACTTTTTGTCCCAACATGATTATGAAAGGTGCTGCTGATTTGTACCAATAGCAAAAGGACGCTTACCGGACGTAAGCGAACCGCGTAATCCAACACAAGATGATCTTTATCTTTCTTTCAAAGTTTGTCACAGATGCTACATTCGAAACACACACACACACACACACACACACACACACACACACACACACACACACACACACACACAGAGGCAGGCAGACAGACAGACAGACAATGAAACAAGAAAAGAACTTCAATGGAAAACAAAACTGCGAACCTCACATTGGTTTTTGGAAGAAGAGAGAAGAAGGAGAGAGAGGAGAGAGAGGAGAGAAGACAGAGCAAAACAGAGACAGACAGAACGAGACAGAGGAGAGACTGAGACAGACAAAACACAGAGAGAAGAGAGAGAGAGAGAGAGAGAGAGAGAGAGAGAGAGAGAGACCGAGACAGAAGAAGAAGAGATGAGAGAGGGGAGAGACAGAGAAAGAGAGAAAGACTGAAGAGAGAGAGAGAGACGAGAGAGAAGAGAGAGAGAGAGAGAGAGAGAGAGAGAGAGGAGAAGAGAGACGAGAGAGACAGAGAGACTGAGAGAGAGAGAGAGAGAGAGAGAGAGAGGAGAGAGAGAAGAACATGATGGTGCTGGGAACTGTCAGGTAGTGGCATGTTTTACAGGCAGGTCCATCATACACGCTGTGGGGCATGGTTGCAGTTCACCACACTGAAAACAGGTATGACAGAAATGTGTGATGTAACCCTCCACTTTGGTCTCCCTTCTCTTTGTCTCTAGTAACAAAGAGTTATGTTATCCAAATCAATTTACACTCCTTGTGAAGCTGCAAATTATTATCCTAAGCGGATTTTGGAATGAAGATACATTGACTGATAGATAGACAGAAAGACAGACAGATAGACAGAGATCATTAGATAGACAGACTGACACAGATAGACAGATAGGTAGATATGGATATCAAAATACACTAATATCGATAGATCCTGTAGGTGTACACTAATAGATAGATAGAAAGACAGTCGAGCGGACATACAGACAGACAGATAGATAGACAGACAGGCAGACAAAGAGAGACAGACAGGCAGACATGCAGACATACAGATATACAGACAGATGCAGAGAGAGATACACAGACGTAAGAGACAAAATGAAAGAAAAACAAAGTTGAAAGAACCCAGTCTCTACTGCGGTTTCGTTTTCCGTTTCTACCCATCTTCCGACACCATCAGTACGAACATTTCCTTTCCGTGTGTCTGAGCCACTTCAGTGTCCAATCCCATCGGTATAACCTGGCCAAATTGTCAGACAGGAAATGTCTCATTTCTATACAGCCATTGTTTGGTCTCTCTCTTTGCCCCGCAGGAAAAAAAAAACACACACCAAAAAAACCGAGCTCTGGTCAGTCAGCCATTCTGTGTTTAGTTCATGTTCTCCACGCACTTTAAATCACACACACACACACACACACACACACACACACACACACACACACACACACACACACACACACACAAAGAAAACGTCCTCTGTCAGCTATACTGTTGGCAGTTCATGTTCTTCATGCACTCCAGATAAAAAAAACAAACAAACAAACAAACTCGTCTTCTGTCAGCTCTACTGCTCGCAGTTTATGTTCTCCATGCAATCTGGATAAAACAAAACCATCCTCAGTCAGCTATACTGTTTGCAGTTCATGTTCTCCATGCACTCTAGATAAAAGAAGAAAAATTAACAAAACAAAAAAAACAACAACAAAAAAGAAAAAAAAGAAACGTCCTCTGTAAGCTATTTTGTGCGCAGTTCAGGCTCAGCCCACCTGCGTATGCAGCCCCCCCCCCCCTCCCCGCTTAGTTCTTTTGCTGCCGGCTGTTCTTCAGTAATCTCAGCATTTCCCAGAGCCAATGTACATCACAGTCACTCTCTTGCCGTGCAATGCTCGCAGCCTCCTCCTCAGTAGTTCTTGAAGCTAGTCTCACTCACTTCTCCTCTGTCTACAACGAAGCGACACAATGGTGGTTTCAGCCCTATGAATTGTTCTCTCCCCTCCCCTCAATGAAAAGGTCGTCTTCCATCTTCCAGCAGCGAGGCTTTCGTTTTGTTGGGAAGTATAGCGAGACTTGAGCTGGTTGAGACAGACACATCAATGACCAGCCGCGCTTTACTGCTTTGTTTGTTTGTTTGACTGTTCCTTCCTTTGCCGTCGTCCATTGCTTCCCCGTTACGGCTACCTTTGTAGGCCTTTACAGTTTTCTCCGGTTATAATTTATAACACAATATTTTTTAAGTTGTGTTGTTGTTGTTGTCACTGTAATCTACTTTTCACAGACACAGACACACACACACGCACGCACACTCGCACGAACGCACGCGCGCGCGCGCGCGCACACACACACACACACACACACGCACGTACGTACGTAGGTGCGCACGCACGCACACACACGCACGCACGCACGCACGCGCACACACACACACACACACACACACACACACACACACACACATTTCACCCCCACACGACCCAGATAATAAAAAAAAACCCAATCAACTCGTTTAAAAACTCTAAACTAAGCCCCACGTCTTTTCCCATCACCAACACACAAAAAAAAACAACCATCATAACCGTTGGCGACTTTCCCCTGCACTGCCAGCCCCGAGTGACGACATCCTCCCAGACTCCCCCCCCCCCCCCCCCCATTCCATCTCCTACCTACCTGGCTGCAGCCCACGTTGGCTGGCACCAGGGACTTGACCGAGCGGACATCTCCTCCAGTGCCGTGCGTGTCTCACTGCCATAAGGCAGAGCTCACATCCATCTCCAGCAGGTCAATAGACAGACACTGCCAAGGGAGTGTGCGTGTTGGAGGGTGGGTGGGGGAGGGGGGAGTGGAGGTCGGGAGGCGGGGTGTGGGGGTCGGCGGGTGGAGGGGGGAGGAGGAGAGGGGTGAAGGAGGAGGGGGTGGGGGAGGGGGACAAGGAAGGGGCGGGGGGTGGGGATGGGAGGGAGGGGCATTAGGAGGCGGGGAGAAGAAGGAGTAGAGCGGGGAGGGTTTAATTAAAGCAACGCGAGCAGTTCGTAACACGAGATGTTTCACGCTGACCGAGAGACTGAGAGAGAGAGAGAGAGAGAGAGAGAGGGAGAGAGAGAGAGAGAGAGAGAGAGGGGGGGGGGGCACAGACAGCCTTTAAAACGATGGGAGCTAGATACAGATACTCCTAGAACGAGCAGAGTTCATTCAGTAGAGAAAGCCACTGTACGGAATTAGCTCAACACAGATCGCCTTAGAATGAACGAGTACAGTTCAATGGCAACAGCCTCAGAGCAAAGACCAGCACAGTGCATGAAGCCTTGGAACATGAAAAGTCAATGCACATGTCCTAGAGCAAGGAGCTCAGTACAGCCAGCCTTAGAACTAGGACAGTTTTGTACAAAGCAGTCGTCGTTCTCTTGTCGAAACAAAAATCCCTGAGGAATTCAACTTCCTGAAGTGACGTGTGTACAAATCAAACTATCCTTTTAACAGTAACACAGCCAGCCATATTCGGTGGTGCAATACTCCAGGAATTCGTTTGCCGATTCATGGAATGTACTCGAACTGGTGTTCGTTTTAACTTTTGTTTGTTTGTTTGCTTTCAATCTGCTCGACGGTTTTGTTTCATTTAAAACAAAATATGTACTTTCTCTCTCTCTCTCTCTCTCTCTCTCTCTCTCTCTCTCGCTCTTTTTCCCCCCTAAGGCGCTGACTTGGAGAGATAATGGACACGTCAATGGTCACATATTTCCGTCTCAAGCTGTAGGCTATACAAGAGCTATCTTTCCTGACAGTAATACGACTAACGCACCATGAGATGGGAGGGAAACACAAAGATAATGCCGTTCTTTCCTGCTTCTAAATCTACAGCTGGAACCAAGTGGCTGTTCAGTGTAGTGGTGTCCGAGGTCCAACCCCGGTTCCCTGACCATGCTGGAACTGTTCTCCTGCAAGTCTTTCAGTTACCTGCCTGGTACTTGATCATAAAGCAGGCACAGAGGTGTGTGTGTGTGTGTGTGTGTGTGTGTGTGTGTGTGTGTGTGTGTGTGTGTGTGTGTGTGTGTGCGTGTGTGCACGCGCGCGTGCATGCGTCCGTGATGATGATGATGATGGTGATGAAGAAGAAGAAGAAGAACAACAACAACAACAAGAGGAAAAGGAGGAGGAGACAATTAAGAAGAAGAAGAAGAAGAAGAAGAAAACAACAACAAACAACAACAACAACAAGAGGAAAAGGAGGAGGAGACAATTAAGAAGAAGAAGAAGAAGAAGAAGAAGAAGAAGAAGAAGAAGAAAGATATACAAAACAGCAATGCTTCCATAAAGACAGGAATGACAAGATGCTGTGTCAGCCCAATGTGTCATTTCCACACCTGTCAACGCTTGATCCGCTTCTCAGCAATAACAACTGGAGTAATTGTCACGGCCATCAGAGGGGATAAACCGACATGTGCACGTGCCCCACTTCCCCCCTTTACCTCACCATGTCCCAGTTCCATGATTCGGTTCTTGTCATTTCAGACTAAAACAATGATAAATATATTTGGCATATATCTGGCTGAAACAGCTATCTTATCGCTTACGTTTTTCTGGAATATATACAAAAATATTTCTGAGCCTGAAATCGGTGTAAAGAAAAGTCAGTCCCTGTTGCTCCACTTTTTTCTTTTAATTTATGGGAAGTAGGGTGCGAACCTACTTCAAAAACACTAGCAGCATAAGTCTCGCAATCACACCACACACACACACACACACACACACACACACACACACACACACACACACACACACACACACACGAAGAGCAAAAGAGTTTATTAGCAAAAACATGTGACGATACTTCATCTGATGGATCCGGTTCCCTGTCCTATCTAGAGTATTAAATGACTGGGTTTTATCTTTACACAATTTGCAAAAGTTTGTCACTAATTCAGTTGGTATTTATCTTTAAATTTGTTTAACATTTTTTGAGTGGTTAACCGTTCGTCCTTCTACACATTAATTGACCTGCATCGTACTACCTATCCAAATATGATTGACAGTGCTCAAGAACTGACAAAGTGGTCCATTGGATGCTCTCCTTATAGTTTTATATATTGTGTAATTGGATTTTTTTCCCGCTTAAAACAATGTTTTCCCGAGATGCGGGGGGCGAGGGGGGGTTGCTTATTTGTTATTGTAATTGAATCATACAGGCATGCACATGTTTACACAGACACAAGCAGACACACTCACACAGTCACATACACACACACACGCGCGCGCACACACACACGCGCGTGCACGCGCGCACACACGCGCATGCGTGCGCGCACACTTACACACACTCACATCATCTGATATCACTTTTAGTGGAAGACGTTAAACTGAAGAAGAAGAACACACACACACACACACACACACACACACACACACACACACACACACACACACACACACACACACCACGCACTCCCCACCCCATCCCCACCTCACCCCCACCCCCAAACACTGTCTAAAGAGTGTGAAAGGGGTGACAAGCGGCGCGAACGGTCGAGGTGATCGGATGTCGAGCTGTCAGCAGCACGCTGTATTCCTGGCATAGTCTGCTGACACTGAGACACAAACAGCACCCCTGCAGCCTTCTTCCTCGGCAGCCAAATGTCAGCATCCTTTTCATCAGCACAGCAACACGCCCTTCTGACAACTCGGAATGAAAAATCACCTGGCACTGGCGGTAGCAGTCTCTCTCTCTCTCTCTCTCTCTCTCTCTCTCTCTCTCTCTCTCTCTCTCTCTCTTCTCCGCTCCGTTTAACCTGTGTACGCTCTGTCACTGTGTGTGTGTGTGTGTGTGGTGTGTGTGTGTGTGTGTGTGTGTGTGTGTGTGTGTGTGTGTGTGCGTGCGTGCGTGCGTGCGTGCGTGCGTGCGTGTGTGTGTGAGTGAGAGAGTGAGTGTGTGTGTGTGTATGTGCGTGTGTGAGTGTGTGTGCGCGCGCGCACGAGTAGGCGTGCGTGCATCCATGCGTGTATGTGCGTGCGTGCGTGCTTGCGCGAGTGGAAGACAGAATGAGAGTGAAAGCGAATGCGTCGTTTCGGAATCCAAAATCTCCGCCGGGCCGTTCCGGTACAGGGGATTTTCCCCTCGGAAATAACTTTGGTTCTGACTCCATTCCCATACAGTCCTTCGAATGAGACTATAAACCGAGGTTCCGTGTGTGAACGCACGCACAACATTTTGCACACGTGTAAAATCCCATCACCAACTTTCGGAAGAGAAGGCCAGTTTGACCGTTGGTATGGATGACACGTTACACATAGCATGCACCTTCCCCGAAGATGAAGTAGGGCTGACTTAATGGCGGGATGAAAAACGGTCGTTACACACAAAACTCCACTGTCTGTCTATACAGGGAGTGTCCGCAGGAGTATCAGCCTGCGTACAGAGAAAGAAAGAAAGAAAAAAGAAAAGGAATCCCAAACCCACTGCATGTTTTCAGTTGAATAACTGATTCTGAACAGTTCACCTCATTACGTGAAACACTTCTTTCAATCTTTGGAAGTGCGTTCTCGTCTCCAGAATATGAGGGAGAAGGGAGGGCTGTTCAAGACAGCGTGTTGGGTCTGTTTCTTCTTTTTTCATGTATACCTTT
>CM065731.1:31963547-31976047 GCA_033310375.1 Conus canariensis | reverse complement strand
TAAGTCCACCCCGTGTATGATTTGTTACTGTCTACCCCATGCATGATCAGTCACTGTCCACCCCGTGTATGATTTGTTACTGTCTACCCCATGCATGATCAGTCACTGTCCACCCCGTGTATGATTTGTTACTGTCTACCCCATGCATGATCAGTCACTGTCCACCCCGTGTATGATTTGTTACTGTCTACCCCATGCATGATCAGTCACTGTCCACCCCGTGTATGATTTGTTACTGTCTACCCCATGTATGAAGTAAGTCCACCCCGTGTATGATTTGTTACTGTCTACCCCATGCATGAAGTAAGTCCACCCCGTGTATGATTTGTTACTGTCTACCCCATGTATGAAGTAAGTCCACCCCGTGTATGATTTGTTACTGTCCACCCCATGCATGAAGTAAGTCCACCCCGTGTATGATTTGTTACTGTCTACCCCATGTATGAAGTAAGTCCACCCCGTGTATGATTTGTTACTGTCTACCCCATGTATGAAGTAAGTCCACCCCGTGTATGATTTGTTACTGTCCACCCCATGCATGAAGTAAGTCCACCCCGTGTATGATTTGTTACTGTCCACCTCATGCATGAAGTAAGTCCACCCCGTGTATGATTTGTTACTGTCTACCCCATGTATGAAGTAAGTCCACCCCGTGTATGATTTGTTACTGTCTACCCCATGCATGAAGTAAGTCCACCCCGTGTATGATTTGTTACTGTCTACCCCATGCATGAAGTAAGTCCACCCTGTGTATGATTTGTTACTGTCTACCCCATGCATGAAGTAAGTCCACCCCGTGTATGATTTGTTACTGTCTACCCCATGTATGAAGTAAGTCCACCCCGTGTATGATTTGTTACTGTCTACCCCATGCATGAAGTAAGTCCACCCCGTGTATGATTTGTTACTGTCCACCCCATGCATGAAGTAAGTCCACCCCGTGTATGATTTGTTACTGTCTACCCCATGCATGAAGTAAGTCCACCCCGTGTATGATTTGTTACTGTCCACCCCATGCATGAAGTAAGTCCACCCCGTGTATGATTTGTTACTGTCCACCCCATGCATGAAGTAAGTCCACCCCGTGTATGATTTGTTACTGTCTACCCCATGCATGAAGTAAGTCCACCCCGTGTATGATTTGTTACTGTCCACCCCATGCATGAAGTAAGTCCACCCCGTGTATGATTTGTTACTGTCCACCCCATGCATGAAGTAAGTCCACCCCGTGTATGATTTGTTACTGTCCACCCCATGCATGAAGTAAGTCCACCCCGTGTGCGCGCGTGCGTGTGTGTGTGTGTGTGTGTGTGTGTGTGTGTGTGTGTGTGTGTGTGTGTGTGTGTGAATGGCGAGGGAGGAGGATCACATCGCATAATTACTATTGTGCTTTATATAGTTAACACCTGTGGTTGGCGTCTTCTGCCGCCAAATTCGGCCATTTTTTTTTTTTTTTTTTTTTTCTTGTTCGATTTGATCATCCTCCATCTATAGATGGTAGCTATGTAGCGTCTTGAAAACGTAAAAAGTGATGCCAATGACGATTTTTCTCTCTTTGCACTGCTCATGCCAGTGATCACCATCCAATAACATCCAATGTTTATACATGATTTATTCATGTTTCAATGTCTATGTGTAGAATCGTGTGCGTGTGGTATGTTATTGTGCCGGTGAATTGACAGGTTCTATTGATTTCTCATTATGCAATGTTGATTTGTGCTTTAGCGAGGATGTGCATAGTGTATGTGACATGGATTCCGCTTTCCAGTTTTGTTCTTTTTTGCCATATGTGCTTTATGAGAAAACATTTCGCTTTTTATGTCATTTGTGGAAACATATGAATATCCCTATTAAGTATACGTCTGTCTACCGTAATGACTTGTAGGGAAATCAAAATTGGGTCTATGAACTGCCAGGGTCTCGCAAATGCTCAGAAACGTCGAGACGTGTTTAATTATTTAAGACAAAAATTTTATTCAATATACCTGCTACAAGACACTCACTGTAGTCCTAAACTAGAAGCCTACATTAAAGCTGAATGGGGCTATAAATGTTATTTTGCCTCACATAATTCTAACTCCCGTGGGGTTGCCATACTGTTTAATAATAACTTTGATTTCCGCCTGAACAAGATTTATAAAGACCGACTTGGCAACTATATTTTTGCCTCGATAAAAGCAATGGACATGGAATTATTAATTGTGAATTTGTATGGACCTAATCGTGACGATCCAGAGTTTTACATTACATTAGAAAAACAGATTCGAGATATAGGGGTGGAAAAAGTAATCATTGCGGGAGACTGGAACTCTGTCCGAAATTATACTCTTGACTGCTGTAACTACAAACACAATAATAATCCAAAGGCGCAAGAACAAGTAGATGATATGATGGATAATCTGGACCTCGTAGATGTTTGGCGGGAACTAAATCCCGAGCTTAGGAGATACACATGGAGAAGGAACACACCATTCCAGCAGAGTAGACTAGACTATTTTCTGATTTCGGATATATTAAGTAGTTATGTTACTGAAGCAGATATACTACCTGGCTACCGATCTGATCACTCCTTGATATTATTAACTCTGCAATGTGGCCAACAAGAGAGGAGAAGTCTACTGTGGAAATTCAATAGTTCCCTATTAAAAGACATGAAATATGTAGAAGAAATAAATAATGTAATCAAAGAGGTAACTGAAGAGTACGCAGCCCTACCTTATTGTCGTGATTCCATAGAAAATATAGCAAAGTTTGATCTGCAGTTTGTTATCTCAGATCAGCTGTTCCTGGATACACTGCTGATGAAGATTAGAGGGAAAACTATTGCATACGCAACAATGAAGAAACGTGAAGCTTTAAAAAGAGAAAAAGAACTTGAAAAAAAATAGAACAAATTGAAAGAAAGGATTTACATACTGATGTAGAAAAAACAGCTCTTGAAAATTGCAAACAAGAACTGGTCAGCTTAAGACATAAAAGAATGGAAGGTGTCTTGCTGCGTTCAAGGGCAAGATGGGTTGCCGAAGGGGAAAAAATAACAAAATACTTTTGCGGCCTTGAAAAAAGGAACTATGTAAGTAAAAATATAATGAAACTTACATTAAGAGACAGTACAACGTTAACAAATGATGATGACATTGCTGAGGCAGTGAATTCATTTTACAAAAAATTATATTTGGAAAGAGTTGTAGAACAGTGTGAAATCTCAAGCCTTACTGACCAACTGCCACAATTAACGTAACAGGACAAAAATACTCTGGAGGGGAAAATAACTTTAGAAGAGGCTGGATATGTGTTAAAAAATATGGACAACAATAAAAGCCCTGGAAGTGACGGTTTCACAGCTGAGTTCTTTAAGTTTTTTTGGTTACAGTTAGGGTCATATGTCGTAAGATCTTTAAACGAAGGGTTTGACAAAATGGAACTATCCACTACCCAGAAGGAGGGGGTCATTATATGCATTCCGAAAGGGGATAAACCCAAAGACCAAATAAAAAACTGGAGACCAGTATCGCTTTTGAATGTAGTGTATAAAATTGGATCTGCGTGCATTTCAAACAGATTAAAATATGTTTTAAGTTCAATCATAAGTGAAGATCAGAGTGGCTTTATACCAAATCGATACTTAGGAGATAACATTCGACTTATCTACGATCTCATGGATTACCTTGTTAAAACTAGAAAACCTGGGCTATTACTATGCTTAGACTTTGAAAAAGCATTTGATAGTGTTGACTTACAATTCATGTTTAAGGTCTTAACAGCATTTGGTGTAGGCCCTGACTTCTGTCGATGGATTAAAACTTTTTATAAAAACATTAAATCAACAGTTTCTGTCAATGGCAAGCTAACTAGCTGGTTTGCCATTGGGAGAGGTTGTAGACAGGGCGACCCAATATCACCATACTTGTTTGTTATGTGCGTTGAAGTGTTAGCACTCATGATAAAAGAAAACCAAAATATTCAAGGCATCAAAATTGGAAATACTGAACATAAAATATCACAATACGCAGACGACACTGAACTTACTTTAGAGGGAGACAGAAAATCGTTTGAAGAATCAATCACAACCATTGAAAAATTTGGAAGAGTATCTGGGCTTGTATTAAACACAGAAAAGACGATAGCAGTATGGCTTGGAAGTATGCGGAACTCAGCACTGAAATTTCTACCACACCTGAAGATGGAATGGAATCCAAACCGTTTTAAGATTTTAGGGGTCTGGTTCACGAATGATTTAAAAGAATGTGAAGTTGTGAATTTTGAGGAAAAGTTCTCTGAAATAAAATCATTATACAGAACTTGGCTAAAAAGACAAATTACACCACTTGGTAGAGTCGCAGTTCTTAAGTCGCTAGTGCTATCAAAAATTGTTCATTTATGGATATTGTTGCCAAATCCACCTGACCGTCTTTGTGAGGAAATTCAAAAATTAGTGTTTAAATTTGTATGGAATAAAAACAAAGATAAAATAAATAGAAAAACGTCTGTTAAAAACATCAATTCGGGGGGTATGGGTATACCCAACATTAAAAAATATCTGAACGCGTTGAAACTAACGTGGATTCGTAAAATACAATCCAGTAACCATAAATGGAAAGAACTTCTCAGACTTCAGTATCCGAATATTGACAGAATGGAAAACATAGGGTCCGATTTGCCGAACCACGGCTGTGTAAATACATTCTGGAAAGATGTTTTTAAAGCATACAAAGAATTTGGAGAGGTAAAACATGTCAAAACTGTAGAAGATTTTTGTTCTGAACCGGTTTTTTGTAACAATCATATTAAAGTTGAGAAAAAAACAGTTTATTATAAAAACTGGATCAGAAATAATGTACTTTTTGTAGGAAATCTTTTGGATGACAATGGCAACTTCTTCACATTCCAATCTTTCACAGAAAAGTATGGCGTGTTCAGTAATTTTGTTACTTACCATGGAATCATATGTGCTGTGAGAAAATACGCAAGAGAGACAGGACTGAAACTGACGCACAGGGCCTCGAATTTTTCTAACCAATTACTGAATAGAATCAAAACAGCTCCTAGAGGAGCAAGGTATTATTATGACATCTTAATGGAAGATGCAAATGAGCCTAAGTGTTGTAGTAAGTGGGAAGAAAGGCTAGGAACTGAGGTCTGTTGGCTCAAAGCATTTAAGAAAATTGGAAAAATAAAAGATATTAAACTGAAATGGTTCCAAATTAGAGTAACTCATAGAATTTTGGGAACAAATGTAATTCTTCATGAAATGAATATAACCAATTCAGACAAATGTTCGTTCTGTCATAACGAAAAAGAAACAATAAGACACATCTTTTGGACCTGTGAAAGGACAAAACATTTCTGGAGGACATTTCAAAATTCGATAAATGAAAAATGTGACAACTCAAACATATCGCTAACAGAAAACATAGTTTTATTTAACTGCGATAACCATTACAGAGCTGACAAGGTTTTCGACCTAATTCTGCTGTTAGCTAAATATTTTATATACAAATGCAAATGTGAAGGTAAACAACCTCAATTCATTCAGTATATTTCATATCTGAAAAGAAGATATGAAATTGAAAAATATGTCTGTCGTATTGATATGTCTCAGAAAAACTGTCTGGCTCAATGGGCAATGTATCTACCACTTTTTGAATAACCTGCTGATCCTCATCTTCTTAGAATTACTGTCATGGATCAACACCGTGTGTATTTGTATATAATGTATTCTGCCAAATTTACCGGTGCATGAATGTTTGTGTACTGTCTGTCTCTATGTTAAAAAAAGAAACAATTAAAAAAATGTTTAAAAAAAAAAAAAAAATGAAGTAAGTCCACCCCGTGTATGATTTGTTACTGTCCACCCCATGCATGAAGTATGTCCACCCCGTGTATGATTTGTTACTGTCCACCCCATGCATGAAGTAAGTCCACCCCGTGTATGATTTGTTACTGTCCACCCCATGCATGAAGTAAGTCCACCCCGTCTATGATTTGTTACTGTCCACCCCATGCATGAAGTAAGTCCACCCCGTGTATGATTTGTTACTGTCCACCCCATGCATGAAGTAAGTCCACCCCGTCTATGATTTGTTACTGTCCACCCCATGCATGAAGTAAGTCCACCCCGTGTATGATTTGTTACTGTCTACCCCATACATGAAGTAAGTCCACCCCGTGTATGATTTGTTACTGTCCACCCCATGCATGAAGTAAGTCCACCCCGTGTATGATTTGTTACTGTCCACCCCATGCATGAAGTAAGTCCACCCCGTGTATGATTTGTTACTGTCCACCACATGCATGAAGTAAGTCCACCCCGTGTATGATTTGTTACTGTCTACCCCATGTATGAAGTAAGTCCACCTTGTGTATGATTTGTTACTGTCCACCCCATGTATGAAGTAAGTCCACCCCGTGTATGATTTGTTACTGTCCACCCCATGCATGAAGTAAGTCCACCCCGTGTATGATTTGTTACTGTCTACCCCATGCATGAAGTAAGTCCACCCCGTGTATGATTTGTTACTGTCCACCCCATGCATGAAGTAAGTCCACCCCGTGTATGATTTGTTACTGTCCACCCCATGTATGAAGTAAGTCCACCCCGTGTATGATTTGTTACTGTCCACCCCATGTATGAAGTAAGTCCACCCCGTGTATGATTTGTTACTGTCCACCCCATGCATGAAGTAAGTCCACCCCGTGTATGATTTGTTACTGTCTACCCCATGCATGAAGTAAGTACACCCCGTGTATGATTTGTTACTGTCCACCCCATGCATGAAGTAAGTCCACCCCGTGTATGATTTGTTACTGTCCACCCCATGTATGAAGTAAGTCCACCCCGTGTATGATTTGTTACTGTCCACCCCATGCATGAAGTAAGTCCACCCCGTGTATGATTTGTTACTGTCCACCCATGTATGAAGTAAGTCCACCCCGTGTATGATTTGTTACTGTCCACCCCATGCATGAAGTAAGTCCACCCCGTGTATGATTTGTTACTGTCCACCCCATGTATGAAGTAAGTCCACCCAGTGTATGATTTGTTACTGTCTACCCCATGCATGAAGTAAGTCCACCCAGTGTATGATTTGTTACTGTCTACCCCATGTATGAAGTAAGTCCACCCCGTGTATGATTTGTTACTGTCCACCCCATGCATGAAGTAAGTCCACCCCGTGTATGATTTGTTACTGTCTACCCCATGTATGAAGTAAGTCCACCCCGTGTATGATTTGTTACTGTCCACCCCATGCATGAAGTAAGTCCACCCCGTGTATGATTTGTTACTGTCCACCCCATGCATGAAGTAAGTCCACCCCGTGTATGAAGTAAGTGTCTACCCTATCCATGATCGGTCACTGTTTCTGTCATACATGTTCTGTCACTGGCTACCCCACGTATGATCCGTTACTGTCCACCCCATGTATGTTCTGTCACTGTTTCTGTCATACATGTTCTGTCACTGGCTACCCCACGTATGATCCGTTACTGTCCACCCCATGTATGTTCTGTCACTGTTTCTGTCATACATGTTCTGTCACTGGCTACCCCACGTATGATCCGTTACTGTCCACCCCATGTATGTTCTGTCACTGTTTGTCATACATGTTCTGTCACTGGCTACCCCACGTATGATCCGTTACTGTCCACCCCATGTATGTTCTGTCACTATTTCTGTCATACATGTTCTGTCACTGGCTACCCCACGTATGATCCGTTACTGTCCACCCCATGTATGTTCTGTCACTATTTCTGTCATACATGTTCTGTCACTGGCTACCCCACGTATGATCCGTTACTGTCCACCCCATGTATGTTCTGTCACTGTTTCTGTCATACATGTTCTGTCACTGGCTACCCCACGTATGATCCGTTACTGTCCACCCCATGTATGTTCTGTCACTATTTCTGTCATACATGTTCTGTCACTGGCTACCCCACGTATGATCCGTTACTGTCCACCCCATGCATGTTCTGTCACTGTTTCTGTCATACATGTTCTGTCACTGGCTACCCCAAGTATGATCCGTTACTGTCCACCCCATGTATGTTCTGTCACTGTTTCTGTCATACATGTTCTGTCACTGGCTACCCCACGTATGATCCGTTACTGTCCACCCCATGTATGTTCTGTCACTATTTCTGTCATACATGTTCTGTCACTGGCTACCCCAAGTATGATCCGTTACTGTCCACCCCATGTATGTTCTGTCACTGTTTTCTCCCATACATGTTCTGTCACTGGCTACCCCACGTATGATCCGTTACCGTCCACCCCATGTATGTTCTGTCACTGTTCCTGTCATACATGTTCTGTCACTGGCTACCCCACGTATGATCCGTTCCTGTCATACATGTTCTGTCACTGGCTACCCCACGTATGATCTGTCACTGTCCACCCTGTGTATGATCCGTTACTGTCCACCCCATGTATGTTCTGTCACTGTTTCTGTCATACATGTTCTGTCACTGGCTACCCCACGTATGGTCCGTTACTGTCCACCCCATGTATGATCTGTCACTGTCCACCCTGTGTATGATCCGTTACTGTCCACCCCATGTATGTTCTGTCACCGTTTCTCTCATACATGTTCCGTCACTGGCTACCCCACGTATCATCCGTTACTGTCCACCCCATGTATGTTCTGTCACTGTTCCTGTCATACATGTTCTGTCACTGGCTACCCAAGTATGATCCGTTACTGTCCACCCCATGTATGATCTGTCACTGTCCACCCCATGTATGTTCTGTCACTGTTCCTGTCATACATGTTCTGTCACTGGCTACCCCACGTATGATCCGTTACTGTCCACCCCATGTATGTTCTGTCACTGTTTCTGTCATACATGTTCTGTCACTGGCTACCCCACGTATGATCCGTTACTGTCCACCCCATGTATGTTCTGTCACTGTTTCTCTCATACATGTTCTGTCACTGGCTACCCCACGTATGATCCGTTACTGTCCACCCCATGTATGTTCTGTCACTGTTTCTGTCATACATGTTCTGTCACTGGCTACCCCACGTATGATCCGTTACTGTCCACCCCATGTATGTTCTGTCACTGTTTCTGTCATACATGTTCTGTCACTGGCTACCCCACGTATGATCCGTTACTGTCCACCCCATGTATGTTCTGTCACTGTTTCTGTCATACATGTTCTGTCACTGGCTACCCCACGTATGATCCGTTACTGTCCACCCCATGTATGATCTGTCACTGTCCACCCCATATATGATGTTACTGTCCACCCCATGTGTGATCTGTCACTGTCCACCCCATGTACGATCTGTCACTGTCCACCCCATGTATGATCTGTCACTGTCCACCCCATGTACGATCTGTCACTGTCCAACCCATGTATGATACATGTATGATCTGTCACTGTCCCCCCCATGTATGATACATGTATGATCTGTCACTGTCCACCCCATGTATGATCTGTCACTGTCCACCCCATGTATGATACATGTATGATCTGTCACCGTCCACCCCATGTACGATCTGTCAATGTCCACCCCATGTATGATCTGTCACTGTCCACCCCATGTATGATCTGTCAGTGTCCACCCCATGTATGATCTGTCACTGTCCACCCCATGTACGATCTGTCACTGTCCACCCCATGTATGATCTGTCACTGTCCACCCCATGTATGATCTGTCACTGTCCACCCTGTGTATGATACATGTATGATCTGTCACTGTCCACCCCATGTATGATCTGTCACTGTCCACCCCATGTACGATCTGTCAATGTCCACCCCATGTATGATCTGTCACTGTCCACCCCATGTATGATCTGTCACTGTCCACCCTGTGTGTGCTCTGTCACTGTCCACCCCATGTATGATCTGTCACTGTCCACCCATTGTATGATACATTTATGATCTGTCACTGTCTACCCCATGTGTGATCTGTTACTGTCCACCCCATGTATGATCTGTCAATGTCCACCCCATGTATGATACATGTATGATCTGTCACTGTCCACCCCATGTACGATGATCTGTCACTGTCCACCCCATGTATGATACATGTATGATCTGTCACTGTCCACCCCATGTATGATTTGCCACTGTCCTACCTCAGGTACGATCTATCTTTGTACTCTTCCATGATCACCCAGTATCTACATCATTACATGATCTGTCAATGCCTACCCCATGTATGATCTGTCACCGTCCATCCCATGCATGATCTGTCACCGTCCACCATGTATGATCCACATGCATGATCTATGGCTGCCTACCCTATGTGGATCTGTCCCTGTCTACCTCATGGTGACTGTTACAGTCTACCCCTCCATGATCACTCACTGTCTTACCTCACACATAATCTGTCATGCCCTACCCCATGTATGATCTGTCCCGCTTCCTCATGTGACTGTTACCGTCACCCTCATGATCTATGCTTACCTAATATCTGTCACTGTCTATATGATCAACCCTGTGTATGATCTGTCCCTGTCTTCCTCCATGTGACCTGTTACAGTCTACCCTCCATGATCATCCTGTCTCCCACACATAATCTTCACTGTCTATAGATCAACCTGTGTATGATCTGTCCTGTCTTCCTCATTGACCTGTTACAGTCTACCCTCCTGATCACTCACTGTCTTACTCACACATAATCTGTCACTGTCTACCCCATGTATGATCTATCGCTGTCTACCCAATGCATAATCTGTCACTGTCTATATGATCAACCCTGTGTATGATCTGTCCCTGTCTTCCTCATGTATGACCTGTTACAGTCTACCCCTCCATGATCACTCACTGTCTTACCTCACACATAATCTGTCACTGTCTACCCCATGTATGATCTATCGCTGTCTACCCAATGCATAATCTGTCACTGTCTATATGATCAACCCTGTGTATGATCTGTCCCTGTCTTCCTCATGTGACCTGTTACAGTCTACCCCTCCATGATCACTCACTCACTGTCTTACCTCGCACACGATCTGCCACGGTCTACCCCGAGCCCTATCATATCATCGGCTGCCCTGTGCATGTCTACCTTTCCCAGAGACTCCTCCTATCTCTGTCGTTGTCACGGTAGAATTACCAGTGCCAGACCCCCTCTGCCTGCCTTGACTTCGGCGCTGAAGAATTATTAATGATCGTCGGCTTCTATCAGTGCGGCACCACTGCAGTATGGATGGACATTAACCCACTTATCAGTTATCGCCACATGTGCCTCCGTTAACTCTCCAATCCCTTTCACACACACACACACACACACACACACACACACACACACACACACACACATACACACACACGCACGCACGCACGCACACACGCAACTTTCCTCTCTCTCTCTCTCTCTCTCTCTCTCTCTCTCTCTCTCTCTCTCTCTCTCCTCGAAGCGTCCCGCGTCGGTCAGACCACTCCACAATGAAATCTATCCCACTGACACATTCTGAGAATAATTATGGACTATCTCCGCTTTGACACCTTCGCCCCAGCCTTCCTCTCTCTCTCTCTCTCTCTCTCTCTCTCTCTCTCTCTTCTCCTTCCTCCTCCTCCTCAACGCTGTCTGTCTATCTGTCTGTCTGTCTCTCTCTCACTCTCTCTCTCTCTCCCCTTCTCCTCCTGAACTCTCTCTGTCTCTGTCTGTCCGTCTCTCTCTGTCTCCCTCTCTCTCTCTCTCTCTGTCTCCCTCTCTCTCTCTCTCTTCTCCTCCTCCACCTCAACGCTGTCTATCTGTCTGTCTGTCTGTCTGTCTGTCTGTCTGTCTGTCCTCTCTCTCTCCCCTTCTCCTCCTGAACTCTCTCTGTCTCTGTCTGTCTGTCCGTCTCTCTCTGTCTCTCTCCCTCCTCCCTCCTCTCCCTCTCTCTCCCCTGTCTCCAGCAGCAGTTCAGCAAACTCCATTTCCCACGGACGCTTTCTTTCAATCGATCCCCTTCATCTGGGCCAGGCTGTTTACACTGTTACCTTCGAGACGGCTCCGCTATCTGATTAGCAAGGTGGCTCTTGTTCGAAACCTGCATCCTCTTGCTGCTGCTGCACCTGCCCCCCCCCCCCCCCCCCCAGCTCCTAGATAAGTCCCGTCCTTTCCCTTATCCAGCCTCCTGTCGTCCCCCCTCCCATCCACACTGCTACTTTTTTTTCCCAATAAACCAGAGGATCAAGAATCAAGTTCAGGACCAACCAAAAGCTGATTCAAGCGGAGTTGAGACAGTTCATGATGGCACGAAGGAGGGAAAAAGAGACTGGTTTAATAATTGCCACTAGATCAGTGTTAATGATATGCCACTTGGTTGACCTATCGGAAGAGTATACACGTGTTACAATGTATCAGACACAATGTTTGACAGTCTAAAACAGTCTGTGACATGTTCTTTTTTTTTTCTTTTATAAAACGCCTCGCTTATCAGTTTGTAGCCTATTATTAACGATAATGGACAGTTTGTTGATCTTGAATTTGAAGCATGGATTCCTCTCTCTCTCTCTCTCCTCTCTCTCTCTCTCTCTCTGTCATGGTAGAGAG
>CM065731.1:31946047-31958547 GCA_033310375.1 Conus canariensis | reverse complement strand
GTAAGTTATTTCAATCTTTTTGAATCGAGTGGTTCAAATAGTTAAAAACCTAACCCTCACTTATTTCTTTTCTTTTGCAGAGAGACAATGACAATGCAGAAGAGAGAGAGAGGGGAGAGAGAGAGAGAGAGAGAGAGAGAGAGAGAGAGAACGAATATTCACATGAATGGTTGACTGCACTTAAACTCGTATAGGCCATGCGCAGAGTGAGGGGAACAGGAAAGAGATTCGTAATAAATCAATTTTCAAACGAATAGAAATAAAAAAGCAGGTTGGTTATCAAAATGATCCTCACGACATTAAATACGATGCCAACACACACACACACACACACACACACACACACACACACACACACACACACAGAACAGACACAGACAACACACACACAGAGAGAGAGAGGAGAGAACAGACAAAGACAGAGAGAGAGAGAGAGAGAGAGGGAGGGAGGGAGGGAGAGTGAGAGACAAAGACAGACAGATGAGAGAGAGAGAAGAGAGAGAGAGAGAGAGAGAGAGAGAGGAGAGAGAGAGAGAAGAGAGAGAGAAACAGCACACAAACTCACGGCCCGGTAGGAAGAAACTCGACGGCCTAATAACAACACCGACACAGCAGCAACACTACTACAAGCATCTCCGCTGTATAATCCCTTCCCATTGCGACACAGCTGCTACAAATGACTAAAACCCAGCTCGGGCTGATGATGATGTGCTGCTGCTGCTGCTTGCACTGTGCAGCCAAAGCAATGTTACGGCTTGTGCTCGTGCAGCACGGCTGACACGCACAGCGCGAGAGACACACAGGGGGAGAGCGTCGTGCATGTCAGGCGGGGCCAGTCATCGTGCACGCTTGGCGTCGCGGCCTGTCACATGCACTTATCAACACGCGCAGTCACCGGCCTATCATCGCCGTGACGGCGGTTGGTTGATTTTGTTGGTTTGTTTTATTAGTTTGTTTTTCCTGCATGTTCGTAAGACCAGCATAAAGTCTCCAAGTCTCCCCGTGAAAGCCTTTTTCTCTCCTCTCCTCACCCCTCCCCTCCCTTCCAATCCACCGTTCTCCCTCCACTCCCCCTCCCCCCCCCCCCCCCTTCGGTTTTACTGGGAGTGGAGCCTGTTTCTAAGTTAGCGGAACAACGAGCTTTCACAGGCAGACAGTCACAAAGGTTGTGGGTTCGATCCTTCAAATGCTCAGTTCGAGGCACCTTCGAGAGTTGTCCTTTGAGTAGGATCAGTGTTGTATTAAACAGGCCCCCTTCCCCTCCCCTGCCTCCTGTACCTTTGCCACTGCTCCCTTCCCACCTCTCTACTGGCATGCGAGAGAGACAGATGTCTGCTTCGGTTCTTTGAAAATAGGAATGATAACAGTACAATCATAAACACACACACACAACACACACACAACACACACGCGCGCGCGCGCACGCACGCACGAGCACGCACATCACACACACACACACACACACACACACACACACACACACACACTTTCTGACCTTAATCCTACAAAGACTTCATTGATCTTGTTTGTATTTAAAAAGTTGAAACGGATTTGAAAAGAGGGAAAAGAACTACACTGGAGACTGTTGTTGTTGTTGTTTGTTGTCATAGTTCAGTCATATTCTTTGTTTCTTTTATTCTGTCGCTTTTATTTATCTACATCAACAATGTGCTGAGCTACGTGGTTAAAAAGAAATCCTTACCATTAGAATCTGAAAAGACCGTGGTAAGACTGTATCATAATAACAAAGGCGATAATGTTAATGATAAAACACAAATTCGAAAAAAAGTAAAAACAGGATTACTACCATTACTTTTAGTAACAATAAGATAATAGTAATTGCAGTAATAATGTAACTACACTGACAGAAGGGGAGAAAGAAGAGGGGTTAGAGGATAATTGAATAACATGGTTATGGTAGCAATAGTTATAGTGGCGACGACGACGATGATGGTGATGATAATGATGAAGAGAGGATGAAGAAAGAGAAGAGAGAAAGAGAGAGGAAGAGAGAGAGAGAGAGAGAGAGAGGGGGGGGGGCAGGAAAAACACAAGAGGAGAAGAAGGAAGACGTAGATCATGGGAAAGACAGAAAGATAAAATCTAAGAAATGTTTCAATGCTATAGAAATAATCATGATTATCATCATAAAGTAATGATAATGATATTAATGATATAGGTTATGATAGTATAATGATAGTAACGATATAAGAAACTGGACAGATGGTAGGTTGAAATGTAAGAAATATACGAATGCATTATGATAATATTAGTAACAATAGTAAATATACTATTTGTAACGGTTATAATGGAAATAACGAAAGTGATACTGATAGTAGTAGAAAAAATTGATAATAATAGTAATAATGACAATAATAGTAATCATAATAGTGGTAATGATGATGATAACTGTAATGTTGTATCAATAATGCTAATAAAGACAATAATGTGGATTTTCTTTGTCCCTTAATACTTCCTGCTTATGCCTTGTTGACATGATACATGTCTGCTTATCTTTGTATCAAGACTGTTTAATGTTCATAAGGGGTGACATGAGCCATACCTACCTAGATCTACGTATTTTGACATAATGCATACTTTACCTATCAATGTATCTGTTGACGATTCAGTTTCCTCTCACTTTTTGTTTCTGAATTTGATCTAGAACTTTAAAAACAAATCCAAAAATAAATAAACTTTAAAAACAAATCCAAAAATAAATGACAAAATAACTTATCTTGCTTTTGTTATCATTCGTATACATCCGAAACTACTATCGTGCTGGACATTTTCATCATCTGATTTGTTTACGTATTGACTTGTACGTATCACAACGATCTAAAGTGTTTAATACGAATCTTCTGAACACTGCGACTCTGAGGGACCTGATAAATCAATTCACTTTCATCCATCATCACAATGGAGAGGCTGTTTCCTATGGAAATATGAGCGGTTTCCGGATGCCTACGTCACTGGCTATACCAACAGCAACCGCGTGCTTGGCCAAACAGTTCATCAAAAAGCACGCCCTCGCTTTCCGGTATGATCCACGGCAGCTGTCACCGCGCATATGACACAACACTTCGTCTTTCCTTCTGACATGCCAGGGATATTTCCCACGTGCTGGCGGATACAAACAGTCCTGTTACGATTGCAAACCCTACACTGTATTACGGGGCAAAACCCCTACAAGCGTGCTTAGGAGAGATGCGATTGTGTACTGTGTTCATCATCTCTATCGGTATTGGGTTATGCATGTTCTGTTGGTTTAACTGAAGATAACAAACCTAAGTTTTCAATAGAAATGATTTTTGACTGCCGATCTTCTGTCAACTATACAAACTATCTTTGAGGATGCTCAGAAGACTTGTCTTTCATTTAATGTCATCAGTTCTGAAGACGTTGGAGATTTTCCTTCTCTATTTTCAAGTCTTCTGAGCATTCTCAAAGAAGGTTTGACAAAGTTTTCAAATTTCAATATTTCTAGCCCAACCGACAACGCGCGGACCTTTTCAGGATTGTCAAACTCACACAGCAAAACAAAACAAAATAAAACAAAAAAGAAAGAAAGAAAAAAAATCACATCATGAACATATCAGACCATCGAGAAGAAAATATACTGAGAAAGCAATAAACAACAAAGACAGTAGGTGGTACAGTAGCCGCAGTACTGACATCTTACAGCACGTAGAATAAGATGGTGATGACAACACCCCACTGTGTGTGTGTGGTGTGTGTGTGTGTGTGTGTGTGTGTGTGTGTGTGTGTGCGCGCGCGCGCGTGTGTACCTTTGACCTGTTAAGAATTTACGTCGTTTCTCAGTGTTCTTACCTCAGTCGTGTGTGTATACCCAGCCATCGTCTCTCTAGTCACTGAAGCAGAAACCATTCTCACACAGCACGAGCACAGGAATTTCAGGGTCCAGCCACCATAGACATGTACACGTCGAGGGCCAGCCTGTGGGCCTTCCCTCACAGCGGCAAGAGACATTCGTCAACACAATAAAGTTGTGAGTACACAGTCTACAGCGCAGCAGGGCAGGTCGGGAAAAGCGGTAGATGGGTGGGGAGGGGGGAAGGGGAAAGAGCAGGGGTGGTGGGAAGGGGGGAGGCGGGGCTTGGGGATATATGAGCTCTCTCTCTCTCTCTCTCTCTCTCTGGGGGAGACCCCACGGTCACAATTTATGGCTCAACGAGGGTCCCCGGGCCACTACTTGAGCCAGGATAGCTACAAGCCTGCTTGACGTGAGGTGATGCGAGGCTCCGGGTACACACACACACACACACACACACACACACACACACACACACACACACACAATCCACCACACACACACACACACAATCCACCACACACACATACACACACACACACACGCACACACACACACACAATCCACCACACACACACACACACACGCACACACACAATCCACTACACACACACACACACACACACACACACACCCCACACACACACATCACCACCCACCGCACATTGCCTCAAGTCGTCCTGTCACCATAGTCACACCGTTCGCAGCATACTGCTCTCCGTTAAACGCGTTGGCTACCGACGCACGCGCGCGCGTGCATACACACACGCACGCAAGGACACACGCACGCACGCAAGCACACACACATATAACACACTCGCACGCATGCACATACGCGCACATACACACACACACACACACACACACGTACGCACGCACGCACGGCCACAACACACACACACCACACACACACACACGCACGCACGCACGCACGCACGCACGCCCACACACAACACACACACACACACACACACACACACAACACACACATCACCTCGGCCAATCAGAAAGAGCCACTCATGCCGACTCTCAGTAACCTCACTGCTAACAAACACGCGGCAGCTACTAAGGAAGAAAATCTTGAAAGTGAAAGATGTCGCCCCTCGCTGGACAAGACTTTAACTCCCCTGTGACACAAACGTGTCCATTATTGCAGACACAAAGCCAGTCCCGTGACACACACTGGACAGACACTCCACTCTCGCTAGATACAGCTGGACACTTGACCACGGACAGCAGGGATGACCGAGGACCGACACGTTAATCATAGGGCCAGCAACAAGAGTGCACTGTTGGGCAGCGCAAACACAATCAACAGCTTATTCATAAGAGAGAGAAAAAGAGAAAGAGAGGGGGGAGGGTCAGGGAGAGAGAGAGAGAGAGAGAGAGAGAGGAGAGAGAGAGAGAGAGAGAGAGAGCAACAGACAGACAGGCAAACAGACAGACATAAAGACTGAGAGACAGACAGACAGACAGACAGGCATGCAGATAGACAGGCAGGCAGACAGACAGACAGACACAAAGACTGAGAGACAGAGACAGAGAGACAGAGAGACAGACACAGACAGAGAGACACAGAGACAGACGGACAGAGACAAAGACAGACAGGGACAGACAGACACACATTCGGAAGGACAGACAACAGACACAGAGAGACGGGTAAATAGGCAAGCAGCAGACAAACAGCAGAGAGAGAGAGAGAGAGAGAGAGAGAGAGAGAGAGAGAGAGAGAGAGAGAGAGAGAGAGAGACAGACAGACAGACAGAGAAGGACAGGGAGAGGAAGGGACTTGAGAGAAGATCGCTGATAAAAAAAAATATAAAAAAAAAGATTTACCTTAATAAAACGATTTCTATGAACTGGGTTGGAAAAAAAAAAGAAAGATCAAATCAGCAACCAACAGCATGCTAGACCGTCTACTAAGCCAAGAAGCATGATGATAAAGATGACTCACCACCACTACCACCACCACCACCACACGTCGCTTGTTGGTGGAGGACCTCTGCGGGAACAACCAAACCCCATCCACAGTAAGTCGCTGACATGATTTATTCCATTTTCCGTTTCCATGAACACCCTTTGCGGATTTGTCCCTTCGAGAACCCAAGCCATTTGCCGACGATTTCCAGCGCGCGCGCGCGCGCGCGCGCGCGCGCGTGTGTGTGTGTGTGTGTGTGTGTGTGTGTGTGTGTCTCTCTCTCTCTCTCTCTCTCTCTCTCTCTCTCTCTGAGAGACCGTCTCCGCCGCTCAACTGCGGAAAATAGACGAGGGGTAAAGGTGATTATAACAATACAGATCGGGAAACATGACGGGAAGAACGGGTTTGCCTTATCGGCCGTTATTGAAAACGTTGTTGGACCGTTCGTTGTTAGGAACACAATGGGGGAAGGAGCAAGGACGATAGAAAGTGAACCAGTGGACGGACTGGTACAGCCCAGCAGGTAGACGATGTGAGTCATCTCATATTCGTGGCGAGGTGTGTAACATGGGAAGGGGGGGGGGGGGGGGGAACATACCTCTCTTTCTCAAGATTTGTTTGTCGAATGCGAAATTCTCAGCCCACAGCATCTCTCTCACACACATACACACAAACACAGAAATCTCTACCCTTCCCCCTCCCTCTCCCCTCACACACACGCATACACACAGCTCTCCCTCTCTCTTCCTCTCTCTCTCTCACACGCACAGAGCTCCTCTCTCTCTCTCTCTCTCTCCTCTACAGAGCTCTCTCTCTTATACAGAGAGAGAGAGAGAGAGAGAGAGAGAGAGAGAGAGAGAGACGCACACACAGAGCTCCATCACGACTATCACCACCACCACCACCTCTATCAGCTCCCCCTACCACACTATCACCACCGTAATGGCTTAAGTACACACACACACACACACACACACACACACACACACACACACAATATATATATATATATATATATATATAAATACTTATTCATATTTATATGTATCTTTTTTTCCCATACATCTACACACAGTGGCTGTGGATTTCAAATTGGCATGACAAAAAAAAGAGACCAAACAAAAAAACATGAGTGCTCCAAGACACTTGTCCTTGATAAACTTGCGGTTCATTTCCGTTTAATTTCTTGCCAACGATAAGCCGAGGTTCAACAGCGAGCAGTTTCAGTATTCATGCTGAGATATTAGGAAGCGTGTTCAGATCACACTGTATTTTTGTTTCTTGCAGGCACTATAATATATATATAAAATATCTTTTTGTGTGTGTGTGTGGGGGGGGGGGGTAATATTTCTTTCCCATTCACGGGCTATTAAAAAGCAAGACTTATTAAAAAAAAGGAACGGAAAAAAAGTGTAATAAATATTCAGGGATCTTACACAGAAAAAAGCCTGGCTTCCTTTCAACGAACGCAACCGGTCAATCTACCTTTACAGCCAAAGAAGTTTCTCGTAAATCGGGTTTGTTGTCACTTAGAAGGACTAAATTTACCTTGGCTCCAGCTGCCACGTTCGCGCGCGTTCTTCTCCTCCTGTTGAGCTGGAATAATCAGCTTTGTGTCTCTTCACATGGAGGCTGCACTTCTTTCTGTGGTATTGGCATATATAGCTCTGTACATCAGAAGTGCCCAACAAGTTCAGCAGTTCTCTCCATGAGAACTAAACTCTCAGTAACGACAGGCTTCGATTACCACGCATGGACTAACATATGCTTAGTTTCGTATTGCTCTCTCTCTCTCTCTCTCTCTCTCTCTCTCTCTCTCTCTCTCTGTGCGTGTGTATTGTGTGTGTGGTGGTGTGGTTCGTGGTTGTGTGTGTGTGTGTGTGTGTGTGTGTGTGTGTGTGTGTTTGTTTGTTTGTTTGTTTGTTTCTTTGCTCGTTGGTGTTGTTGATGCTTATTTGCACGTCGAATATGTGCTCCATACGTTTTCAGACTTGCATCTAACGGCCATAGGGTCCTTAACAAAGTCCTTTTATCCATCATCCTTTGTTGACAATAGTTCCATCAACACACGTGACTCGAAAGCAATCCTCCGCCATTTGACATAAACTGTTGACAGTGGTCCCCTTTCTCACACATGAGTGCAGACAGAGGTCCTTACATCAGACATGATGTGTAGACAGTGGTCCTTACATCAGACATGATATGTTGACAGAGGTCCTTACATCAGACATGATGTGAGACAGAGTCCTTACATCAGACATGATGTGTTGACAGTGGTCCTTACATCAGACATGATGTGCGCAGAGGTCCTTACATCAGACATGATGTTGACAGTGGTCCTTACATCAACATGATGTGCAGACAGAGGTCCTTACATCAACATGATGTAGACAGTGGATCCTTACATCACACATGATGTGTTGACAGTGGTCCTTACATCAGACATGATGTGCAGACAGAGTCCTTACATCAACATGATGTGTAGACAGTGGTCCTTACATCAACATGATGTGCAGACAGGGTCCTTACATCAACATGATGTAGACAGTGGTCCTTACATCAGACATGATCTGTAGACAGTGGTCCTTACATCAGACAGGATCTGTAGGCAGTGGTCCTTACATCAGACAGGATCTGTAGGCAGTGGTCCTTACATCGAGACATGATCTGTAGACAGTGGTCCTTACATCAGACATGATCTGTAGACAGTGGTCCTTACATCAGACAGATCTGTAGGCAGTGGTCCTTACATCAGACATGATCTGAGACAGGTCCTTACATCAGACATGATTGTAGACGTGGTCCTTACATCAGACATGATGTGTAGACAGTCGGTCCTTACATCAACATGATCTGTAGACAGTGGTCCTTACATCAGACAGATTGTAGACAGTGGTCCTTACATCAGACAGTGATCTGTAGACAGTGGTCCTTACATAACATGATGTGTAGACAGTGGTCCTTACATCAGACATGATTGTAGAGCAGTGGTCCTTACATCAGACAGGATCTGTAGACAGTGGTCCTTACATCAGACAGATCTGTAGGCAGTGGTCCTTACATCAGACATGATCTGTAGACAGTGGTCTTTACATCAAACATGACCTTCTTCTTCTTCTGCGTACGCAGGCTGATACTCCTGCGGACACTCCCTGTGTAGACAGGCAAGTATTAAACCCATCTGCCCAACAAAGGGAGTGGAGTTTAGTGTGTATGACCGTTTTTTTTATCCCGCCATTAAGGCAGCCATACTCCAACGTCGGGGAAATCAATCATGATCGATTGACGTGCCATCATGCCCCCAATTCGAGAAGAAAGTGACCTGCTCGTTCTTCGTTTTCATTGTCCTGAATGTGGTTAATCTTGCCTGAAGAAGACCGGAGAGGTCGAAACGCGTAGTGTTTTGTCTTGTAATTTGTTTGTCCCTGTCATCTGGCGGATTTATTTTGGACTTCCTTTAAAAATTTGGACAACAATTGAAAAGGGAAAGAATGATAGGATGAGAAGAGAGAGAGAGAGAGAGAGAGAGAGAGAAGAGAGAGAGAGAGAGAGGGAGAGAGGAGAGAGAGGAAGAAGAGAGAGACGGTGGTTTACAAAATCACGCTAAATAATCCCTAGAAGAGGTGAAAAAAGTAGAAAACACAAAAACCAACCAATCAACTTAGCAAAAACAGACAAAATCCCCCCCCCCCTCCCACACACACACACACACAAACGAATGACTGTGAAGAACCTACTGCGTCAACAAAAACAACAGCAACAACAACAAAAGTTTAAAAAAAAAAAAAAACAGCTGTGTCTATGGAACGCTATCGATGGAAACCTGACCTTTTAAGATATTTTAACAGACACCGCCAGAACCTAATTCTGAAGTCGGAACAGGACGAAGGCTGAGACTAATTATTGGCAGATCATATGACACGGCTGCTGCTACCTCTTCTGACTTCCCTTCCTCGCTCATTCATATGTCAAACCCTACCTACTTCACGCAAGTGTCTATACGTTCCGCCCAGTATAGTGTTTTTTGTTAAACACACGGTGTGCCCTTTTTAGAGCAGAAACCTCATAACATCGAGACTTTACGTTCTAGATCAACATCAGCCAAAGGTGTGTGTGTGTGTATGTGTGTGTGTGTGTGTGTGTGTTTGTGTGTGGTTGTTGTTGTGTGCGTGTGTGTGTGTGCCCCTTCGTCTTTGAAGTGGGTCGAATTGCGAGAAAGAGAGAAAGAGACCCGGACCACCGAGGGAACGAACAGCTAACTCCCCGAGGCAAACAGCCCGTTTGCTCTCCACCTCCTTACCTTTCACTTCGCCATTCATATTGGGAGGCTAAACATACAGTCACAGTCCCATGAGAGTTATCGACCCTACACCCATGGCCGCTAACAAGGGAGCGGTCTGTGGCTGGTTCGGCGGCAGCTGGTCCCGTCCAGGGGTCAGCGTCTGTTGTAACTGCCGGGTCCCACGTCCGTTATGCAACCTACTACCCCCCTCCCCCCCCCCCCCCCCCCCCCCCGAGCATTTCAATGGTACTGTACTTGGCTGTACTTGGCTTCTGTACTCACTGTTTGAACGTCCCCCCCCCCCCCCACCACCACCACCATAGTCGTAGCAGCCGTCGCAAGGCTTGCTTGCCCCGTCACGTTAGTAACCCAACACGACAGGATACTATTTACCTTGTTCACAGCGTTCAGGAACACAAAAAAGATGTGTTCTTTGTCGACATCGTTGTTTGATTTGTTTGCTGGTTTGTGTATGGTAAGTATTTGTTTTAATTTGGAAAAAAAAAACTGGGGAGGGGAGGGGGGGGGGGCTCCTTAAATCGACATGGATATAGTTATGCAGTCATTTCACATTTTGTTAAAGCTCATGAGACTTCTCTCTCTGAGTCTCTGTCTGTCTGTCTCTCCCTCTCCTCTCTCTCTTGAGGCCTCTCTCTCTCTCTCTCCATCCCTTACTCTCTCCCTCTCTCTCCATCCCCCCCCCTCTCTCTCTCTCTCTCTCTCTTGCTCGCTCGTTGCGTTTTGTGACGTGAAATGTAACCTCAGTCTGCCTACCATGAGCACTGTGTCTTTACAGCATTCGGTCTGAATTCCAATGGCAGACTGGATCATGGCGTGGACTTTTTTTTCCTTTCTGAGCCCTAAAGCCGCAGCTCCGTTAGACGCGATGGCGGGGCGAAAAAATCAACGGGCGACATTCGCTCGCGAAATTCACCAGGTGAGATATTTTGCGAGCTATATTCCGCCTTTTTTTCTTTCTTTCTCTCCCCCCCCCCCCCCCCCCCCCCCTTTTTTTTTTTTTTTTCTTGTAAATAATGGGTCTGGCACAATGAAAGGAGGTAACTTTAGCCGAGAAGGACAGGATTTTACATACGTTTTCCTTTGGAGAAAGAAAAAAAAAAACGTGAAAAAGAAAGAAATTCGAAGCTAAGAAGATATTAGATAAGAAGGACTGATTCGAATGAACTAAATAAAATTCGGAAAGCAACAGGGAGCCTACCACGCAACCTGGTGAAACAGCTTGGTCGTTTCTTACTTTCTTTTTTTTTTTTTTTTTACTTTCTTTTATATTTTTCAAATGTCTAGAATTAATTTGACGCGTATAGTGCCACGCACATGTAATCAAAAAATTCGTTGGTGAAGAGAAAAGTTTCGCTCCTCGGAGGCAAAAGAAAAAAAAAAAAAAGGTTCGTGTCATTTTCAAAACTATAGATCAACACGACGTCTATTATGTTGGACAACGAAGGACAACTATTCGTGCCAATTTCGCTCCCTTTATTTTTCGCTTCGCTTTCGCTTTGCAGTCGCGTCTATGGAACTGTTTTCCTTAACAGTTGTTGTTCAGTCAGCATGTATGTATTAAGATGTTTATGCTTAAGAAAAAAAAAAGGGGGTGGGGTGGGGGGAGGGGGGTGGGAGGAGAGGGAAGCCGCCAAATATCTGGTTAGTTCGAAAGACGGCGGTTAAAAAAAAAGGTAAAGTTTGATCTGAATGTATACAGATAAAGAATGATCTAGTATGGGAACAAACTTGAAAAAGATTGAAAACGGTGTGTCTTGTCTTCTTGTCAACATCATTCCAATGTGTCTGTGTGTCTTGTGTGTGTGTGTGTGTGTGTGTGTGTGTGTGTGTGTGTGTGTGTGTGTGTGGTGTGAGTGTGCGTGTGTGTGCGCGTGTATGCATGCGTGCGTGTGTGTGTGTGTGTGTGTGTGTGTGTGTGTGTGTGTGTGTGTGTGTGTGTGTGTGTGTGTTCGTGCGCGCGCGTGCGTGCATGCATGCGTGCGTGCGTGTGCTTGCGTGTGTGTGTGTTTCAATCTTGTTTGCGAGCACAGATAGGTATTCGTATCAGCGTTTGAATTTTTGAGTGCGTAACCAGTTCCTTTCGCACGCATTTGGCTGCGTAGAAATGTCAAGTGTTCCTTTTCCATTTTGTTTCTTTCCGTTTCTTTCCTTCATTTTTCTTTCTTTCATTCATTTATTTTATAAGCACCCTCCGAGCTCTCTCGAGATAAATCTTTCTTAATTGTCCCTGCACGCACTCTCCCTTCTCCCCTCGCCTTCCCCGCCCCTTTCATCAAACCCTCCCTCCCTCCCTCTCTCTCTCTCTCTTCTCTTTTATTGTGTGTGTGTGTGTGTGTGTGTGTGTGTGTGTGTATGTGTATGTGTGTGTGTGTGTGTGTGTGTGTTGGAAAACTCGCTCTCTCTCTCTCTCTCTCTCTGAAAGGGGCCTATAATGATTAAAGTTCAGA
>CM065731.1:31938547-31941047 GCA_033310375.1 Conus canariensis | reverse complement strand
TTGTGTTGGGTCTCTTTGTCTGTCTGTCTGTCTGTCTGCCTGTGTGTTTTCTGTCTGTGTGTTTTCTGTCTGTCTGTCCCTCTGTCACTGTCCGTCTGTCTGTCTCTCTGTCACTGTCTCTGTCTCCCCTTCTCTTTCTCTCACTCTGTCTCTCTCCCAATTGCTCTCTCCCTTTCACCAAGCAGGTTCCTTCCCTGTCCGCGTAATCTCATGATCCGCCTGTCTTCTTGTTTCGTTTTGTTTTGTTTTGTTTTGTTTTGTTTCGTTCGCCTGTCTCTACTCTCTTGTCTACTTGCCTATCATTCTTTGACAGTCTGTAACGTGCGAGATTTTTTTTCCCGATAGTTTGTACTGAGTGACACCAGTTTCTGACGGTCTGTACTAGAAGACGTATCAATTTGACAGTGATACACTTCTTTGATACTCTGTACAGAGCAACATAATTTTTCACAGTCTGTACTGAGTGACGCCATTGTTGACTGTACTGAGTGATATACTTCTTTGATACTCTGTACAGAGCAACATAATTTTTCACAGTCTGTACTGAGTGACGCCATTGATGACTGTACTGAGTGATATACTTCTTTGATACTCTGTACAGAGCAACATGATTTTTCACAGTCTGTACTTAGTGACACCATTTTTGACAGTCTGTACTGAGTGACACCATTTTTGACAGTCTGTACTGAGTGACACCATTTTTGACAGTCTGTACTGAGTGACACCATTTTTGACAGTCTGTACTGAGTGACACCCCATTTTTGACAGTCTGTATTGAGTGACACCATTTTTGACAGTCTGTACTGAGTGACACCATTTTTAACAGTCTGTACTGAGTGACACCATTTTTGACAGTCTGTACACAGTGACACCATTTTTGACAGTCTGTACTGAGTGACACCATTGTTGACAGTCTGTACTGAGTGACACCATTTTTGACAGTCTGTACTGAGTGACACCATTTTTGACAGTCTGTACTGAGTGACACCATTTTTGACAGTTTGTACTGAGTAACATCATTTTTGACAGTCTGTATTGAGTAACACCATTTTTGACAGTCTGTATTGAGTCACACCATTTTTGACAGTTTGTACTGAGTAACATCATTTTTGACAGTTTGTACTGAGTAACATCATTTTTGACAGTCTGTATTGAGTAACACCATTTTTGACAGTCTGTATTGAGTAACACCATTTTTGACAGTCTGTATTGAGTGACACCATTTTTGACAGTCTGTATTGAGTGACACCATTTTTGACAGTCTGTATTGAGTGACACCATTTTTGACAGTCTGCATTGAGTGACACCATTTTTGACAGTCTGTATTGAGTAACACCATTTTTGACAGTCTGAACTGAGTGACATCCTTTTTGACAGTCTGTACTGAGTGACATAATTTCTGACAGTCTGTACTGAATGACACCATTTTTTTACAGTCTGTATTGAGTGACACCATTTTTGACAGTCTGTATTGAGCGACACCATTTTTGTCAGTTTGTACTGAGTGACACCGTTTTTTGACAGTCTGTGCCGAGAAAGACCATGTTTGACAGTCTGTGCCGAGAAAGACCATGTTTGACAGTCTGTGCCGAGAAAGACCATGTTTGACAGTCTGTGCCGAGAAAGACCATGTTTGACAGTCTGTACCGAGAAAGACCATGTTTGACAGTCTGTACTGAGACACACCATTTTTGACAGTCTGTACTGTGTGACACCATTTATGACAGCCTGTACTGTGTGACGCCATTTTTGACAGTCTGTACTGTGTGACACCATTTTTGACAGTCTGTACTGTGTGACACCATTTTTGACAGCCTGTACTGTGTGACGCCATTTTTGACAGTCTGTACTGTGTGACCCCATTTTTGACAGTCTGTACTGTGTGAGGCCATTTCTGACAGTCTGTACCAAGTGGCATCATTCTCTGACAGTCTCTGTTGAAAGACAGCAATGTTTAACAGTCTCTAAGGAGGACCCGTTTCTCTGGCAATCTGCTGCGATGACAGTTCTGGCATCCACCTGGATGAGCCACGTGGTTCTTTCAGACGACAGTCTCTCCTGACAAATGGTCTACGGTGTGGACAGCTAATTCCCAAACTTCAGCCCCCGAGGAGCCAATGATATACAGACTCTACCAAACAGCTCACAGTCTGCGGGCGACGCTCTTTCCACACGCTGCTCGCTTGACGTCACACTTTTGTTTTGTCCCTTCAACGTAACCTTTTCGATAATTACCCTAATAGTGCTCGTATGTGTTTCTCCTATGGAAGGTACTGATCAAAATAATTCACAACTGATCAAAATAATTCACAACAGATTTTTAAATGGCTCATTATAACTGACTAGACAAAGAATTTTGATGATAATGCAAAATGGTCATGTGTTCCTTCTACGACAAAGAAATGACCGTTCTGAAACAAGTGCGAGTGGAGATGTCTTTTCTCCGATTGTCTATGATGTGATAGGCTTGTTCGTAGACGAAGTGAAATACTGATTCTTA
>CM065731.1:31908547-31926047 GCA_033310375.1 Conus canariensis | reverse complement strand
TGGCCTGCCTCCAGGCAGAGTGGTGGGAGAGGAGAAGAAAGCAGAAGAGCGCGATCTGACAGGGTTTTGTCGAGTCATTAGTGATGCCATGGACTTGTTTAACGAGGCGCTTGTTTCACGGCTTGGGTCTCCAGCCTCTAAGAATCACTTGTTTCATCGTAAAAGCGTGTGTCTGGGAATTTTTTTCGTTTTTTTTGGGTTGAATTTCAATTAAAGGAGAAAAAAAATTCTCTGATCGTAAAAACCGAAAAAAAAAGCGGCATACAGTTAGCAGGAAATAGCCAAAAAAAAAAGTCTGAACAAGTAGCTTTAAAAGCGTAGAGAAAAGAGCGAAAGGAAGAGAACGAAAGACACAAAACACACTGACTACAATAAACGTAAAAGCGCGAGCGGGCGCGCACGCGCGCGCGCGCACACACACACACGTTCACACACACACACACGCACACATACACAAGCACCCACACCACACACACACACACACACACACACACACACACACACACACACACACACACCACGCACGCACGCACGCACACACACACGCACGCACACGCGCACAAAGTTAAACCTAAACAAGAAAAAAATGTATATAAGAAATAACTGAGAACTGGTGGGAGAAATGAGAGAGGGGGGGGGGGGACAGAGAGAAAAGAGAGAGAGAGAGAGAGGAGGAGAGAGAGGAGGGAGAGGAGAGAGATTCCTAAAAGTGCCTGCCAAGAACCAAGACAGGCCAAAAACTCAGTTACCAAAAGCGCAAATACTTAGTTTCCAAACGTGTGTGCAATAACGTCATTGAAAAGCACTACTACTTAAAGGACAAAAGCTTGCTGATCAAAATGGATTGATTGACCATTTTACCTGGACATGTGTTTCTTCCGTCCATGGATTCCAATTAGTTGCTCCTTTTGTCTTCGGCACTGAACTCTGAACATTTAGCTTCGATTGTCATAGTATCTCTTGTTGGAGTTCAAGTGAATAGTAGTCGTTGGAGATCAGTTGAAATAGGCGAAACTGTTCGCATGGAACACACACACGCGCGCGCGCGCGCGCGCACTCTCTCTCTCTCTCTTCTCTCTCTCTCTCTCTCACACGCGCGCGCGCGCACTCGTCTGTCTGTCTGTCTGTCTTCTCTCTCTCTCACCACACACACACACACACACACGTGCACGCGCGCACGCACGCACGCGCGTGCGCACACACCACACACACTAAAAAACACACGCACACACAAACAACGGAAAACAACGGAAGAGAGCATCAACGTGATACTGGAGCACCCCCCCTCCCCCTCCTCCTCCTCAAAAGAAAAAAAAAAAAAGAAAGACAGAGCCCTTGGATCTCAAATGACGCTGAACCCTCTCAATGGCATTCCAGAACTGATTTCGAACAACCCTGACATCTACATCAACTGAGGTCTCCACTGCTTACAGCTGGGCACTCACTGAAGGCTTCAGACTGCCAGTCATCTAGAGAGCACCAAGTTTTCCGGTGTCACATATCCTAACTCGAGGGGAAAAGAAAACCCAAGTGGTGCCACATTCGCTCAGTACCAGAGAGCTCTGACTTCGCGCGCGGTCGATGAAAGTTCAAATCTCGCTAGCGGGCGGTTGTCGTCCTGGTGGTACAGTGTAGTGTGTAAGATAGGCCTCTTCCCGCCATCCTCTTGGGCGGGCGATGCCCGTCTTACTACATCACAATTGATGGGTTTGATGCTACATCACATTTGATGGGTTTGATGCTACATCACATTTGATGGGTTTGAGGCTACATCACATTTGATGGGTTTGATGCTACATCACATTTGATGGGTTTGAGGCTACATCACATTTGATGGGTTTGAGGCTGGGTTTGATGCTACATCACATTTGATGGCTTTGATGCTACATCACATTTGATAGCTTTGATGCTACATCACATTTGACAGGTTTGATGCTACATCACATTTGACAGATTTGATGCTACATCACATTTGACAGGTTTGATGCTACGTCACATTTGACAGGTTTGATGCTACGTCACATTTGACAGGTTTGATGCTGCTACGTCACATTTGACAGGTTTGACGCTACGTCACATTTGATGGGTTTGACGCTACGTCACATTTGATGGGTTTGATGCTACATCACATTTGATGGGTTTGATGCTACGTCACATTTGACAGGTTTGATGCTGCTACGTCACATTTGACAGGTTTGATGCTACGTCACATTTGATGGGTTTGACGCTACGTCACATTTGATGGGTTTGATGCTACATCACATTTGATGGGTTTGATGCTACGTCACATTTGACAGGTTTGACGCTACGTCACATTTGATGGGTTTGATGCTACATCACATTTGATGGTTTGATGCTACGTCACATTTGATGGGTTTGATGCTACATCACATTTGATGGGTTTGATGCTACGTCACATTTGACAGGTTTGATGCTACGTCACATCTGACAGGTTTGATGCTACGTCACATGTGATGGGTTTGATGCTACATCACATTTGATGGGTTTGATGCTACGTCACATTTGATGGGTTTGATGCTACATCACATTTGATGGGTTTGATGCTACATCACATTTGATAGGTTTGATGCTACATCACATTTGACAGGTTTGATGCTACATCACATTTGATGGGTTTGATGCTATATCACATTTGATGGGTTTGAGGCTACATCACATTTGATGGGTTTGAGGCTACATCACATTTGATGGGTTTGATGCTACATCACATTTGACCGGTACGGAGGTGACACCTGAATGAAACAAATTAAAAAAAAAAAACTGTTCGCTCTTAAACCGAAACGCTACATTATGGGACAGATATATGAACGTTTTCCTCACAGAAAAACTGAAAGCAGCAACGCTGTTTTGAACGTCACCCTGTGAACGTTTTCCCCAATCTGAACGAAGACCCATGATGTTATTGATTACCTTTGACGCCAGCAGATTAGTCGGCAGAACTGCACCTCAGATACTGACATTTGTAGCTCCGCTAGAGAACAGCCGGATCATACCCCGGGTCTCCTCCCATCAGCTGGCTCCTTCACTAAAGAGCGAAAGTCCATCGAGAGGTGATAATTATTCCAAGCAGAATTAATCAAGTCTTCCGAACTAAGCATGGAGAAGGTCACACACACACACACACACACACACACACACACACACACACACACACACACACACACACAGAGGTAGACAGATAGATAGATAGATACATACATACATACATTTATCTATCTATCAATCTGTCTATATATGGAGAGAGAGAGAGAGGAGAGAGAGAGAGAGAGAGAGAGAGACAGACAGACAGACAGACAGACAGACAGACAGACAAACAGCCAGCCAGCCAGCCATCATACAGACAGAAACGCCAGCAGACACACAGAAACATAAGACAAAAGACAGAGACAGAGAAGGGGGAGGTAGGTGGTGGGTGGATGAAGGGAACGAGAAAAGGAAGGAACATAGCATGGGCGAAGAGCGCAAGGAGAACGACAGAGAACAACAGAGAGAGGAGGAGAAGACAGACCACACGCTGTCACCAGCAGCAGTACCAGCCGGCCATCAAGGAAAAAGAACAAAGGGGCCTCTTGTTGTCAGACTGACAGACGGACACAGTTCTGGCCCAGCACTGTATGGCCACCGCCACACGACACGGGTCAGTCACGGTCAGTGGACGATGATGGCGGTGGCTTACACAATGCCACGACACGCCCCTCCGAGACCCCCTTCTCCCTCCCCCCCCCCCCCTCCTCATCCCCAACAACAACCATCAACCATAGCTGGGCTGGTCAGAGACTGGACTGCTAGACCATGGAGAAAGGGGAGGGGGGTGGGAGGAGGGGGGGTTGCTTTTGCGTGGAGAGGGAAGGGGAGGAGCTTGGGGGGTGGGTGGGGGGGTGGGGTGGAGGAGTAAATGGGGGTAAAGGAGGAGAGTGGGAGGGGAGAGAGAGAGAGAGAGAGAGAGAGAGAGAGAGAGAGAGAGCGAGAGAGGGGGGGGGGTGTTTGGTGATAATGGTTGGAGATAGGTGATAATTGACAACCTCTTACGCTTGATTGTTCTTAATTGACTAGAAATGACTTTGGAGGGGAACTGAGGGTTGGGAACCTGTCGGCGAATGTCGTGTTCTGGTGTACGTCACCATCGACCACAGCAAATATGCTGACAACAACAACAGCAGCTGTAACAGCAGCAGTAGTACCACCTCCACTACTAGCACCATCACTTCCTTCCCCACCACCACCACCTACAACAACAACAAAAACAACATTAATTGTAATAAGGATGCTGTTGCTGCTGCTGCTAACAGTAATAATAATAATAACATAATATAATGATGATGATGATGATGATGATGATAATTATGATGATGATGGCGACGATAATAATGACGATGACGACGATCATAATGATGATGATGATAACAATAGTGATAATAATTGTGATTATGATGATGACGATGACGATAATAAAGATAATAGTAATCGTTATCAATAAAACTTAAACGTCAATGAAGAAAAAGAGGGGGGTGGAGGGACGCGGAAGGTAACAAAATAATCACACACATGACATTCAATAACCCTTTTTTTTCCTCTCGAAAAACACGTCATCTAAACAAAGCCCCTCTAGGCAAAACGGAACAAAATAACTTTGTAGATGGCGCAGGGGGTGGCGGTAAGGGTGGGGGCGGGGGCAGGGAGGGGGGAGGGGTTAAGGGAGTATTCCGAATGTTTTTATGATTAACACATACAAGTGATTTTCACATGCTCAAAAAAACTTACACTGTAATTGCGAGCTAAAATAAAAGTAATAAATAAATGAATAAATCAATCAATAAATGAATAGATAAATAAATCAATCAATAAATGAATGAATAAATAAATAATTAAATAAAAATAAGTAAATAGATAAATAAAAAAAAGCAACCAAACAAAGGCTCTGAAAGTGCGATGGTGGTCACTTTTGCTCATCCATCCCGTCCACAGACCCAGAGCCAGAAGAAATAAAAAAGGCCAGAATTGCCCGAGTTTTAGGACATTCTAAAGACCAGCCTCCGTGACTGGTGGTGACTTGCGGGCAGACAACATTAACAACCGTGCCCTGAATTTAGAGCACCTGCTGCTTCCCTCTCCCTCCCCCCCCCTCCCCCTCCACCGCCACCTCTCCAGTCTGGACATGGTTTCAGCTGATAGGAGGTTGGAGTGAGGTGTGAGGAAGGGGGGGGGGGAGGGGGATATGGAAATGTGGAGAAACAAAGGGAAGGGATGGGAAAAAGATGGAGAGAAAGGGGGTCACAAAGATTTTTTTTCAAAAAAGTGTTGTAGTGTAAGACGTTTACTGGATTGAGTTGGTGGGAAAAGTAGTAATTGGTAGTGCCGAGAATACTAAAGGACAGTGAGGAGGAGGAGGAGTGTGTGTGTGTGTGTGTGGGGGGGGGGGGGGTAGAGGTCTGGAGGTTGGGAGGATGGGGCGAGGGGGAGGGGATGATAAGAGAAAGCGCTCATGAGAAAACAATTTAGAAAAGAATGTGGGACAAACAAAAAGAAATGACATTTGTTCGTCTTGAGAAGCATGTTATACTCTCTCTCCCTCCCTCCCTCCCTCCCTCCCTCTCTCTCTCTCTCTCTCTATGTTGTGTTGTGTTGTGTTGTGTTGTGTTGTGTTGTGTGTGTGTGTGTTGTGGTGTGTGTGTGTGTGTGTGTGTGTGTGTGTGTGTGTGTGTGTGTGTGTGTGTGTGTGTGGAGGGGTGGTGGTTGGAGAGGGGGGGGGGGGTATTGAGGGGGAGGATGGGGGCTTGTGTGCTTGTTTATTTGCTTATCTGTATCTAATGTATTACATGAGAAAATTCGTATCAGCTGACAAAACAGGATTTCCCTATAATTCCACCCTGCACCACCTTTTCCTCCATCACAAATGACCTCCTCCCACCTTCCTCTGCTACCGCCCACCAGTGTCATTTTCTCTTCAATTACAGCGCACTGTACCATTCAAAGATTGCGTTGTTCGTCCCGTTCAAGACTGTTGTCTTTTCTTCTGTTTAACACGGTGTCGTTTGCACCATACAAAAAAAACGTCGCTTGTACAGTTAGTTCAGACAGCGTCGCTTGTATCATTCACACAGGGCGGTTATTTGTAGCATAGCGGATGTCGCTTGTACTATTCACAGATGGCGCTGTTTGTCACAATACAAAGATGGCGTCAAGTGTATTTGTCACAATACAAAGATGGCGTCACGTGTATCGTTCACAGAGTGCGTTGTTCATACATTTTCAAAGATGGCGTCGTTCATTCCATTCAAAGACGGCGTCGTCCCTAGTATCATTCGAGAAATAGCGTTATTTGTATCATTCAAGGACTGGCCTCACTTTGTATTCTATTGAAATATGGCTAAACCCGTGCGTGTGCGCACGTCTGCAAGTGCGTACGATAGTGCTTGTGTGTGTGTGTGTGTGTGTGTGTGTGTGTGTGTGTGTGTGTGTGTGTGTGTGTGTTGTTGAGAGAGAGAGACAGACAGACAGACAGAGACAGAGAGACAGAGACAGACAGACAGAGATACAGAGAGAGGCAGAGACAGACAGACAAAGACGCAGAGAGAGGCAGAGACAGACAGAGAGGGAGAAACACAGACAGACAGACAGAGACAGAGACAGAGAAAGGAAAGCACCCACAATCAGCTGTGGTGGTGGCTACCCGGATCGTTATATTCTAATTGGATCAGACCCTCTGCGAGCAGCTGTCTTTGCATAGAAAATCTCGGGGGGAGGGGGGAGGGGGGGGGGGGGAGCTGACCACAATCCGATTAGAAATTCAATCAACGGGCCTAGTTCCAAGCCAGATGATGAAGCTGACAAATGCAGACGGACCCAGCCCCCGCATGGAAATGATTCCCAGCCAGATGATGAAGCTGACAAAGGCAGACGGACCCAGCCCCCGCATGGAAATGATTCCCAGCCAGATGATGAAGCTGACAAAGGCAGACGGACCCAGCCCCCGCATGGAAATGACTCCCAGCCAGATGATGAAGCTGACAAAGGCAGACGGACCCAGCCCCCGCATGGAAATGACTCCCAGCCAGATGATGAAGCTGACAAAGGCAGACGGACCCAGCCCCCGCATGGAAATGACTCCCAGCCAGATGATGAAGCTGGCAAAGGCAGACGGACCCAGCCCCCGCATGGAAATGATTCCCAGCCAGATGATGAAGCTGGCAAAGGCAGACGGACCCAGCCCCCGCATGGAAATGACTCCCAGCCAGATGATGAAGCTGACAAATGCAGACGGACCCAGCCCCCGCATGGAAATGACTCCCAGCCAGATGATGAAGCTGACAAATGCAGACGGACCCAGCCCCCGCATGGAAATGATTCCCAGCCAGATGATGAAGCTGACAAAGGCAGACGGACCCAGCCCCCGCATGGAAATGACTCCCAGCCAGATGATGAAGCTGACAAAGGCAGACGAACCCAGCCCCCGCATAGAAATGACTCCCAGCCAGATGATGAAGCTGACAAAGGCAGACGGACCCAGCCCCCGCATGGAAATGATTCCAGCCAGATGATGAAGCTGGCAAAGGCAGACGGACCCAGCCCCCGCATGGAAATGATTCCAGCCAGATGATGAAGCTGACAAAGGCAGACGGACCCAGCCCCCGCATGGAAATGATTCCCAGCCAGATGATGAAGCTGGCAAAGGCAGACGGACCCAGCCCCCGCATGGAAATGATTCCCAGCCAGATGATGAAGCTGACAAAGGCAGACGGACCCAGCCCCCGCATGGAAATGATTCCCAGCCAGATGATGAAGCTGACAAAGGCAGACGGACCCAGCCCCCGCATGGAAATGACTCCCAGCCAGATGATGAAGCTGGCAAAGGCAGACGGACCCAGCCCCCGCATGGAAATGACTCCCAGCCAGATGATGAAGCTGGCAAAGGCAGACGGACCCAGCCCCCGCATGGAAATGATTCCCAAGCTGACAAAGGCAGACGGACCCAGCCCCCGCATGGAAATGATTCCCAGCCAGATGATGAAGCTGGCAAAGGCAGACGGACCCAGCCCCCGCATGGAAATGATTCCCAGCCAGATGATGAAGCTGGCAAAGGCAGACGGACCCAGCCCCCGATGGAAATGATTCCCAGCCAGATGATGAAGCTGGCAAAGGCAGACGGACCCAGCCCCCGCATGGAAATGATTCCCAGCCAGATGATGAAGCTGGCAAAGGCAGACGGACCCAGCCCCCGCATGGAAATGATTCCCAGCCAGATGATGAAGCTGACAAAGGCAGACGGACCCAGCCCCCGCATGGAAATGATTCCCAGCCAGATGATGAAGCTGGCAAAGGCAGACGGACCCAGCCCCCGCATGGAAATGATTCCCAGCCAGATGATGAAGCTGGCAAAGGCAGACGGACCCAGCCCCCGCATGGAAATGATTCCCAGCCAGATGATGAAGCTGGCAAAGGCAGACGGACCCAGCCCCCGCATGGAAATGACTCCCAGCCAGATGATGAAGCTGGCAAAGGCAGACGGACCCAGCCCCCGCATGGAAATGACTCCCAGCCAGATGATGAAGCTGACAAAGGCAGACGGACCCAGCCCCCGCATGGAAATGATTCCCAGCCAGATGATGAAGCTGACAAAGGCAGACGGACCCAGCCCCCGCATGGAAATGATTCCCAGCCAGATGATGAAGCTGGCAAAGGCAGACGGACCCAGCCCCCGCATGGAAATGATTCCCAGCCAGATGATGAAGCTGACAAAGGCAGACGGACCCAGCCCCCGCATGGAAATGATTCCCAGCCAGATGATGAAGCTGACAAAGGCAGACGGACCCAGCCCCCGCATGGAAATGATTCCCAGCCAGATGATGAAGCTGACAAAGGCAGACGGACCCAGCCCCCGCATGGAAATGATTCCCAGCCAGATGATGAAGCTGACAAAGGCAGACGGACCCAGCCCCCGCATGGAAATGATTCCCAGCCAGATGATGAAGCTGACAAAGGCAGACGGACCCAGCCCCCGCATGGAAATGATTCCCAGCCAGATGATGAAGCTGGCAAAGGCAGACGGACCCAGCCCCCGCATGGAAATGACTCCCAGCCAGATGATGAAGCTGACAAAGGCAGACGGACCCAGCCCCCGCATGGAAATGACTCCCAGCCAGATGATGAAGCTGACAAAGGCAGACGGACCCAGCCCCCGCATAGAAATGACTCCCAGCCAGATGATGAAGCTGACAAAGGCAGACGGACCCAGCCCCCGCATGGAAATGACTCCCAGCCAGATGATGAAGCTGACAAAGGCAGACGGACCCAGCCCCCGCATGGAAATGACTCCCAGCCAGATGATGAAGCTGACAAATGCAGACGGACCCAGCCCCGCATGGAAATGACTCCCAGCCAGATGATGAAGCTGACAAAGGCAGACGGACCCAGCCCCCGCATGGAAATGACTCCCAGCCAGATGATGAAGCTGACAAAGGCAGACGGACCCAGCCCCCGCATGGAAATGATTCCCAGCCAGATGATGAAGCTGACAAAGGCAGACGGACCCAGCCCCCGCATAGAAATGACTCCCAGCCAGATGATGAAGCTGACAAAGGCAGACGGACCCAGCCCCCGCATGGAAATGACTCCCAGCCAGATGATGAAGCTGACAAAGGCAGACGGACCCAGCCCCCGCATGGAAATGACTCCCAGCCAGATGATGAAGCTGGCAAAGGCAGACGGACCCAGCCCCGCATGGAAATGATTCCCAGCCAGATGATGAAGCTGACAAAGGCAGACGGACCCAGCCCCCGCATGGAAATGACTCCCAGCCAGATGATGAAGCTGACAAAGGCAGACGGACCCAGCCCCCGCATGGAAATGACTCCCAGCCAGATGATGAAGCTGACAAAGGCAGACGGACCCAGCCCCCGCATGGAAATGATTCCCAGCCAGATGATGAAGCTGACAAAGGCAGACGGACCCAGCCCCCGCATGGAAATGACTCCCAGCCAGATGATGAAGCTGACAAAGGCAGACGGACCCAGCCCCCGCATGGAAATGATTCCCAGCCAGATGATGAAGCTGACAAAGGCAGACGGACCCAGCCCCCGCATGGAAATGACTCCCATTTATCACCATGGAGTAAAAGACAAAAAAACAAAACAAAAAACAAAAAAAAAACCCAACCCACACACTGGGAAATCAACTAATACAATTCTGCCAAGAAAGGGGGGAGGGCGTGTGTGTGTGTGTGTGTGTGTGTGTGTGTGTGTGTGTGTGTGTGTGTGTGTGTGTGTGTGTGTGTGTTACGTGTTTCAGCTCGTTTCATGGGGGGGGGGGGGGTTTGTGGGTTTTTTTTTTTTCCGTTCTTTCTCTGCTACATTTTTTTCTTGGCAAAAATAAAATCTATTGAAATTAGGCTGACCTGACTAACACTGTTTTTTTTAATTTATGGAATCTCCTTACGACATAGAGAGAGAGAGAGAGAGAGAGAGAGAGAGAGGGGGGGGGGGGCCGAGAGAGGGAGGGAGGGAAGGAGAGAAAGAGTTTGGAAAAGGTGAATATAAGAAAGAAAATTACCTTTTTAAATCTTTGGATGGAGTTTCATTACAGACGAAGTGAGAGAGAGAGAGAGAGAGAGAGAGAGAGAGAGAGGAGAGAGAGAGAGAGAGAGAGAGAGGAGACAGACAGACAGATACAGAGAGACAGACAGATAGACACTCAGTCAGACGGACAAGGACAGATAAACAGACAGACAAAACGCGCGCGCGCGCGCGCGCGCGAGAGAGAGAGAGGAGAGAGAGAGAGAGAGAGAGAGAGAGAGGCAGAGACAGAGACAGAGACAAAGACACAGACAGTGACAGAGAGAAGAACAAAAAGAAAGAAAGAAAGAAAACCATTCTGTAAAACTTTTCTTCCTTTCTTCTTTCTTTCGTTCTAGCCAGAATTATTAGCGTCAAGGTTTCGACAGAGTTTCGGAGAAAAGAACGAAGAATGGCACAAGGGAGGAATTAAAAGATAAATAAAACCCAAAACACCTCAATAATATACGAGACAGGTCGACGAGAAGAAAGGAGTTATAAAATATATTTTTTAAAAAGCAGAAACGAAGTTAAGGTGGAAAAACAGAGACGACAGAGCACGGCAAAACGAACACGAACCAAGCAACGAACCAAAATGTTACAGCGAGGGGAAGAAAAATGAGAATGGATCACGGAAAGGGATGGACGCCATTAACATCGTTTCACGCTCGAATTCCAGTCCCATGGCTATGAAAATTGAAGCTGAAAGCATTTCAATATCACTCCATTCCGCTTACTCGAAGCCGACAGATTAGACACAACGAAACTTGTTTGAAGAGAGTGTATATAAGAGGCCCCTTCCTTCCTTCCTTCCTTCCGCTACCCTCCCCTTCTCCTCCCCTCCCACTCCCGCCACTCCCTCCTTTCTTTTCCGGGGATTTTCTGCCTCCCTTTCCTTCCTCCTGCCTGTGAACCCTCAGTTGTTCTGCAGGCAAACACCAGTCAAGGAGGGATTAATAATCCATAGACCGCTAACTTCCACGTCACCGTCCATAATAGGTAACTTCTGTCGCACGATCAAGAATCGATAGACCCGTGGTTTCCGCTTCCTAGGTCAATGATCAATAGGCCCGGTAGCTTCTACTTCAAGATCGATCATCATTAGACGGGTAGCATCCACGGCAAGATCGATTATCAGCAGACCGGTGGCTTCTACTTCAAAGTCAATAATGATAAAACGGTAGCTTCTACTTCATAATATATCATCAAAAGACCGGTAGCTTTCACTTCAAGATCGATAATCATTAGACCGGTAGCATCCACGTCAAAATCGATTATAACAGATCGGTAGCTTCCATCTCACGATCAATGATCATTCGACCGGTGGCTTCCGCTTCAAGATCGGTGATGAACAGATCAGTGGCTTTCGCCTCGGGATCGATGACTTTACAGATCGGTAGCTTCCGCTTTAAGAAGATCGATAATTGATGGACCGGCAGTTTCCACTCCGATATCAATAACCGTTGGACTGGTAAGGCGTACTATTAACACAGTTCAAACAGAATACCCAGGCGAACCATTCCAGATTCGCTGATTATTTTTTCTAGAATCACCTGCTGATAAAGTTTCAGTTCTGATCACGCCCAAACCATCCTATGAGGCCAGACACTTAAACAAACAAAACGACAACAACAACAACAACATCGACAAAACCGTTTACAAGCTACTACAGTATTAAGCAATCATGAAGAATGTGTGCACTGCCAAGCCTGGACTGGAAGGGAGAGGGCGGGAGGGGAGAGAGAGAGAGAGAGAGAGAGAGAGAGTGTGTGTGTGTGTGGGGGGGGGGGGGGGGGGGGGGGCTTTTCCTAAATGCTTGACTTTTCCATGTGGCGTGTGGATTTTGATCTCTAGCCCTTTGATTTTCAAAGACGCTCAAAAACTTCGTGTTTCTCTCTCTCTCTCTCTCTCTCTCTCTCTCTCTCTCTCTCTCTCTCTCTCTTTCTCTCTCCCCCCCCCTCTCTCTCTCTCTCTTCCCTTCCCTTCCCGCTCTCTGTCTCTCTTTCACTCCCTCCCTCCTTCTTTTTCTGTCTCTTTTGTTAAAAAAGATTGAAAAGATTGACTGCAGAGGTTTCCTTTCTTCACTGCTTTTGGTCTCCCCTTTGATACTGCGTTGATGTTTTATCATTCATGTTCTTACACGGCGATTGTCCTTTGTAAACTTACACGGCGATTGTCCTTTGTAAACTTACACGGCGATTGTCCTTTGTAAACATTGTGCGCTCTTTCCTTTTTCTGAAGCACCCAACCATGTGATCTATGCTACGTTTATGCTTTTGGAAGGTTAAAGCTTCACCCCTTGGCATTTTTAGGGGTAATGTGAACGACCTAATTGCATGCCTTTTAATGGCATACCTTTTCTGTTCATTCACTAAGCAAAAATCACCACCCCCCTGTTTCTCCCCCCCCCTCTCTCTCTCCTCTCTCTCTCTCTCTCTCTCTCTCTCTCTCTCTCTCTCTCTCTTTCTCTTTCCCTTTGTGCTTACGTCTCAGAAACAAATCACCAATAGGCAGCAGGCTAAGATGCAGGCATACACAGTCAGTTGATTTTATCCGATCTTCATGCTTGTAAAATGTCCATGGGTACGATTCTGAACTGACGGAGAGAGAGAGAGAGAGAGAGAGAGAGAGAGAGAGAGAGGAGAGAGAGAGAGAGAGAGAGAGAGAGAGATTCAGTATTACATTATTTCCATGTACGTGGTAATTAGAGTAAAGAAAGAGAGAAAAATATTCTTGCAACTCAAATTCAGAATCACATCATCTCCATGTATATTCTAAGTACTTAATCTTCACGGATGTTCTGTATCCGAATAAGACTTATTAGGACTGTGTATTTTGTTTAGGAATCCCAGTCGTATGTAAGTAAAACCTTTTCGCGTATAGAGAGTCTCAGGACAAGTCATGTTCAGTTCTGGAGGGAACCTTCAGAGTAGTGCATTAAGCGTCGTTTTACCGATATTTCTGGTAGTGAAAAGTACACAAACATCTTGCCCAATATTCATGGTTATTTCTTGATCATTCTGGCGCAGCGGCCATAAACTGCGAATCGTAATCCGTCAATCGATGACCAAACGGCAAAGAAAAGACGGCACCCTTGGAGAGGATGGGGTGTGTACCGATTGTCCCATGAGTGTCCAAGGGAGATTACTTCCACTTTATGAAAAAATACCTAATATATGGTGCTGAGTGAAAGACACTTCTTCTACAGTTCACGGGGAAAGCTGTCTCTGTTTTCTTTCCCTTTTCTCTCTCAATATTTTTTCAATGAAAAAGCAAAAAAAAATTCTTCTCAATCCAGTTACATTCATCAGCCACGGAAAACGCATACATCCTAAATGTCTTCTCACATAGGATTTCTTTCATTCGATGTGCTTACTTCGGAACTTTGTTGAAACATGTTCAACGAATCGTACCTCGCTCCCATGCCCCCCAAAAGAAGAGTCACAGGTGAAAAAAAAAATCTTGAAACGTGAGCTTCAAAATGAAGTGACAGCAGGCGGAAATAGAAACAAATCTTAAAAAGAGTGATTAGTAAGTCCGCCAATTTGAGAAGATAACAGATTGGTCGTTCTTCGTTTCCATTGTCCTGAATGTTGTTTATCTTGCCTTGAAGAAGACCTAAGAGGTCGAAACGCGTCGTGTTTTCTCTTGTAATTTGCTTGTCCCTGCAGTTTGGCGGACTTACTAATAATTCTTTTTTAAAACTTGAGACGTGATTCTTGAATCACGGTCAGACGGACGCTCTGGTACCAACTCGCTGCCTTCAAACCTATTCCCGACTGCTGATGCTCTCCAGAAACAAGGCCTTAACAGGAGCTTTGGCGAGGAGTCCTGGTCATCTGCCCACTGACAGGGACAGGCCTTACATCCTTGGATTAGTGTCCTACGTGATGGTCTCCACGCCTTTCTCAGGACACGACTCGCCCTGCCTTCCCCCGGTAGGGGTAGGGGGTGGGGGGTCGGGTGAGGGTGGGGGTGCAGGGGACAAAGTTTCGCCACAGGACGGCGCTGCTTTATTTAGTTTTGTTGTGAACTCTGCATAGGTTACTAGCCTCTGTAGTTTGTTCTGTTTTGAACTCTGCCTACGTTGTTAGCCTCTTTTTGTTTGCTTGTTTGTTTTCGTTGCGAACTCTGCCTGCGTTTCTAGCCTCTTTTGTTTATGTTGAACTCTGCCTACGTTACCAGCCTTTTTTGTTTATGTTGAACTCTGCCTACGTTACCAGCCTCTTTTGTTTATGTTGAACTCTGCCTACGTTACCGGCCTCTTTTGTTTATGTTGAACTCTGCCTACCTTACCAAAGCCTCTTTTGTTTATGTTGAACTCTGCCTACGTTACCAGCCTCTTTTGTTTATGTTGAACTCTGCCTACGTTACCAGCCTCTTTTGTTTATGTTGAACTCTGCCTACGTTACCAGCCTCTTTTGTTTATGTTGAACTCTGCCTACGTTTCTAGCCTCTTTTGTTTATGTTGAACTCTGCCTATGTTACCAGCCTCTTTTGTTTATGTTGAACTCTGCCTACGTTTCTAGCCTCTTTTGTTTATGTTGACTCTGCCTACGTTACCAGCTCTTTTGTTATGTTGAACTCTGCCTACGTTACCAGCCTCTTTTGTTTATGTTGAACTCTGCCTACGTTACCAGCCTCTTTTGTTTATGTTGAACTCTGCCTACGTTTCTAGCCTCTTTTGTTTATGTTGAACTCTGCCTACGTTACCAGCCTCTTTTGTTTATGTTGAACTCTGCCTACGTTTCTAGCCTCTTTTGTTTATGTTGAACTCTGCCTACGTTACCAGCCTCTTTTGTTTATGTTGAACTCTGCCTACGTTACCAGCCTCTTTTGTTTATGTTGAACTCTGCCTACGTTACCAGCCTCTTTTGTTTATGTTGAACTCTGCCTACGTTACCAGCCTCTTTTGTTTATGTTGAACTCTGCCTACGTTATTAGCCTCTTTTGTTTATGTTGAACTCTGCCTACGTTATCAGCCTCTTTTGTTTATGTTGAACTCTGCCTACGTTACCAGCCTCTTTTGTTTATGTTGAACTCTGCCTACGTTACCAGCCTCTTTTGTTTATGTTGAACTCTGCCTACGTTACCAGCCTCTTTTGTTTATGTTGAACTCTGCCTACGTTACCAAAGCCTCTTTTGTTTATGTTGTGTTGAACTCTGCCTACCTTACCAAAGCCTCTTTTGTTTATGTTGAACTCTGCCTACGTTACCAAAGCCTCTTTTGTTTATGTTGAACTCTGCCTACGTTACCAGCCTCTTTTGTTTATGTTGTGTTGAACTCTGCCTACCTTACCAAAGCCTCTTTTGTTTATGTTGAACTCTGCCTACGTTACTAGCCTCTTTTGTTTATGTTGAACTCTGCCTATGTTACCAGCCTCTTTTGTTTATGTTGTGTTGAACTCTGCCTACCTTACCAAAGCCTCTTTTGTTTATGTTGAACTCTGCCTACGTTACCAGCCTCTTTTGTTTATGTTGAACTCTGCCTACGTTACCAGCCTCTTTTGTTTATGTTGTGTTGAACTCTTCCTACCTTACCAAAGCCTCTTTTGTTTATGTTGAACTCTGCCTACGTTACTAGCCTCTTTTGTTTATGTTGAACTCTGCCTACGTTATTAGCCTCTTTTGTTTATGTTGTGTTGAACTCTGCCTACCTTACCAAAGCCTCTTTTGTTTATGTTGAACTCTGCCTACCTTACCAGCCTCTTTTGTTTATGTTGAACTCTGCCTACGTTATTAGCTTCTTTTGTTTGTTTATGTTGAACTCTGCCTACGTTATTAGCCTCTTTTGTTTGTTTATGTTGAACTCTGCCTACGTTATTAGCCTCTTTTGTTTGTTTATGTTGAACTCTGCCTACGTTATTAGCCTCTCTTTGCTTGTTTATGTTGAACTCTGCCTACGTTATTAGCCTCTTTTGTTTGTTTATGTTGAACTCTGCCTACGTTATTAGCCTCTTTTTGTTTGCTTTATTTAGTTTTGTAGTGAACTCTGCCTACCTTACTAGCCTCTTTTCTTTGCTTTGTTTAGTTTTGTTGTGAACTCTGTGCCTACCTTACTAGCCTCCTTTGTTTGCTTTGTTTAGTTTTGTTGTGAACTCTGCCCACATTACTAGCCTCTTTTGTTTTGTTTATGTTGTGTTGAACTCTACCTACCTTACCAACCTCTATTGTTTGTTCTGTTTGAACTCTGCCTACGTTACTAGCCTCTTTTGTTTTGTTTTGTTTTTAATTTAACTCTGCCCACGTTGCTAGCTTCTTTTGTTTTGTTTTGTTTTTAATTTAACTCTGCCCACGTTGCTAGCTTCTTTTGTTTGTTTGTTCTGTTGTGAACTCTGCCTACGTCATCAACCTCTTTCGTGTGTTCGTTTCATTGTGAACTCTGCCTACGTCATCAGCCTCTTTCGTGTGTTCGTTTCATTGTGAACTCTGCCTACGTCATCAGCCTCTTTCGTGTGTTCGTTTCATTGTGAACTCTGCCTACGTCATCAGCCTCTTTCGTGTGTTCGTTTCATTGTGAACTCTGCCTACGTCATCAGCCTCTTTCGTGTGTTCGTTTCATTGTGAACTCTGCCTACGTCATCAGCCTCTTTCGTGTGTTCGTTTCATTGTGAACTCTGCCTACGTCATCAGCCTCTTTCGTGTGTTCGTTTCATTGTGAACTCTGCCTACGTTATCAGCCTCTTTCGTGTGTTCGTTTCATTGTGAACTCTGCCTACGTTATCAGCCTCTTTCGTGTGTTCGTTTCATTGTGAACTCTGCCCACGTTATCAGCCTCTTTCGTGTGTTCGTTTCATTGTGAACTCTGCCTACGTCATCAGCCTCTTTCGTGTGTTCGTTTCATTGTGAACTCTGCCTACGTCATCAGCCTCTTTCGTGTGTTCGTTTCATTGTGAACTTTGCCTACGTCATCAGCCTCTTTCGTGTGTTCG
>CM065731.1:31888547-31896047 GCA_033310375.1 Conus canariensis | reverse complement strand
GTGTGCGTGACTCATCACAGCACGTGACTGCAATGTACAATGCCAAGGAATGTACACTGACACGATCGACACAAATAGGCGGTAAAATCTTAAGCGTGTTGTCCATAATGTATTAGGTCAGTAACAATGACCACACAACCCTAATTTTCTTTTCTTTTTTTTTTTACTGCTTTTCTGGTAATGCTTCGAGTCTGAATACTAACTTGGTCCATACTGGTTTTGATCCCAAGAGAGAGAGAGAGATGAGAGAGAGAGAGAGAGAGGAGTACTTTCATCAAGAGAGAGAGACAGAGAGAGAGAGAGCGAGCGAGAGACAGACAGACAGACAGAGACAGAGAGACAGAGAGTTCTGATGTAAAGACATAACCAATGCAGAGGTGTGTCCCCTAAGAATATCATTATAACGCAAACAAAACAAAACAAAAGAACCCTTTTGAACATAACATAACATGATATTAATCTCGTCATTAGTCAAGAAATTTTCCTTTCGTTCAAACGATTATCAGGGGAAAAAAGCAAATTCTTGATTGAAAATGAACAGTCGTAAACAGACATAATCTCATTGGCATTATGCAAATACTTTGGATGAATAAATGATATCTAAGGTAACGAAATGTCCAGCATAGAAATACAACACGAATTTCAATTTCATGGACACTTTTACAAGGTGAATTCATGTTTTAAATTGTTGACATTACATGGATCACAACACACATCGAAATTTAGTTCAGAAACATCATACATCAATTTAAGTTAAACATGACTCCCTATCATGAGATTTTTTTTCGAATAAAACTTTCATTGTTAGGCCATTACTATTAAAATTCGGATGGTGTCATCCACAATTAGTCGGTCTTTGAGCTCATATAAAATCATCTCTATACGCCTGCACCCTATTTCCACCACGGGAAAGAAAACAGCGTTGCAATTAATATAGCAAGACCTTAGACATCCAATTTATGTTTTCTCTATTAGGTAATTTAAACAACTTCTGACATGTTTCGAAAGGTAGCCTGTCTTTTCCCACAAACGTGTTAGCTTTAGCCAGTATCATATATGAGTCACCGGAATTGACAGGTGATGGAAACCTTCCTAATTCCCTGAGAGAACTAAATCATTTAGTGTTCTTATACTACTGACCCGATGAGAGAGAGAGAGAGAGAGAGAGAGAGAGAGAGAGAGAGAGATGATTGATTGATTGATTATCTTGCATACCTTCAGGGATTAAGAATACTAGTTAACACTCGGACACTAATACACAATATAGAATTGAGAGAGAAGAAGAAGAATATGCATACAGTGAACAAAACAGCCAACCACTCACCACGCTATGCCAGGCTGGAACAAGGGGCAATGACCAAAAAACGTCGGATTCTGAAGACAATCAGCAACAACAACACAACTCCTGTTTACATCCCTGGTAGTACCAGCCAGCCACTGAACCACAATTCCATTATTCACTTAGAGAAGTGGGGGGCTGTCATTGTTGATTCATTCACTGTCACTTTCACCACACGAAATTCATCAACGTCTCGGGCACGGGGAGCCTTCACCCAAGTTTCACGTTGTTTTGGGGTTTTTCCTGTATGAAAACTGTCTCAAGTGTTCAGCCGTTTCGCCTTCACAACAGCGTCTTTCGGTGGTTTTCGTATTTCCCCACACACAACACAATTTTGTTCTGAAGCTTGCGTACAAGGAGGTTTGTCCACAACGACAACCTAACATGTACACAACTCGTAGTCATTCATTTGTTCTGTCTTGATGCTCTCTCTGTCTTTCTCTCTCTCTCTCTCTCTCTCTCTTTCTCTGTGTCTTGCCCCTCTCTTCCTCTCTTCCTCGTAAACCGCGTGCTTGGCTATGACGCGACCCGCAGCCCTCGCTTCAACTCCGTTTTCGAACTGGCTGGCCCACTTCGCACGCGCCCCATAGGCCTACCACTGTCCGCACGCTCCGCGATCACTCTCTCATCCTGCAGCCTCTAAAATGATACCAGAACGAGCAAGCAGACTGGCACTGTAGCGGTCACTGCTGCAGCAGGCACGAAATGCACAAAATAACAACACCAAGAGGAATTTCGGCGCGGTTGCGATGAAGATAGTATTTTGGCTGTGTGAGAGAAGGTAGCAGAGGTGGGGTTACGTGTGTGTGTGTGCTTGAGTGTGTGGCGGCTGGCGTGGCGTTGTGTGATGTGTGCAGCGGAGTCCCCGCCTTGAGAGAATGTCTCCACCCTTCCCTTTCCCCTCTAACCCGTGTGGTGGTGGTAGTGGTGGTGGTGGTGGTGGAGTCTGGCGTCGGAGGAGCGCGCGTGCCTAAGAATGACGGCCACAGATTCCCCGGCCTTGACTTGGCCAGGTTTAGGTCACACAGACTAACAGCAACCTGTGGCACTTACCTGTCTGGCTAGACTTGCACACTGACAAAGAACTGAAACATGCGCACATCTGCACGTTTGAATAATTACACACAGAGAAACAAACACAGACACAGGCAGAGAGACAGTCAGACACACACACACACACACACACGAGAACACACACACACACGCACGCACACGCACGCATGCATTCACGCGCGTGCAGGCGCGCGCACACACACACACATGCACGCACGCATGCAGGCACGCACGCACACACACGCGCACACACTTGCTCTCTCTCTCTCTCTCTCTCTCTCTCTCTCTCTCTCTCTCTCTCTCTCTCTCTCTCCCCCCAGGAAGCCGTATTGGATGTAATGACAATGAAATACGAGCAAGAACGAAAAATCTCAGTGAAGCTTCCGGAGAAAACACCGCACATCTCTCTCTCTCTCTCTCTCTCTCTCTCTCTCTCTCTCTCTGTCTCTGTGTGTGTGTGTGTGTGTGTGTGTGTGTGTGTGTGTGTGTGTGTGTGTGTGTGTGTGAGAGAGAGAGAGAGAGAGAGAGAGAGAGAGTTTTGACACTTCGACATTTTACTGTCATTAGCTTGGAAGCCCTAATGACATGTGGACACACAAATTACATGATCTAAATTAAGTTCCAAAAACATAGAAAATAGCATAGAGATCAAACACACCAGCGCGCAGACAGAGGAGAGAGAGAGAGAGAGAGAGAGAGAGAGAGGGGGGGGAGTAGGAGAGTCGGGATGAGTGGTGGAGGGAGGGGGTGATTGGAGTGGGGTATTCTGTGTATTCAAATTACGGCTACCGGAAGAGTTCGGAATGGAGGTTTATGATCTGCACTTGAGAATTAAATTACTGAAATATTAGAGGTTAGTGTAGATATTTCTTGATATGTTTAAGAGAATTCGTATTTCGTCGACTTGCTGGCTACACGTTCCAGACATATGGCACCGAATAAGCACTTGTTTTGTATTGAGCAAAGCGTGGGTGGGATAGGAGCAATTTCTGCGAACTGGAATCGCTGGTCAGTCTTGTGAAAAGGGCGTTAATGTAACATGGCATAGTATTTGCCAAAATTTTAAACATAAATGGTATTTCGTCGAATTCATATTCGTAAGCGCTTTTAGTTTCTCATCCGTTGTTAGAGGTACAGCTGGAAGCAGTAGCTTGTCCGCCTGTCTATGAAGAAAATCCAGTCTTTTCTTGTGGACATCACTGCACGCAACTGTTGACGTGCAAACGTTATGTGATATCATGTGAGCGCTGAAGAAAAGCTCAAGTGCAGAAATGTTTATATAGCGCTTAAGTTGAGATGAGAGGTAATGATTCGTTGCACATGATCTTACACACAGTCTTAAGACGAGATTGCCATTTTTTAAAGTCTTCATCTATCCTTACACATAAAGGCACGGCTCAAATGAAGAGTTCAGCAAGAGGCGGCTAACAGGCGTTTTGCGGCAACTGATTATAATCACTAGATTTAGTTTTGGTTGAGTATATGGCCAACTAATTTGAATTACATTAGTCTAATACATAAATAAAACTTTCTTGAAGAAATGTTTCTGTCTGTAGACCACTTACGCTGGTTTGAACAGACGAGCCAAAGACCGAATAAATCTGTTGTATAATGGTAAATCAGTATGAAAATAAAGAATATGAGAGGGGCCTAGTACTATACCTTGTGAAATTCCTTCTGTAGAGGAGGTTTTGTCATCAAACAACACATACTGGGTCCTGTTATTTAAATATGATCGAAAAAAGGCATTATCGAAGAACTGTTCAAGTAGATGAAAAGTTCTTTCAATACAATGGAATGATTAACAAAATCAAAAGCCCTTTTTAAATCAAGAAAAAAAACAAATGCTGTCATTTTTTGACTAGTTCATATTCAAAAGCCGTAAGTTACACATTCATGATAATGCTGTGCGGCAGAGTGAGTAGAGGGGCTTTGATAGAACCGATTGTGAGGATAACGTTTGATTTTTTTTTCGATTTGACGGATAATTCGATTTGGGAAGGGGGATCACTTTGGCATTTTTGAACGCTTGATGGAAGACATTAGCTTCAATAGGTAAACTAGAGATGCATGTGAGGGATTTAACAACGTAAGACAGAGCGAATTTGAGCAGAAGTATGGGCATGCCATCAGAACTTTTTAGTCTTTAACTCTGTTATGAGCGTTTCTTTTTTATGTACAGCAAGATAAGGAATACGAAGAAAATTGCGGGATCCAAGTTTCAGTTTGCAAAAGGATATTTAGGAAAACAGAAGTGTAAAATCACTGATTCCTCATGTGGTCTTTAATGCTTGATTACCGAGATCTGTTAATGACAAGAAGCGCATGTTAAATATATCGGGACTATTGTTTGTAGTTGAATTTTGTGAATCTGTACGCCTCTTTCAGAGCATTACTGTTTATCGCCTTCCAGATGTTGGCTGTGCTTTTCCCATCCGTAATCATTCTGCTGAAGTATTATGTTCTAAATTTTTCAACTTCACATGATACAAAAATTTCTCCGCTGTCTGTATTCGTCAAATAAATGTGGTGCCTTGGGTTGGTCACGGAGAGTCATGATTTGAAGTAAGTCTGGAGTCAACCACAAACTCATTTAGGGATGATCAGATCTCTCTCTCTCTCTCTCTCTCTCTCTCTCTTCTCTCTCTCTCTCTCTCTCTCTCTCTCTCTGTCGTGTCTCTCTCTGTGGAGGATGGGTTCCTATATACATTTCCATTGATAACGGCAGTGATCAGGAGTTGTTGATTTCAGTACAAATTTATTAAACAGTATCAGCTTCAAGACCTTTTTTGTTTGGTTGGGTTTTTTAAATAATTTTTGATGATGTTAAAAATCTAACAAAGTTTTGCTGTTTTTGATGCTAGAGTCTAAAATCATCGACACGATGAAAAGACTTTAAATAAATAAAATAACTAACTATTCTGCAGCGGGTAATGACGGCAATGGACTGATGAATGTACACAGCAAGGCCAGAGCTCTGGGGCTGACCGCTATCGTCTCTTTCTATGGCGTTGTCAGGAAGACTGACAAGATTATCCGTGATGCAAAAGCCTGATCTTGTTCCACTTATATCAAACATTTATACTGGATGGGGTGATTGTTTTAAAGGTAAGAGGAAACCTCGAGGTCCGTATGAATAAATAATAAATATGTACATGCCCGCCTCTTAAGTCCAGGACAAGTGGGAGTGTGGGAAGGCGTAGGTGGAGAGAAATAGTGACATACGAACGGATTGCAAAACAGTGTTGAGAGAGAGAGAGAGAGAGAGGAGAGAGAGAGAGAGAGAGAGAGAGAGAGAGAGAGACAGACAGACAGACAGACAGACAGACAGACAGACAGACAGGCTGACTGACTGACTGACTGACTGACTGACAGAGACAGACAGATAAAAACGCCAGACAGACAAGCAGAGATAGAGATAGCGAGAGAAAGACAGAGAAAGAGACAGACAGGCAGACAGACAAAGAGAGACACTGACGCAGTCAGAGAGGAGACCTACTATTCATTCATCCCTTTTCATCTCCTTGAAAGCAAAACAAATAATGGATGCAGAACTTTATGTCGAGGCTGTAGGAAGTTCATTACGGCACAAATCCATAGATGCAAATGCGAAACAACCCGAAAGCGGGGGAAAAAAAAACAAAAAAACAAAATAACAATGAAACAAAGAAACAAAGTCCAAACTTTGAGCGGGGGGGGGGGGGGGGGGGGGGGGGGTAATTAACGTATCTTTATTCGTGATTAGCGCCGATGTCAGATTACAAACAAACGAATATGAAATTCGCACGGTTATTCGCATGATCTTTCTTTCTTTCTTTGTTTCTACATTATCACGCGACAGCTTTTCTTCCATCGAGTGGTTGAGCCGCGGAGCTGGGTTCTCATCACTTTTCCCTTTTGATCTTTTTTTTTCTGCATAGAAATCATGGAGCCCGTCATTAAGAGACAGGAGAGACGGGACAGGAAGAGGACGGAATCGGACCGGAAGAGACCAGATTCTCTTTCATCCAAGTGATTGCGACGCCGGCTGCGGAAGTGGGAGCGGTTATCAACATCATCAGTTGCATGACGGCAACAGTTGCGGCACTTTGGTTTGCTTGGTTGAGGTTTCTTTGTTTGTTTGTGCTTTACACATTGCTGCATACATGATACAGAAGGTTGTTAAGTACAGTCCCCTCCCCCCCCCCCCTCCCCCCGGTGTTATGTCGTCGTCGTCGTCGTCGTCGTCCTCATCCTCCTCCTCCTCGTCCTCCTCCTCCTCCTCGTCCTCCTCCTCCTTCTCCTCTTTTCTTCTTCTTCTTCTTCTCTTTTTTTTTTGTTTATTTGTTTATGTCATTCTTTCTTTGTTTCTTTGATTCAGTTTCTTCCTTGTTCCGAGTTCTTTCTTTCTATCTTTCTACCATCTATCTCCCTTCCTTCTTCTTTTAGTTTTCTATCCTTCTTAAATTTCTTTCATTGTTTTTCTGAGCCTTTACTTTTTTTCTATTTTTCTTTCTGCTCCTTTTTCCCTTCTTTTCTTTTTCTCGTTTTGCTTTTAAATTTCTTTCTTATTTTTTTTTTTTTCTTCTACTTTCTGCCTTTCTTTTGTCTAGATTTCTATCCTTTGTTTTTTTTTCTACTTCTTTCTTTCTTTCTATCTCTTTTCTTTCTTTCTTCATTTCTTTTATCCTTTTTCTTTCTTTCGTTTTTCCTTTTCTTTTTGGTCTGTTTTTCCCGTCTCAGTTCCTTACTTTTTTCCTTTCTTCTCCGCCTCTTTCTGTCTCTTCTCGGACTCTTTCTTCTTTTCTTTCTCGGTTCTATGCATGCATTCCTCCTTTTTTATCGAATACAAGTGGGTGGCCGATGTCCGACTGGTCCTCGTTGAAAAAAAAATTCTACATGAATAGAGTGACTTGAGGGGATGGGGCGGGAGAGGGAGGGAGCTGCAGCAACGGAAGAAAAGCTGTATTACTATAGAGTGTGGGGGCCGGAATAGCCCAGTTGGTAGAGCGCCGGACTCGTGATCCTGGGGTTGCGGGTTCGAATCTCCGCCGGGCCGTTTCGGTACAGGGGAATTTTTCCCTCGGAGTTAACATTAGTTCTGACTCCATTTCCCATACAGTCCTTCG
>CM065731.1:31881047-31883547 GCA_033310375.1 Conus canariensis | reverse complement strand
ACATTGCCATCACCACACACACACACACACACACACACACACACACACACACACAGCGAGAGAGAGAGAGAGAGAGAGAGAGAGAGAGAAGAGAGAGAGAGAGAGAGAGAGAGAGAGAGAGCATAGGTTATCATCGACCAGTATAATTTTTCTACAGATTTTGGCAGAATAGGAAAGAGAAAGAACAAAAAGAATATTTAGCTTGATAATGGTCTTTTAATGTGTTGAAGTCACAACAGACTTTCTACCGCTCTGCTCTACAACAGTAGGAAAAAAAAGAATATAGTTAAACCTGACAGAATGCAGATATTCTTTCAGGAAATAACTGCTATGACGTATTTACATGAAAACCTTAGCTGAAATGACAAATATTACGACTTTTCAACCACCAAACCTTTTATCTCCCCTCTCTTCCTCCGAATTTTGTTCCTGTAATTAAGATTAAGATTAAGATTAAAATTATAGTCCCGTCAACAGCAGAGGTTATCTCAGGACTGTCACCACGTTTCAAACTATCACGTATATATGTTAAAAAAGGGTTAAAAGCTTACCCAACCCATTAAAACAAGATTAAAAGAACCAATCCTAGGATTAAAAACCAACACGTTGAAATCACTAACTGTAATCTGCAAAAATCAATACTGGGTAGAGAAAATCTAACAACACCAAAGTCACACACGATGAAATAAATTCACTTCTTTTAGGAAGTTAAAAATATTGTCAGGGGTTCCCTGTAATTGAGCAAGTTTTAAGGTAATGATCCTTACAGAAGAACAACAGATGAAAAGAACGGTTTTAGTCAAGTATTTGATCAAAAAAGCTAAATTGTTTACCTTTCGTACGGTAAAGCAATCAAACACTTTTCAAATATTTTCTACAGATGTGAGAGGTGTAACTGTGGGGGTTGATAAAAGCTGGAGTTTATGGAACAGTGAAAGGAATGTTCAAGGAGCATTTCAAAGGTGAATTCAAACTGACTAGAAAGAGCATATTAAAGATTTCAAACTAACTAGAAATGCCTTTTCTTTATCTAAAAAAAAACCAAAGCTGACTGTATTATGAACTGATTTATACTCTTATTGTATTAAGTGGGAGAAGAAAAAATACCTGTGAGCAGAAAATCCTTTTCATCTGCTATGCTGATTTCGGGGACAACTTTGCTGGACAGACGACGCGCAGAAGGTACTAAAAACCGAGAATGTAACCGCGATTAGGATAACACATTTAGCCTGATCTGTTGTCGTCTGTTATGGCTGCACTGCAGAGGCGAGGCATAGAAGTCAATGATTTACGTCACCGGAGGCAAAGAGCAGGTAAATCATCATGCGATACAAGACAACAACAGGCGGCAGTTTACACGGGAAAAATTCTTTCGCTCCAGGTTAACATTTTTGTAAATTAGGTGTATGTCGAATGGCTGTGTGCTGGTAACTGCTGTGAAAGAGGAAAACAAAACCCGCTGTGAAAAAAACAAACAGTATCATAACCCCCCGTCTGCCCGCTCTCCTCCCTCCCCCCCCCCCTCCCACGCACGCACACACGAACGAACACACACACACACACACACACACACACACACACACGCACGCACGCACGCACGCACGCACGCACACACACACACACACACACACACACACACACACACACACACACACACTCACACAAAACAACACAAAAAAAAAACAACACAAAACAAAACGAAAAAGCGAAAACCGAGCTTTTCGCTGGAAATCCTCTGAGCAGAAGTTTCAAATCGTTTTGTTTCAATCTACTATTTCCGTTTAAGACACCTCAAGAGTTTTTCCCCCCTTGTTGAAACCAGGCTGACAGCAGACGTCTCTTGACAGACTCAGAATCTGGACGGCTGCCAAGAGAATTGTTCAGGACTGCTTTCAGCTTTAAACAACAGCGTAGGTATCAGAGTATGCCTGCGTTGGCAGCAACCCCCCCCCCCCCTCACCCCACCCCACCCCGCGAACGTGTTCGGAACAATGACGACCGAGCTCATCAAACTGATCTTTCCATTCTGTTTGTAGGTCTGTCTGTGTGTTGGTCAGTCTATCTTTCGGTCTATAAACCATCTCATGTTTGCCTGGTCGTCTCTGTCTTCTGCTGATTCCATCACACTATTTTCTTATTTCATTCTATTTTCTTCTTCTAGTTTTTCTTGTTCTTGTTCTTCTTGTTTTAGTTCTCTTATTCTTCCTCCTCCTCCTCTTCCTCTTCTACTACTACTACTACTACTACTTCTACTACTACTACTACTACTACTACTACTACTACTACTACTGTTACTACTACTTCTTCTTTCTTTCTTTTGTTTGTCCAGAAATTAAAAGGTGGAAATGTAAAAGACACGGATTTTATGGAGGCCAGCCATGATAGATGGTTTGTTTCTTTTACGCTTTCCCTTTCTAGGAGATGGAAGGCAGGAGGTTTTATTATCGGTTTTAATTGTGCGTATCTTGCATCAACGTTTGAGTGCTTGCGCGTGGGTCTT
>CM065731.1:31866047-31868547 GCA_033310375.1 Conus canariensis | reverse complement strand
ATCTGCCTTTCGACCGCACGACAAATTCTAGAACGCTGACTTCCTGGAATCGTCGCCATTCAATCAGTGTCGATGCACCGTGAAATCTAGAAATAGCAAACAGAAAAGTTTGTTTCCATTTCACGCTCGTAGAAAGACGAAACTTGAACTGATCCCTCAATAAAACTACTAGCTGACAGTAGTAGTGCGCAAACTGAACAGTTTTTCTTCAATCATTTGTCAGCTCACAACAATGTGCATGTGCTGTTACATTTCAGTGCCATATGCACAATCTCTAAAATAGGTCACTTACTTTTTTTGTTTGTTTGTTCTAACAGATGCACGACTGCTGGTGTAAGACATTGAACACACAACAATAGATGGAACTCTTTGTAATAGCAGATTTCAAGAACACAGTGAGAAAACACTTGCATTAAAGAATTCTTCAGTGCCAAGTGTCATGAAAACGCAGCAGTCAGTCTAAGACTAGCGTCTTTTGAACTGGTCGTCGACGGCCGATTTTCGCACCTGTTCAAACAATACTTCTGAAGACTGATGATATAGCTTGGCAGTCGTCAGATAAAGAGAAAGCCCCATACAGATTTAGAACTACGACCATTTTCCTTTGTCTAACTTAAAGTAGCAGAAGGGCACGGATGTACGGGCCTTTGAAAATCGTGACTGTAGCAATGTTTGGCGTTGGAATTGTCTTAATAGGCTTAAAAAAAACGCGCCGAAAACGATCACGCTGTTGTCTTTCTACGTCATGTTAAAGCCTGCCTTCATGATGCGTTAGTTTTTGACCTGCCTAGCCTCTGGCAGGGCTGTGAGACATTCTTGTTGACAGAACGATCATTGCTTGTGTTCAGTCTGGCTTTTATTTCTTTTCTTGCGGGTAGATTTTTTTAAACTCAAATTTGCATAAAACATCTTTATTCTGTTTGGGATTTGATATCTATCCCAGCAGATATTTTCCATGCAGGAAATTACTTTGTAAACGTAAAAAAAATCACTTCTATATATTCAGTTTTCATATTGACATTACCAGTGAAAATTGACATTCTGTATTCCTGTGGGAGTGCTTTACATTTTCTGATCCAAGTTCGTATTTCTCACGCACTAAATTACATCTGCGTACATCACATAAAAAGTACATTGTATATTCCACGCACCCGCATTTCCTTCCTCTGGTCTCCAGGAATTATTTTTGTTACACACGTCACAAGCATCAAAATATATTAAATGAAATCAGAACCCAGGTATTTCTTATTATATTTGAAACTATCAAGACAATTTACAAAGGGAATGAGCTGCGAGGATGCGGATGGAGGTTTTATGACAGAAAAGATAAAGGGCATTCTGTGGTGTGATATATGGTAAATATTCGAAGCAGCTTGTTTTCAGAGCAAAGGGTCAGAATCATTATTCTCCTTTCTGTAATCAGCTATATTTTCAGACGAAGCCACTGACTGTTCATCTTCGCAAAAATGTCACTGTTTCCATTTTGTCACAGCACATTTATTTGTGAGCTGATGGAAGAGACTCACAGTATTTTTCAGCGCTGGACACGAATAATTCAGTAGAAAGCCATGATGGATGACAATCCAGCGCCATGAAAATTAGCTCTTTTGTTCTCCCCCCCCCCCCCCCCCAGCACACCCTCTCCCCCCATTCCCTCATTCGTCTTGACGTCTACCTTTCCTCATTCGTCTTGAATCTCTCTCTCTCTCTCTCTCTCTCTCTCTCTCTCTCTCTCGCTCTTCTCTCTCCTCTTTCACTTGCCTATCTCTCTCTTTGTATCTAAGTCTCTCTTTCCCTGTTCCTCTACATCCTCTCTCTCTCTCTCTCTCTCTCTCCTCTCTCTCTCTCTCTCTCTCTCTCTCTCTCTCTCCCTCTCTCTCTCTCCCCTCCTGTCTTTCTCTTACTCTCCCTTTCTGTTTCTCTACCTGTCTCCATCACTCTCTGTCTGCCTCTGTTTCTGTCTGTCTGTTTCTCTATCTGTCTGTCTACCCGTCTGTCTGTCTCTCTCTCTCTCTTCCTTGTTCTCTCTCTCCTTCCCTCTCTCTCTCTGCCTGTTTACCTGCCTGCCTGCCTGCCTGTCTCTCTCTCTCTTGTTCTCTCCCCCCCTCTCTCTCTCTCTCTCTCTCTCTCTCGCTCTCTCTCTCTCTTAGAAAGAATATTTCAAATAATTCTAGAACACTGTCTATACAACTAGATGATACGGAGAATGTTCGGTGGAATATAAGAACAAATAAAAAGGATACATTCATTAACACCAAACAAAGATTTGCTTACAGAAAAACAAAGGAATTATCGTCTTCCACTATTATTTTCGTAACGCAGTTAACAACTCCGTTTTTAGTCAGACAAAGAACTCCTCCTTCATGCCATTCGCAATAAACAACTTCATTTTGAATGAGGCAAAGAACTACCTCCAGAACGTCTCTCCTGTTTGGACACTTTAACTGCTGGCTCACAATATGCTGTGTGATTCGGAAATGTTAGAGGATCAAAACTATCA
>CM065731.1:31848547-31851047 GCA_033310375.1 Conus canariensis | reverse complement strand
AGAGAGAGAGAGAGAGAGAGAGAGAATGAGGCTCGAGGTTATGAATAGGCAATGTAACATAGCTTCTGTAGAATCTCGTGAATATTAGCATTTCTGATAGAGTCGCTCACATACACACACACACTTTGCTCTCTCTCTCTCTCTCTCTCTCTCTCTCTCTCTCTCTCTCTCACACACACACACACACACACACACACACACGCACACACACACACACATATATACACATATGTGCACATACTCCGTCTCTCTCTCATTCTCTATCTCTCTCTCTCTCTCACACATACACACGCACGCACGCACGCACAAACGCGCACACACGCACGCACGCACACACACATACATACACACACACACACACACACACACACACACACACACACACACCAAAAATTCTTCTCTCTCACACACACACGCTGTGCACATACAGACATTGAGAGAGACAGACAGGCAGGCACACACGAACAAGCACACACAGCCACTCACTCTCACGAATACACATTTCCCTCCCTCCCTCCCCCTCCCTCTCTCTCTCTCTCCCACACACACACACACACACACACACACACACAAACACAAACACACAACATACACGCGCACGCGCGCCCACACACGCACGCACACACACACACACACACACACACACACACACACACACACACACACACACACAAAGATTCAAAGATTTTAATCCTGCGACCCCTTTTGGGGCATGGAGGACTTGAAACAAATCAAACAAATAGAAATGAAACAAATCAAACATCAAAATTTTCCCTATAATTAACATACTGAATGTAATGTTACACAACTTTACTAAGTTTCAAAAACTTCGCTAAGTTTAGCAACACTTTCTTACTACCACAAAGCAAACGACAATAGTTAAATACGGACTTTGTATATGTAAATTTTCTAGGTATAAACTGATTTCTAATGTCGTTATATTTGTTACATTTCATTACAAAATGAAATTCATCACCAACACACACACACACACACACACACACACACACACACACACGTTTGGCCACTAGTCATCGTAATCTCCAATGACAACCCTCACAGCAGATCGGCGTGTCTGAAAACAATATTGAGACCATACCTCACTGCCTAAACCCACATCCCCCCCCCCTCCCCAATATACCAAATACAGACCAAATATAGACCAAATATAGACCAAATACACTAAAAAGAATATATTTGAAGTGGGGAGGGGGGGGAGAGAGAGAGAGAGAGAGAGAGAGAGAGAGAGAGAGAGAGAGAGAGAGAGAGTCGCGATCTTGGTTACCGCTGCGAAGAATATATTTCGTGTACACTGGGGGAAACGGTGGAAATTGTTTTCTTTTGATGATATTGTACCTGGATATAGCAGCAAGAAATTAATGGCCATTTCTGAATCGGGCCCACGAGGTTGGATCTGTTTTTGGATTACGTTTAAACGAAGTACTGATTTAGTTTATTATTCTTTTTTTTTTCTTCTTCTTCTTTTTGATGTTTTAAATGTGAGAGTTCTAAATATTTGATGCAAAGGGTGCGGTGATTTTCCCCAAGTGAACAAGGTTTCGTTATCGTTTAGTGTCGGAATGTGGCGATAAAAATGTCTCCTGTTTTCTCGAATGTGGGAATGTCTTTAGTAACAGCCATACTCCTCTCACAGACGTCTGACGATCTCTTAGGTTTTTCATGTTCTCCGTAAACAGATCGGTATGACAAAAAGAATAGCCAAAGGAAAGCGGGTCACTGATGCCTTTCTTATTTTCCTAATCTCCTCGCCCAGAGCTCCAAGTTCACCTTCAGTACGTGACTGTCTTTGACCCCCACCGTTAAGGTAGCTACAAGCCGTTTTCCAGGACATTGACACATTCAAATGTACTTGAAGCGGTAGAACTAGAGGAAACACGGATGAAGCGGTATTGTTGGAGGAAATGAAAACTAAAATCAAACAAACAAAAAACAAACAGACGAACGGATTTGAAAAAAAGAAGAAAAAAAAACACGTCCCCAAGGCCACTTTCCTATCTATTTCTAACTAATTTATTCATCAACGAAATCGAAGAATATCTCAACAATGACAGTAATTATCACCACCATCATCACCATTGTCATGGTCGTCGTCGTTGCCTTCGTTACCGTCATCATCATCATCACGGACATCCTACCGACCACCATCCTTATAAGCATGACTATAGCGCAAAATAAGAGAACAAACAAAGTGGTTAGATCCGCTAGGGATTGTGAAGGGTCAAACCATTGAGGGGACGGGGCACCGTCACCAGCAACAACCTGACCGTAACCTGGAGGCCCTACAGGGAGTCAGTGATGCGGAACCTGCTGAAAAGGCTGCCCCGTGGTTTCCACATCCATCTGACGATGGTCGTGGAATCCGCTCCACGTGGCTCAAGCCCTTAGTGGACAAAAGGGAGCGAGGTAGGGCACGGGGAAGGATCATTGTTCGGGGCTGAGCGCTTAGACGTGTCTACGTGAAAGGGCCACAGACCTGGCC
>CM065731.1:31843547-31846047 GCA_033310375.1 Conus canariensis | reverse complement strand
TCTTTTTTTTTTCTGTTCTGGGGCGTTTAAATTATTATAGCGAGCGTTAACGTGGATTGGTAATCTAAGCGAGTGATAATTTAATTCTTGGCATTCATGACGGGGGTGGGGAAGGAGAGAGAGAGAGGAGAGAGAGAGAGAGAGAGAGAGAGAGAGAGAGAGAGAGAGAGAGGAGAGAGAGAGAAAGCGAGAGATATTCATGTTTATGGACACCGATGCCAGATTGAAACTTTCCTAACGAGAAGGCATTTTCGGTGTGTTTCTTGTTACTGTTTTCATGTTTGTTTTAAAGCTCATGAGTCTTCGTAACTGTTGTTGCAAAAAAAATTGTTCTTGTTCATGTTCTTGTTTTTCTTTTCCTTCTTCTTCTTACTCCTCCTCACTCTAGTCCTCCTCCTTCTTCTCCCCCTACTCCACCTCCTCATATATACGTAAATGCGTGCATATCTACATACATACATACAAACATACAGAGAGAGAGTGTGTGCGTGTTTGACACTTTGATATTTTACCGTATGCACACAGACAATCACACACACACACACACACACACACACACACACACACATATATATATATATATATATAATCATATATATACAGAGAGAGAGAGAGAGAAGAGAGAGAGAGAGAGAGAGGGAGAGAGAGAAGACAGACAGACGGAGAATGAGACAGATAGACAGACAGAGACAGAGAGAGAGACGCATACGCGCACACATACTTACACACACACACACACACACACACACACACACACACACACAAAACACACACACATACACTCACACTCACACACATACACATACACACACACACACACACACACACACACACACACACACTCACACATACACTCACACACACACACACACTCACACACACACACACACACACACACACACACACACACACACACACACATTCACACACTCACACATACACTCACACACATTCACACACACCACACACACACACACACACACACACACACACACACACACACACACGCATTAAGTACTGTGTAAAGATAGGACAGACATCGCATCTTCAACCGGTTTTTTTTTTTGTTTTGTTTTGTTTTTGGTTTGTTTGTTTTATTCTTTTTCCGTCACATTTCCGCAGTAGGCACCTGTTTGGTAGCCTTAAAATTACACCTTCATCATCTGACATGAAGAAGCTGGTTAGTTCATTCTCTCGCCCTCTTTTATATTTAACAACGTGCACTTTTCCTTAACTGTTCGCCACTGTAGCAGCTTGAGGAAGAAACTGTGATGTTCTCTAGATCATTGCCCGTACATCTGGTAGGGTGAAAATGTAGATGCACCATAATTTATTTACGTTGTAAGCAAGCAGAGAGAGAGAGAGAGAGAGAGAGAGAGAGAGAGAGAGAGAGGAGAGAGACAGACAGACAGACAGACAGACAGACAGACAGACAGACAGAAAAAAGAGAAAGAAAGAAAAAGAGAGAAGAGAGAGAGAGAGAGAACGAGAGAAGAGAGAGGAAGAGAGAGAAAGACAAAGAGAGAGAGACAGACAGAGACAGAGAGAGAGAGAGAGGAGGGGGGGGGAGAAAGAGAGGAGGGGGGATTCAGATTCAGATAATTTATTTATGATAGGCCATGACCCCTAATGAAGGGGTGTATGAACATATGAAGCACAAAATATTATAAACAATTATGATACGTAACGAATCAAAAAGCAAATCGCTGCCACATGTTCATTAAGAAACAGTTTCGCAAGAGACAGACAGACAGAGACACAGAGAGAGACAGAGAGACAGACAGAGACAGAGACAGACAGACAGACAGACCGACCGACAGACAGACAGATGTGATGGCCCAGAGCACGCACCAGCCCATCACTGTATGGAATGGAACAGATCGTGCTGTGGTAACGTGATGAGGGCGGTGGTTGTTGACATCCACTCGGCAGCCGATCGTCTTGATTACCAGACGAAAGTGTGATTGAATGTGGGACCTGGGTGAGTGATCGGGGGGTGGGAATAAGTGAGTGTTAATGTATGCACGCACACACAGACACACAGACACAGACACACGCACGCGCGCGCGCGCACGCACAAATAATGAAATAACGAAAAAAAAGTATGAGTGGAGACAATCACGTTGTAGGTCATTCACTTATCCATTGTCTAAGAGCCAAGAAATTATCTTTCAAGTCTCGGATTTATTTTTCCATCACATGGATTCATTCCGATGTCCATCCACAGTATTTTGAATGATTTTTCTCTTCTTTGCTCAATTCGCAAATGCTTCTTACAAAGACAAGCTGGCGTTTATCTTTGATGTTTTTCCCTGTTGATTTTAGCCTTTGGTTTGTAAAGTGTTCTGAGAACATTCATTATGCCATTCATACCGCTTGGTTCATTAGTACACTTTCCAGATCAACACACACACACACACACACACACACACACACACACACACACACACACACACCACTCACTCACTCACACACACACACACACACACACACACACACA
>CM065731.1:31838547-31841047 GCA_033310375.1 Conus canariensis | reverse complement strand
AGCGGACCACAATCGAGAATGATTTGTTCGAAAAAGGAACAGAAAAAAAACAAACTTACCAAGCTTTCTGGTCCCAGCGAACGTCCTCCGCTACACCCAAGTCAGCAAGGCAATCACACAGTCCTTGTCTTCGGCCAAGTCACCACACAAAGTTCTGGTCCACCATGGACCCGCTGTCGGACATTGACACAAAACTGCAGTTTCCAGGCCTCCCCCCTCAGACAATTTGTAAACAAGTTGACTCGAAGGACTGCCCTGGACTCTAACTGAGGAACACGGTGAAAAGTTTCTCACTTCGTTTGTAGTTCTACTCCAACAGCAATCGATCCGTCTTGCTTCCCCTACTGGCACGAACGCGTCCAATTTCTAGCTAACCTAAGGAACAAACGTCAGATTATCATTATCAGACTGCACGCCTGTCTAAAACAATAACACCACCCGCAAGCAGAAAGCACAAGATGACAGCCGTCAACAACAGTCTCTTCCCACTCAGGGAACTGTCACTTCCGGAAGAGTCCATTCTCGACTGTCGTCTGCTCGACACGAGTTTTACAACAAAAAACACAAAAAAAAGGGGGGGGGGGGGGTGAGGGAAGGCAAACAGATTTTGCTCCCTTTTCAAAATGTAACAACAGGTACATCCATTTGACATTTTCATCAGTAGTCCAGTCTAGACGTTGTATACAGACGGCCAAAAAATGTATACTGTCTAAGCCAAAAGTAGAGACTACGCAACACGCTGATTGAATCGACCAAACGAGGGGAAAGAATACGACACACTCATAGTCACATTCGACTCAGTACTCTATACAGTTATGCCAAGGTTGTCTATGTGGATGGGTGTAGAATACATCACAGTCGTAGTCACAGTCCCACGAATCGCTCTCTACAGCTATGCCGAGGTTGTCTATGTGGATGGGTGTAGAATACGTCACAGTCATAGTCACAGTCCTATTCATTGATCTCTACAGCTATGACAAGGGGTGTATTATAGTGAACATTACCAGTTCACCTGTACAATGAGAGGGGCGGACTCCACACAAGCAGGAGTTAATATGGAATGGTCTCTACACATTCGCATAATGGGACTCCCCTCAACACAGCAGTATCGGTCTCTGCATGTTAGAGAGATGCGACCTTTGACCACTCTGACTGTAGACACCTGTTGATTTCCCTTATATTCTGAAAAGGAACCACTAGCGAAGGTTTATAGATTCACCCTCATATTAATTACTCTTTCTCTGGTGATTTTAGTTTTTTTTCAGCAGCCTATTTCCTTACAGCGTTTTTTTTTTCTCTCTCTCTCTCTCGTTTTTCTTTTCTACGCTTCACTAGCTGCTTGGGGGTGCTGTTAGATTCTGTTTTTTAAACTGTTGGTGGAGGAAATACCACAGAATTATAGACTGTGGTCTATCTTTATTTGATACCGAGAGATGACTAACACAATCAACCGTCGAATCAACGGTCAACGGCCTCTTAATGGGCGATAGTAAATGGTCCGCTCGATGTTCCCCCATATCTTTGGATCCCCTGCTTGATCATTCTTCTTGCCTATGCTGTTTATACCTTTGTGTGTGTGTGTGTGTGTGTGTGTGTGTGTGTGCTGTGTGTGCGCGGTATACACACACACACACACACACACACACACACACACACACACACACACACACACACACACACACACAGGCATAAATAGTATAGGCAAGAAGGCGCGCGCACGCACACACACACACACACACACACACACACACACACACACACACACACACACACACACACACACACACACACGTGGTCTTTAGCTGTAGTGTGGGAGTGCTTTCGTTTCCTTCACACCTCCCCGAACAAGAGAATTCATCGCCCTGATTTTTCATTTCGTTTTCTCTCTCTCTCACAATCCATTCTTCTATTTTAAAAAATATTTATTTATTTTATTTTATTTTATTTTTTGTTGATCTTTTGATTTCAATGATGTGAGACCACAGGAATTGTTGCCTGCAGTTTGTCTTTCCTCACTACTAGTTTGTTCAGTATGTTACTGGCTGTTCAATCAACTGATGATTGCATCTATTAGTAGATCTGTGTAAAGGCTGCTCTTTACAATTCGTGGTTGCTGTCAGCACTTATGTGACAGACAATGTTTCGGTTATTACATCGTGGAGCTGACCACTCTGACTGCTGACACCTTTTCACCTCCCTTGTATCCTTCAATGGTTCGTCAAGCACAATTCAAGATTTTCTCGTGTGTTGATTACTCTTTCCATAATTATTTGAGTTGTTCAGCAACTTATTTCCCCACAGCGTTTTCTTCTGCTATGCTTTCCAACCCTACCCTACACTGGCTGCTTTGGGGTGCTCTTGCATTCTGCTTTAAAAGCTGGCTGCTTTGGGGGTGCTCTTGCATTCTGCTTTAAAAGCTGGCTGCTTTGGGGGTGCTCTTGCATTCTGCTTTAAAAGCTGGCTGCTTTGGGGGTGCTCCTGCATTCTGCTTTAAAAGCTG
>CM065731.1:31808547-31821047 GCA_033310375.1 Conus canariensis | reverse complement strand
TGGGAGGCTAATTCTCTTGTTTTCAGTTTGAAAGCCTGCTTGCCAGTGCAATTATCTGACAGAGTTTCCCCAATTCAATCACTGCCAGAAGGCCTCAGACAATCAGGAGAAAATTGAAAGTCGTTTCCATTCCTTTCCGCTTTCCACCCCTACTGGCCGTGGACAAGCCGGTGGATGGTGCGCTCTTGATGTCTGCCGACATCCTCTCAGCATGATACCATCAACACATCAGCCTGCTGGGGCTCCATCACTTGAGAAACTGTGCAGATGCCAAGATGAAGAGGCGTGTGTTGAGCGACCACCCCTTGAAATTCTTGCTGTTCTTACGACGATATGAAGGGCTGTATTTGTTTCTCATTATACCATGATTAAGCAGTGTTTGACTCTGTTGTAAATGTGCGTGCCAATAAAAGGTGTGTGAAGGGAGTGAAACTGGAAATGACTAAAAAAAAAAGAAACTTAATGTGGTGACCAAATGGCAGGAAGTGCGTTCACAGAAGAAAATGAATGCCATTGGAAGAAAATGCCACTTAAAAACAATACAAATTCGAATGCCACAAATATGCACTAGCGCGCCTATACACGCACGCACACACACATACACACACACACACACACACACACACACACACACACACACACACACACACACATACACACACACACACATGCATGATGCACTCTCTCTCTCTCTCTCTCTCTCTCTCTCTCTCTCTCTCTCTCTCTCTCTCTACACACTTACACACACACACACAACCACAGACATACAAACATCATCTGCGCGCACACACATACACACTACACACAACACACAACACAATACACACATATATACACACATCACCACTCACACACACACACACACACACACACACACACACACACACACACACACACACACACACACAATAACACTTGTCACTGTCACTCTCTCTCTCTCTCTCATACACACACACACACACACACACACACACACACACACACACACACACACACACATAGACACACACTCACACTCATACACGCACACACGCACGAACGCACGCACGCTCGCGCGCATGCTGCACGTACACACAAGCACTGCACCATCAAATAAAATACACTTGTACACTAATACAGTGCAGGTCGCCTAGGGAAAGTGGTGGTATATCAGGGGGTAGTGGTGCTGGTGATGATTTCAGGGGCTAGTCACTCAACAGGCCTGACCAGGAGCAGTCTGCTGCGCCCGACAATTGCAGGTGAAGGGCTCTGACAGGTGTAGGGCTCTGCCAGGTGAAGGGCTCCTGGCTCATCAGCAGTGCTGTCAGACCACAAGACAAACACGCCCACCACACGCCCACACACACACACACACACACACCACACACACACACCACACACGCACGCACACACACACACACACACACACACACACACACACACACACACACACACACACACACACACACACACCACACACACACATGCGCGCGCTATAGACCTATCTCAATATTATCCACTTTGTCTAAACTACTCGAAAAACATGTTCAAACACACCTATATTTTCATCTTAAATATTACGATCTGATTAATGAAAATCAATCAGGTTTTTGAGAAAATCACTCTTTGTCACACTGCTCCTGTACAACTTATCGATAGATGTCTTACGAATAGTAGCAATAATGACCTTACTGGAATTCTTTTTGTAGATTTTTCAAAAGCGTTTGACGTTTTAAACCACTCCCTTCGAATAAAAGAAAAAGCTTATGTGTTATAAAGTATTGAATACAGCCTTAAAATTCTTTACCTCGTTTCCCACTGATCGTCAGCAGTTTTTGAAATTAACTCCAAAAGGCCAAAGTTACTCCCTTTAAAATTTGGTGTCCGTTAGGGGTCAGAATTAGGGCCCCTACTCTTTTCTATTTACATAAATGACTTACCATTGTTTATAGAATGTTGTTGTGAAATATTTGCTGATGATACCTCCTTATAATCTCATACTAGTAACCCTAGTGAACTGGTAAGTAACCTGCAGAAAAATATCAACAAGCTAATAACATGGACAGAAATGAATCATATGTCCCTCGATATTAATAAAAGCAAATGCGTGTATGTCACAACACGTCAAAACGACAAAAAATGAAATCCTCATTCGCGCCATTACATGCCCAAGGACATAAGACTGAAGAGGTTACATCGCATAAAGTTTTAGGTGTTATCATTCACAACGATTTATCTTGGTCTTACCACATTGCGGATCTTGGAAAACGTATTTCTAAGAGAATATATCAACTTAAGAAAAAAATTCTAAAACTTCCTTCCAGAAAGATCTTCTTTCATACGTACATCCTTTCTCTTATCAATTATGCATCCACGTTATGGGATAATGCCAGTGAAACTAATATGAAACTAGTAAGTCGTCTGCATAAAAGGGCCATTAAATTAATTCAGCTGAAATACAATACCATGACAAAGAGTGATTACAAAACTTTCAATATTCTTCCATTTAAACACAGACTCTACTTCAACAAATGCTTGTGCGTGTACAATGTAATGAATGGCTCGGCCCCAAAGAAAATCATTGAAAGCTTTGACTTCAATAGTTCCAGACATACACATAAACTGTCTCTTCCCAGACCTCGAAGCAATCTTTACGAATCAAGTTTTCTGTATTATGGAGGGACTGCATGGAATAATTTGCCTTCCTCCATAAAATCATGTCCCTCAAAACACATTAAAAAAAAGTACTAAAAATGCATCTGATAGAATCTCTGCACATCAATTAAAGTCATTTCCATCAATACGATCCCCTTATCCCCATCTGCCTCCTCCCCCCCCCCCCCCTTTCTCTCTCTCTCTGTCTCTCTGTCTGTCTGTCTGTCTCTCTCTCTCTCTCTCTCTCCTCTCTCTCTCTGTTGTGTGTGTGTGTGTGTGTGTGTGTGTGTGTGTGTGTGTGTGTGTGTGGCGCGCTTGAACTTGATGTTCCAACAATAGTTTCATTATTGGTTCATATTTCATATGAGAGTTATGTATTTGCATATAGAAATTCTGTGCTTTTAAAAGGTTGTGTGCTTTTTAACAAAACGCGTTTTTGTTGTTGTTGAGTTTGTGGTCATATGTTGTATTAGTTTCTTTCTTGTTTATGAGGGCAGGATGTAAAAAAAAGCTGGAAAGCTTATTCTTTGACCCTCAATAAAGACAATTTTGACTTGACTTGACTTGACTTGACTTGACAGAGAGAGAGAGACAGACAGAGACTGAAACAGAGACAGAGACAGTGAGAAGGAGACAGACAGAGAGAGAGAGAGAGGAGGGAGAGAGAGAGAGAGAGAGAGAGAGAAGAGAGAGAGACAGACAGACAGACAGACAGACAGACAGACAGACAGACAGAAAGAGACAGGGAGAGACTGAGAGAGAGAGGAGGGAAGGGTTTTCGCCATTTATTATCAGATTGACAAAAGACAAAGGAATTATAGTATCTTGGGATACTGTTAATATAGTATTTGTATTTCAGAAAGAGGGAGGGAAGGAGGGAGAGAGGGAGGGAGACAGGTAGACAGAGAGAGAGAGAGAGAGTGAGAGGAGAGAGAGAGCGAGGGAAGAGAGGAGGAGAGAGAGGAGAAAGAGGAGGGAGATAATAGGCTAAAACGCCATTTATTATCAGATTAATTTTTTTAATGTGTTATATTATCTTGGGATATTGTTAATATTGAATTTGTATTTCAGTGAGAGACAGAGAGGTGTTTGTGTGTGTGTGGGGGGGGGGGGGGAGGGGGAGGAGGAGGACCACGCGCAGAGGCGTGCAAAGAAAGTCGCGAGAAACAAGTCCCATTTCCGAACTCACCATCTCCGACCTCTCTATCCTTCTCTAACCGTCATTACGGAGTGGAGTGGGTCGTTGACACCCTCAGCCATTACCAGCCCATTAAAGACGCCGCCAGTGTCTTCATATTCCACCCCATCTTTCTCTAACCTCTGAGTAACCTTTGCCTCACAACCCCGAGGGGGCTGACATAGAACATGGACAAAGATAGTCATGAAACACCTCGCTTCCCCCATTTCCCGGCACGTCCGCCCAGTAGTTACCGGTTGGTCAGCTCCTCGGGGCACTGATTCTCATTGCATCCTCTACCCAGATAGCGGACTTTACTAAGAATGGCCGGATGGAGAGAGCGAGATGAAGCACGATGACCTCCTCACCTTGGTTTGGTGTTCAGTTGCACGCTGCCCATCTTTCCAGCCAGTTAGACTTGCCTGCTCAGAAGCTTCCAAATGTTGTTATTACTGTTTTCAAAATCATCTTTAAGAAACAGGAGATGTTTTACTATTTTGCATGAAAAACACCTGTCAGATTACGTCATCAATGTCAGCATATTGTTGACACAGCAAGATCGTTTATAAATCATTCAGGACAAAACAAACCCATCCTCTCTGGACAGTTTATTTGTGTGTGTGTGTGTGTGTGTGTGTGTGTGTGTGTGTGTGTGTGTGTGTGTGTGTGTGTGTGTGTGTGTGAGAGGAGGAATGTGTGTGTGTGTGTGTGTGTGTGTGTGTGTTTTCTCTCTCTCTCTCTCCCCTCTCTCTCTCTCTCTCTCTCCTTTGAGTGGATATGACATACATGTTCAGATATCTAATTCTTCTCCAAATCAATCTGTTTGTACAATTTTTGAACTAATTACCAGTAACATGCTCAAAGTGTATTCATATTAGTAAAACAGGTTTTGATGAAACAAAACAAAACAAAACAAAACAAAACAAAACAAAAACAAAAACAAAAAGTCATCAAATATTTGGATCAACTCGATCTCTAACGCCTCCAACCCACATCCCTACCCCCACCATTATTGCAGCGGGAGACAAACATTATTGACGTGCTTATTTTTCTGAACGTTTAGTATTTCCTCAATCTGTCTGTGATTCAGTCAAAACCGATGTATTTTTCCATATTGGTCTACCTTTATTCCAAAAATGGGACAGCTATGCCCTCTATAAGAATATTCCATGGTCCAAATGTAAGCACAGTTTGCATCATGGGTTTGTGAACCTGCCTTTAAGTCAGGGGGAAATAAACGATTCCATATGAGAACTGATGAAACCTCAGATCAATACAGCCCATCACTTTTCCCCATATGATTTATCTTATAAGTTAAAACAAATATTACAAGCAACCAAAACATTAATTGTCAAATATTCCTCAACTAAGATTTGAATGGTTTTCCTTTGTAGAGGGAAACAAACCGCAGCATTTTCAAAGTTTTACACCCTGTTGCGAACTTTTAGATGGGATGGCTCAGTTTAAGGAAAACTCAATAACTGGCATGGTACACGTTAAAAAGAATTGTGGGTGACAGAATTTTGAAAACATTCCCATGGAGAATAAACAAATGGACAACAACAACGCACAAACAGTAAATAAGAGGATCAGTCCTCAAGACTGACGTGCCATGGAATGATTTCCTTTCTTCACCCCCGTCTCTTCACATCCGTTCATTCTGCTCCACTCGAAGTGAACAATCTCGTAGCATGAAATACAAACTGTGTGTAAACAAATTTGCTTTCTGTTATTCAGAACAGAAAGAGAATAGGTCACTAGGTGCTCAACAATTAACCAATGTTTATGACTTGCCACTGTTTAAAAGAATATTGCAGCCAAACATTAAAATGTTCTGATGATAAATTACAACAGAATTTTAAAAAATCCTGACCATGTCAGTGTCTTTCTCTCCCAAGACAATGTAGCTCATCAGGCATAAGGCGGAAACCCGGCCCATAAAATAATGTTCTGGTGGTTTCAGGTTGGTTTGTGTCGTTTCCGGTTTAATTTCTCTGATTGTCAGGCCAAATGGCAGCTCTAATCGATAAGGCAAGCAGCGAAATCAGCGCCAATCTCACGGGGACGGGAAGCTTGTTTGAAAATATTGACAGATCACAGGCCACGGCGGTGTTTCATTGTGATGCCTGTGCAGAAATCAATTTTATTTCTGCCAACGGGTTTTCGAGACGGGTGGCACGTCAAGCACAGAACAATCAACTCGGGGGTTCCAAAGTTCAAGTTGGAACGAGGAAAGGAACAGACTGAGATTGATTCACTCTTGACACTTGGAACCAATGATAATTTGGTTGAAAGTATGAAACACAAATATACATAAATAGATATATATTTCTTAAATTCATTTGTCTTTCATGCATACATTTTATATGGAACTCACGTGTGTGCGCATGCATACAGCTATTTATGTAAAGTGTGCTGTACATTTGACATTTGGAATTGGCTGTTATTGTTGATGTCATTACTATTATCACAATGTTAAGAAGAAAGACATTGCAGTATTTGATCGTTTTGTACAGGCAGAAACTGGATGGCTTCACATTTTCGTCGTGGAGATCTGAAGCGGGTGTCAAATGCAGAGACAATAATCCCCATGACCAGTGAGGGGAATGCTGAATACAGTTTCCAGAAAAAGAGTAAATAATGTTTATCGGTTGCAATAAAATGACTTTAAAAAATCAGTACGATCGTGCTGGCCTGAATTCAAGCTCATTATTTAGATGCGCTTTGAAGCTCTTGGCAATCCTGGCCGACCGCCAGGGTATCATCTCACACGTGCTCTATCTAGTAAGCACAACTGCCAACGAACAGGAACACGGTATGTGTAGCCAATAACTGTCGTGACAGCCTCAAGCTGTCGGAATGAAATGTCAAAGACCCGTTTTAAATAATGGATTCTAATGCAATATCACATAGCCTAACTCTGTCTCTGTTTCTGTCTGTCTGTCTGTCTGTCTGTCTGTCTGTCTGTCTGTCTCTCTCTCTCTCTCTCTCTCTCTCTCTCTCTCTCTCTCTTTATCTCTTATATGAGTATTGCTGTTCATTTTCAGCAGGTCTGTGGATGAAATTTCAGTATCTTCCAGGAAAACATCCCGCTGCTCCTACCCTTTAGTTTAGCTGGCCACTGGGAGGAGATGGACGAGGTGAGGAGTGAGGGAGGTGTTTAGCATTGTTGAAAGTAATGTCTTCTGTTTTTGTTTTTTTTATCAAATAACAGCTTTTTCAGTTGGATGGTTCATTTATTCACAGTCTGTAAATCCACGTTGATGGATTCAAATTCTAAATGAATAATTTGAATCAGTAGATCAATGATTATCAGTAGAACAGAACAAAATTAAAAGCAGAAGCAAAGCAGGGCAACACAAAAGAAAATGGAAGGTGGGGATAGGTCAGAGGATGGGGTGGGGGTGGGGGGGGGGGTGACAGGAAATGGGAAGGATTAGGGGACAGATAGTGATGCTTCGGCAACCGGAAAATATTGTATGGGGAAAGGGGATCCGATGCGCGGGGGAGGGGGAGGGGAGGGAACAGAGACATATGGTTTAGGCGAACAGAAAGCATTGTGTGGGTACAGAAGATGGGGAGGAGTGAGTGGGTGGACAAAGAAGTGGACTTTAGGGATGGGAAAGTATTTCATGAGGAAAGGGAATGGCGTGGAGTAGGGCAGAAGTAAGCCGGGTTTAAATGATGAGAAAGGGTATACAAGAAACAACCGATTGTATGAAGTGAATGCAGACAGGCCAGATTGACAATCGAACCTTTGAACTGAACCGAGTTTGCTCTTTTCGTTGTGTGCAGTACGAAAATGCCAGCTCACGACCCCCAGGAATGCTGATGGAGATGTTGAGTGAGAGTCGCGTGGCGCCCATATAGCAGACTTGGATCGTGACAGTTTGGCACAAGCGGATAGACGCCATGAGGGTAATCAGTACCTGATCATTCCAAGTGATCAGCCTCTATGATCAGTATCGGAAAAACGTCAGTCCCGGCCTTGTCGATACGTAGCCTCAAGGAAAGTGACAAATCCTTAAGAGAATCATATTTTGAAAAAAAGGCAATGCTGAGCTTCTCTCTCTCTCTCTCTCTCACACACACACACACACACACACACACACACACACACACACACACACACACACACACACACACACACGCACACACACACACACATACACACACACACTCTCTTTATCAGTCATTTCCCAACATGAAGACTGCAAGTAATCTGTCAATAAATCTGTCATTATCTCTCTCTCTCTCTCTCTCTCTCTCTCTCTCTCTCTCTCTCTCTCTTCTCTCTCCCCCCCCCCTCTCTGTCTCTCTCTTTCCACAAGATGGTGCCCTACATTTTTCCTTCTTCCTTTCTGTTCTTAATTTTCTTCAAACCATCCCTGCATGCAGACTCTATCTCTCGCCCTCGCCTTCCCACTCAATTTCTTATCTCTCTCCAAAGTGCATTTTTTTTTATATAGTCCGCCTATTGGAATTTGAGAGTTCCCAGCCGTGAAAAAAGACGCTGCTGTAACAAAAAGTGCACAGTATCAGAAAGTAAGCGGGGAAGCTTGGGGAAATCGGCGGAAGACAGTCTTTGAACTCACCTCCCTTTTCTTCACTTACCTGTTACCTGGAATGTTGATCTAGTGTACTGACTTGGCTGTTGTGTACAGTCCACTACGCGCGCGGCGCGCGCGCGCGTGGGGTGTGTGTGTGTGTGTGTGTGTGATTGGGGGGAGGATAGTGAAAGTGGAAAGGTATGTGTGTGTAGGTAAGTGGAAAGGTATGTGTGTGTATGCTGCTTCTATGCATGCATGTATAAATGTGTGTGTGTGTGTGTGTGTGTGTGTGTGTGTGTGTGTGTGTGTGTGTGTGTGTGTGTGTGTGTGATGAAACACCTCGCTTCCCCCATTTCCCGGCATGTCCGCCCAATAGTAACCGGTTGGTCAGCTCTCAGGGCACTAATTCTCACTACAGCCTCTATCAAAATGGCGGACTTTACTTAGTATGGGTGGATGGAGACAAATGGAGTACTACGACTGCTGCATCTTTGCTAAGGCTTGGTGTTTGGTCGTGCACTGCCCAGCCTCCCGCCAGTTAGACTTCCCAGCTTAGAAGCTGCCAAATGTTATTATTACTGTTTTTACAATCAATGTCTAGAAAAAGGAAATTTTTACTGTTTGTAGGAAACACTAATCAGATTATGTCATCAATGTCAGCATATTGTTGCCGCTGCAGGTTCTTTTATAATCATTCAGAAGAAAACAAACCCATCCTATCTGGACAGCTCATGGGGGTTTATGTGTGTGTGTCTCTCTCTTTTTGACCAGATGACATACATGGTCTGTATGTTTCATTCTCCCCAAAATTGATCTTTTTTGTACAATTTTTGAACAATAGCCAAGTAATTACCAGTAATACGCACAAAGTGTAGTCATATTATTCAAAAGGTTTGGACAAAACAAAAAGCAAAACAAACAAACAAACAAACACACTTAATAAAGATAAAAAAAACAAAATGTCACAGTCCTTTTAAAGATTTGTACCATCTTGATCTATAATGCCTCATACCCGCATCCCTACTGCCGCCACTTTTACAGTGGGAGATAAACGTTATAGAGGTGTTTATTGTCCTCAGAGTTCATTTTCCCCCAGTCTATCAGTGATTAAGTCGAAATCGACATATAAATCATTCTCTGTGTTGGTCTACCCTTATTCCAATAATGGGCCAGGTATGACTGCTATAAGTATATCCTGTTGCCACAGTGTAAGCAGAGTTTGCAACAAGGGTTCACGAACCTGCCTTTCAGACACAGGGAAAACAAATGGTTCTGTATCGGAACTGATGAAACCTCAGATAAATACAACCCATTGCTTTCCCCCATATGATTTGTTTTATAAGTTTAAACAATTATGTGAAACTACCAAAACAGTAACTGTCAAATATTCAAACTCATCAACTCAGATATGAATGACTTTCCCTTGTAGTGCGAAACAAACCATAGTATCTTCAAAGATTTACATCTCGTAGAAAGCTCTTTAGATGGGGTGGCTGTAATACTCAATATATTAGCATGGTACATGGCAAAAAGAATTGTGAGTGACAGAAATTTGTAAACATTCCCATTGAGAATAAGCAAATGAACAACAACTACGTACAATCAATAAATAAGGGGATCAGTTCTGAAGACTGATGCCATGGATTGACTTCCTGTTTCCCCCTCAGTCCCTTCCAATCCGCTCACTTTGCTCCCCCTCCAACTGAACAATCTCATGGCTTGAAATACAAACATGTGTAACAAATCAATTTTTGCTTCCTGTGATTTAAAACAGATACAGAACAGGTCACTGGGTACTCAACAAATATTCAATGGTTATGACTTGCCATTGTGTAACAATGCAGTTATACATCAAAATGTGCTGATAATAATTATAACAATATTGAAAAAAATCCTGACCATGTCAATGTCTTTCTCTCCCAAGACAATGCAGTTCGTGAGGCATATGGCGGAAACCCGGCCCATAAAATAATGTTTTGGTGATTTTAGTCTGGTTTGCCAGTTTCCGGTTCAATTTCTCTGATTGTCAGGCCAAATGGCAGCTCTAATTGATAAGGCAAGCAACGAGATCGGCGTCAGTCTCACGGGAACGGGAAGCTTGTTTGAAAATATTGACAGATCACAGGCCATGGCGGTTTTTCATTGTGATGTCTGTGCTGAAATCAATTTCTTTCTTCCATCGGGTTTTAGAGACGGGTGGCACGTAGGGCACAAAATAATTAGCTCTGGGGATTCAAAGTTCAAGTTGGGAATAAGAAGAGAGCAGATTCAGTCTTGAAACTTTGAACCTATGGTGATTTGGTTTAAAGTATGAAATGCAAGTATACACCAATAGACATAATTCTTTGACTCATTTATCTTTCATGCATGTATGCATTTTATATGGAACTTACGTGTGTGCACATATGCATACAGGCATCTATGTATAGCATGCTGTACATTTGTCCATGGTACTTCACATGTTTTATCTTGTATGCATCAAGAATTAATGGGAAACGCCATGGAAATGGCTATTATTGTTGATGTCATTAATATTATTACTACGTTAACAAGAAAGGCACTGTAGTCTTTGATCGTTTAGTACAGGCAGAAACTGGATGGCTTCACAATTTCGTCATGGAGTTCTGAAGCAAGTGTCAAATGCAGAGAACAATAATGTCCAGACCAATGAGGGGAATGCTAAATATAACAGCTTCCAAAAAAGAGTAAACAATGTTTATAGGTTGCAATAAATGACATTTAAAAAAAACAGGATGATCGTGCTGGCCTGAATTCGAGCTCATTATTTAGATGCGTTTTGAAGCTCTTGGCAACCCTGGCCGAGCGCCAGGATATTATCTCACACGTGCATTGTCTGGTAAGCACAACTGCCAACATACAGGAACACGGTATGTGTAGCCAATATCTGTCTTGACAGTCTCAAGCTGTAGGAATGAAATTTAAAAGACCCCTTTTAAATAATGGATTCTAATGTAATATCACATAGCTTAACTCTGTCTCTGTCTCTCTGTCTTTTTGTCTGTCTGTCTGTCTGTCTCTGTCTGTCTGTCTGTCTGTCTGTCTGTCTGACTCTCTCTCCTCTCTCTCTCTCTTCTCTCTCAAATGAATATTGCTGTTCACTTTCGGTAGATCTGTGGATGAAATTCCAGAATCTTCAAGGAAACCTCCCGCTGCCCCTTCCCTTTAGTCTGGTTAGACAGCAAGAGGAGGTGGACAAGGTGGGGAGTGGTGGCAGTGTTTTGCGTTATTTAAAACAAAGTCTTGCTTTTAATTTTTCATCGAATAAAAGCTTGTTTTCGGTTGGTTGGTTCATTTATTCATAGTCTGTAAATCCACGTTGATGGATTCAAATTCTAAATGAATTATTTGAATCAGTAGATCAATGATTATCAGTAGAACAGAATAAAATTAAATGCAGAAGCAAAGCAGCACAACACAAAAGAAAAGAGAAGGTAGGGGTAGGTCAGAGGATGGGGTGGGGGTGGGGTGTGACAGGAAATGGGAAGGATTAGGGGACAGATAAGTGATGCTTCGGCGACCGAAAAATCTTGTATGGGGAAAGGGGATCCGATGGGCGCGGGGGGGGGGGGGGGGGGGGGGGACTGAGAAATAGGGTTTAGGCGAACAGAATGCATTGTGTGGGGACAGAAGATGGGGAGGAGTGTGTGGGTGGACAAAGAAGTGGACTTTAGGGGATGGGAAAGTATTTCATGAGGAAAGGGAATGGCGTGGAGTAGGGCAGAAGTAAGCCGGGTTTAAATGATGAGAAAGGGTATACAAGAAAGAACCGATTGTATGAAGTGAATGCAGACAGGCCAGTTTGACAATCGAACCTTTGAACTGAACCGAGTTTGCTCTTTTCGTTGTGTGCTGTACACAAATGCCAGCTCACGACCCCCAGGAATGCAGGCGGAGATGTGGAGTGAGAGTCACGTGGCGCCCATACAGCAGATTTGGACCATGACAGCTTGGCACAAGCAGATAGACTCCATGAGGGTAATCAGTACCTTCTCCCTCTCCAAACTTCAATTTTTGTCTTTGGTTTATTTCAGCCTATTGGAATTTGAGAGTTCCCAGCCATGAAAACAGACCCTACTGTAACACAAAGTGCACAGCGTCAGAAAGTAAGCAGGGAAGCT
>CM065731.1:31798547-31803547 GCA_033310375.1 Conus canariensis | reverse complement strand
TGTGCACGCACGTGTGCATACACACACACACACACACACACACACACACACACACACACACACACACACACACACACACACTCACACACTCACACACACATATGCGTGCGCTCACACACACATGCACACACATACACACATACACACACATGCACACACATGTACACACACACACATACACTCATATGCACGCACACTCACACACACACACACACACACACACACACACACACACACACACACACACACACACACACACACACACACACACTCGTGCATGCACGATTTTGCACACACAACACACATGCACACATACACACATGCATGCATACATTCTCTCTCGCTCTCTCTCTCTCTCTCTCTCTCTCTCTCTCTCTCTCTCACACACACACACACACACACACACACACACACACACACACACACACACACACACACATGCTTATACATTCACTCAAACATACACACACACTCACGTGCGTGTGCACGTGCGCACACACACACATACAGACACACACACACACACACACACACACACACACACACACACACACACACATTTTTGAAAGTGTCCACAGAGTAGTCTACTGTTCCTTCAAACAAACTACACTGTTACACTAATACAGTGTAGGTCGCCATTGAACACTCGTACATGGAAAACTAGTGGTACGTCAGGGGGTAGTGGTGCTGGTGATGATTTCATGGGCTAGTCACTCGACAGGCCTGACCAGAAGCAGCGTGCTGCGCCCGACAATTGCAGTTGAAGGGCTCTGCCAGGTGTAGGGCTCTGCCAGGTGTAGGGCTCTGCCAGGTGAAGGGCTTTACCAGGTGTAGGGCTCTGCCAGATGTAGGGCTCTACCAGGTGTAGGGCTCTGCCAGGTGAAGGGCTCTGCCAGGTGTAAGGCTCTACCAGGTGTAGGGCTCTGCCAGGTGAAGGGCTCTGCCTGGTGTAGGGCTCTACCAGGTGTAGGGCTCTGCCAGGTGAAGGGCTCTGCCAGGTGTAGGGCTCTGCCAGGTGAAGGGCTCTGCCAGGTGAAGGGCTCTGCCAGGTGAAGGGCTCTGCCAGCTGTAGGACTCCTGGCTCATCAGCAGTGCTGTCAGACCACCAAGACAACACACGTCCACCTCCATCCACCATTGTTGGACAACTGGGGAGGTGATGTGGGAGAGGGAGAGAAAGATAAATGGTGGAGAGAGAAAGTGAAAGACAGATAGGGAAAGAGAGAGAGTGGAGATGAGAGAGAGAGAGAGAGAGAGAGAGAGAGAGAGAGAGAGAGAGAGAGAGAGAGAGTAAGCTACTGAGAGAGAGAAGGCAGAAAGAGGGAGAGAGGTTTTGGGTTTAATTATCATCAAATTGTCATATCAATTAAAAGGAAAATTTCATGTAATCTTGGGATAATGTTAATGTTGAAATTGTATTTTAAACAGAGAGAGAGAGAGGTGTTTGTGTGTTGTGTGTGTGTGTGTGTGTGTGTGTGTGTGTGTGTGAGAGAGAGAGAGAGAGAGAGAGAGAGAGAGAGAGAGAGAGAGAGCAACAGAAAGTAGCGGCGCTTCAGCAAAGAAAGTCGAGAGAAACAAGTCCAATTTCCGAACTCACCCTATTCCAGCTCCCTACCCTTCCCTAACCGTCATTACAGAGTGGAATGGCTCGTTGACACTCTCAGCCATTACCAGCCCATTAAAGACGCTGCCAGTGTCTTCATATTCCACCCCATCTTTCTCTAACCTCTTAGTAACCTTTGCCTCGCAACCCTGAGGGGGCTGACATAGAACATGGACAAAGATAGTCATGAAACACCTCGCTTCCCCCATTTCCCAGCATGTCCGCCCAATAGTTACCGGTTGGTCAGCTCTCAGGGCACTAATTCTCACTACAGCCTCTATCAAAATGGCGGACTTTACTTAGTATGGGTGGATGGAGACAAATGGAGTACTACGACTGCTGCATCTTTGCTAAAGTTTGGTGTTTGGTCGTGCACTGCCCAGCCTCCCGGCCAGTTAGACTTTCCAGCTTAGAAGCTTCCAAATGTTATTATTACTGTTTTTACACTCAATGTCTAGAAAAAGGACATTTTTACTGTTTGCATGAAATACTAATCAGATTATGTCATCAATGTCAGCATATTGTTGACGCTGCAGGTTTTTATAATCGTTCAGAACAAAACACACCCTTCCTATCTGGACAGCTCATGGGGGTTTATGTGTGTGTGTCTCTCTTTTTGACCAGATGAAATACATGGTCTGTATGTTTAATTCTCCCCAAAATTAATCTTTTTTGTACAATTTTTGAACAATAGCCAAGTAATTACCAGTAATATGCAAAAAGTGTAGTCATATTAGTCTAAAAGTTTGGACAAAACAAAACAAAGCAAAAAAAGCAAACAAATAAACACACATGATGACAACAACAAAAAAGAAAATGTCACAATCCTTTAAAGATTTGTACCATCTTGATCTATAATGCTTCCAACCTGCATCCCTACTACCGCCACTTTTGCAGTGGGAGATAAACGTTATAAAGGTGTTCATTGTCCTCAGAGTTCATTTTCCCCCAGTCTATCAGTGATTCAACCGAAATCGACATATAAATCATTCTCTGTGTTTGTCTACTCTTATTCCACTAATGGGCCAGGTATGACCACTATAAGTATACCATGTTACCACAGTGTAAGCAGAGTTTGCAACAAGGGTTCACGAACCTGCCTTTCAGACACAGGGAAAACAAATGGTTCTGTATCGGAACTGATGAAACCTCAGATAAATACAATCCATTGCTTTCCCCCATATGATTTATTTTATAAGTTTAAACAATTATGTGAAACTACCAAAACAGTAACTGTCAAATATTCCAACTCGTCAACTCAGATTTGAACGACTTTCCCTTGTAGTGCGAAACAAACCGTAGTATCTTCAAAGTTTTACACCTCGTAGAAAGCTCTCTAGATAGGGGTGGCTATAATACTCAATATATTAGCATGGTACATGGCAAAAAGAATTGTGAGTGTGAGAATTTTGGAAACATTCCCATTGAGAATAAGCAAATGAACAACAACTACGTTCAATCAATAAATAAGGGGATCAGTTCTGAAGACTGATGCCATGGACTGACTTCCTATTTCCCCCTCAGTCCCTTCCTATCCGCTCACTTTGCTCCACTCCAACTGAACAATCTCATGGCTTGAAATACAAACATGTGTAACAAATCAATTTTTGCTTCCTGTGATTTAAAAGATACAGAACAGGTCACTGGGTACTCAACAAATATTCAATGGTTATGACTTGCCACTTGTGTAAAAATGCAATTATACATCAAAATGTGCTGATAGTAATTATAACAATATTGAAAAAAATCCTGACCATGTCAAACTCTTTCTCTCCCAAGACAATGCAGTTCGTGAGGCATATGGCGGAAACCCGGCCCATAAAATAATGTTTTGGTGATTTTAGTCTGGTTTGCACAGTTTCCGGTTCAATTTCTCTGATTGTCAGGCCAAATGACAGCTCTAATTGATAAGGCAAGCAACGAGATCGGCGTCAGTCTCACGGGAACGGGAAGCTTGTTTGAAAATATTGACAGATCACAGGCCGTGGCGGTATTTCATTGCGATGTCTGTGCTGAAATCAATTTCTTTCTTCCATCAGGTTTTAGAGACGGATGGCACGTCGGGGATAAAATAATTAGCTCTGGGGTTCCAAAGTTCAAGTTGGGAATAAGAAGAGAGCAGACTCAGTCTTGAAACTTTGAACCTATGGTGATTTGGTTTAAAGTATGAAATGCAAATATACACCAATAGACATAATTCTTTGACTCATTTATCTTTCATGCATGTATGCATTTTATATGGAACTTACGTGCGTGCGAGTATGCATACAGGTATCTATGTATAGCGTGCTGTACATTTGTCCATAGTCTTGACATATTTTATCTTGTATGCATCAAGAATTAATGGGAAACGCCATGGAAATGGCTATTATTGTTGATGTCATTAGTATTATTACTACGTTAACAAGAAAGGCACTGTAGTCTTTGATCGTTTAGTACAGGCAGAAACTGGATGGCTTCACAATTTCGTCATGGAGTTCTGAAGCGAGTGTCAAATGCACAGAACAATAATATCCAGACCAGTGAGGGGAATGCTAAATATAACCGCTTCCAAAAAAAAGAGTAAACAATGTTTATCGGTTGCAATAAATGACATTTAAAAAAAACAGGATTATTGTGCTGGCCTGAATTCAAGCTCATTATTTAGATGCGCTTTGAAGCTCTTGGCAACCCTGGCCCAGCGCCAGGATAATTATCTCACACGTGCATGGTCTGGTAAGCACAACTGCCAACGAACAGGAACATGGTATGTGTAGCCAATATCTGTCATGACAGTCTCAAGCTGTAGGAATGAAATGTCAAAGACCCCTTTTAAATAATGGATTCTAATGCAATATCACATAGCCTAACTCTGTCTCTGTCTGTCTTTTTGTCTGTCTGTCTGTCTCTGTCTGTCTGTCTGTCTGTCTGTCTGTCTCTCTCTCTCTCTCTCTCTCTCTCTCTCTCTCTCTCTCTCTCTCTCTCAAATGAATATTGCTGTTCACTTTTGGTAGGTCTGTGGATGAAATTTCAGAATCTTCAAGGAACACCCCCCCCCCCCCCCCATGCTCCTCTTTAGTCTGGTTAGACAGCAAGAGGAGGTAGACAAGGTGAGGAGTGGAGGCAGTGTTTTGCATTGTTTAAAACAATGTCTTGCTTTTTTTTTTTTTCATCGAATAAAAGCTTCTTTTCGGTTGGTTGGTTCAATTATTCATAGTCTGTAAATCCACTTTGATGGATTCAAATTCTAAATGAATGATTTGAATCAGTAGATCAATGATTATCAGTAGAACAGAACAGAATTAAAAGCAGAAGCAAAGCAGGACAACACAAAAGAAAATGGAAGGTGGGGATAGGTCAGAGGATGGGGTGGGGATGGGGTGACAGGAAATGGGAAGGATTAGGGGACAGATAGTGA
>CM065731.1:31783547-31788547 GCA_033310375.1 Conus canariensis | reverse complement strand
GTAAATAATGTTCAACGGCTGCAATAAATGATTTTTTTTAAAGCATCATGATCATGCTGGCCTGAATTCAAGCTCATCATTTAAATGCGCTTTAAAGCACCCGGCAAGCCTGGCCGACCGCCAGGGTATCATCGCACACGTTCACTGTCTGGTAATCACAACTGCCAACGAACAGGAACAAGATGTGTGTAGCCAGTAACTGTGGTCTCCCTCTGTCTGTCTCTGTCTCTGTCTCTGTCTCTCTCTGTCTCTCTGTCTGTCTGTCTGTCTGTCTCTCTCTCTCTCTCTCTCTCTCTCTCTCTCAAAGAAAAAAAAGTATTGCTGTTCATTTTCGGTAGGTCTGTGTATGAAATTTCAGTATCTCCAAGGAAACCCCCGCTGCTCCTTCCCTTTAGTCTGGTTAGACAGCAAGAAGAGATGGACAAGGTGGGGAGTGGGGGTGGGGTATACAGCATTCTTGAAAGTAATGTCTTGCTTTTTTTTTTTTTTAATCAAATAAAAGCTTTTTCAGTTGGTTTGTACATTTATTCATAGTCTGCGTATCCACGTGGATGAAGTTGAAATTCTAAAACAATAAATTGAATAAGTAGATCAATGATTATCAGTAGAACAGACAACAAACAAAACAAAACAAAAAAGCAAAAACCAAGCGGGTTGTTACGGTAAAAATGGCCTGTCCTCATTTACACTGTACAAACAGATTTTTCCGTAACAACCCGCTATTGCCGCGGCCCGTTGTTGCCGCAACCCGTTATTGCCGCAACCCAGGAATGTACAAACGTAATAGGTGAAAAAAAAAAAAAAAACCTGACGTCGAAATGATGACGACATTGTGACGTAATCTCTCTCGCGCTCTCTCTCTCTCTCTCTCTCTCTCTCTCTCTCTGTCAGTATTCTACGACCTAGAATCGTCGAATCGTCTGTGTCGTTACTGCTGGTTAAGTTAGATCTAGTGCTTGGCCACTAGCTTACTCACGTGACTTGGGCGCTCTTTTTTTTTTTTTTTTTTTGCGGCAATAACGGTTGCGGCAACAACGGGCCGCGGCAATAGCGGGTTGCGGCAATAGCGGGTTGCGGCAATAGCGGGTTGCGGCAATAACGGGTTGCGGCAATAACGGGTTGCGGCAACAACGGGCCGCGGCAATAGCGGGTTGCGGCAATAGCGGGTTGCGGCAATAGCGGGTTGCGGCAACAACGGGCCGCGGCAATAGCGGGTTGCGGCAATAACGGGTTGCGGCAACAACGGGCCGCGGCAATAGCGGGTTGCGGCAATAACGGGTTGCGGCAACAACGGGCCGCGGCAATAGCGGGTTGCGGCAATAGCGGGTTGCGGCAATAGCGGGTTGCGGCAACAACGGGTTGCGGCAACAACGGGCCGCGGCAATAGCGGGTTGCGGCAATAGCGGGTTGCGGCAATAGCAGGTTGCGGCAATAGCGGGTTGCGGCAATAGCGGGTTGCGGCAATAACGGGTTGCGGCAACAACGGGTTGCGGCAACAACGGGCCGCGGCAATAGCGGGTTGCGGCAATAGCGGGTTGCGGCAATAACGGTTTGCGGCAACAACGGGTTGCGGCAACAACGGGCCGCGGCAATAGCGGGTTGCGGCAACAACGGGCCGCGGCAATAGCGGGTTGCGGCAACAACGGGCCGCGGCCATAGCGGGTTGCGGCAACAACGGGCCGCGGCAATAGCGGGTTGCGGCAACAACGGGCCGCGGCAATAGCGGGTTGCGGCAACAACGGGCCGCGGCAATAGCGGGTTGCGGCAACAACGGGCCGCGGCAATAGCGGGTTGCGGCAATAACGGTTGCGGCAACAACGGGCCGCGGCAATAGCGGGTTGCGGCAATAACGGTTGCGGCAACAACGGGCCGCGGCAATAGCGGGTTGACCCCATTTTTACAATAGAACCTTTGAATGGACTCGAGTTTGCTCTTTTCGTTGTGTGCAGTATGAAAGGTGTCACGTCACGACCCCCAGGGCTGCAGGCGGAGATGTGGAGTGAGAGTCACGTGGCGCCCGTACAGCAGACTTGGAGCGTGACAGCTTAGTGGCAGGAGCAGATAGACACCATGAGGGTGATCAGCACCTGTTCGTTCCAAATGACTGGGCTCTGTGATCAGGTTCGGCAGAACATCAGTCCCAGTCCTTATCGAATCGATCCCTAGAATTATCGAAGGTGACAAATCCGAAAGAAAATCGTTTCTTGAAAAAGGCAATGCTGAGCCTCTCTCTCTCTCTCTCTCTCTCTCTCTCTCTCTCTCTGGCACACACACACACACACACACACACACACACACACACACACACACACACACACACACACACAGAGGGAGAAACAGAGAGAGGTGGTGCGGGGGGGGGGGGGGGAGGGGGGGGAGGGACAACCGAATCCGAGTGATTGCTCTCACATTTATGTCTTTGATGTAGCGGAGCCTACGGAAAAAAACCCAGCAACAACAAGAACCGGTGAAGAGTGACATTGCAATGCTATCGGCTTTTCTCTCGAGTAAAGAAGTGGGATTTTCACACAGATAAACCTGACACGACATAATAATTACACAGTACAATAAAACAAAAAACGGTACAATGCATTATGATGTTTAACAATACAATGCGGTATAAAACTAGCGAACTAGAAAAAATATATAGCTAAGGTTGGTTTCCTCACTGGATATTTTTTTATGTGTGAAAAGAAGGGGGCAGGGAGGGATGGAGGGGTGGAGGGCAGAGAGAGAGGGGGGGGGGAAGGCGAGGGGGAAGAGGGAGACAGAGAGAGAGAGAGAGGAGAGAGACAGGGAGAGAGAGAGAGAGAGAGAGAGAGAGAGAGAGAGAGAGAGAGAGAGAGAACACTGAACACTGAGAAAGAGAGAGAGAGAGAGAGAGAGAGAGAGAGAGAGAGAACACTGAACACTGAGAAAGAGAGAAAATCAGAGAGAGAGAGAGAGAGAGAGAGAGAGAGAGAGAGAGAGAGAGAGAGAGAGAGCGGGGGGTGACTGAGGTAGGGGAGGAACTAGGGGATGAAGAATGAACAAGCATAATCAAGGGAGAGGGAAGGTTAGTGTGTGTAGGAAGGGGGGGGGGGGGGAGTGGGGGAAGAGGGGCGTGCGTTTTTGCATGGGTGTGCGTGCATGAGCGCATGCGTGGATGCGTGCGTACGTGCGTGCGTGCGCACTGCGTGCGTGCGTGCGCGCGCGCGTGTGTGTGGTGTGGTGTGTGTGTGTGTGTGTGTGTGTGTGTGTGTGTGTGTTGTGTGTTGTGTGTGTGGTGTGTGTGTGTGTGTGTGTGTGTGTGTGTGTGTGTATGTGTGTGTGTTGTGCTTGTGTGTGTGTGTGTGTGTGTGTGTGTGTGTGTGTGTGTGTGTGTTGTGCGTGTGTGTGTGTGTGTGTGTGTGTGTGTGTGTGTGTGTGTGTGTGTGTGTGTGTGTCTCTGTGTGTGTGTCTGTGTGTGTGTGTCTGTGTGTGAGTGAGTGTGAAAGGAAATAACCAAATGAAAGAGAGTGAGAAGTGGGAAAAAGGGAAGGATGGAGTAGTGGAGGACATGTATAACACCAGGCACAGGTATAGTTATAAAATCAGGCAATACGTACAAACATCAGACACACTAACAGCATGCAATCAGACGGTTTGCCGCATCTTGTCACAAAGGGATGCGTGAACCTGGAGCTAGCACGGGGGCGAAACTGTCTTCATGGCGAAGCCTTATCTGGCGTTTTATTTACAAAGAACTCAACATCCACTCTCCTCCCGCATCTACATTTCTTTCATCACTTCCAATTTTTACGAGTGCGTCAGGCATGCTAACTATGTCAACTCGGTTTATCTTTGGCATCATCGCCAGACAGGCGTTCACCGACTGGCACTATTCGGCTGCATGTATCGTTTCGGCAGCGCTTCTTTGAGCCTACACCGAGTAAGCCATTTTTGCTTCACTCGTATCTGATGGTCTGTTTGTTTGTGTGTGACTGAAGGCGGTATTTCACCCTTTGTTTGTGCGTCGGAGTATTATTCCAACAATAAACCACAAAATGGTGTTGCAGTAGACTTGATTTGATCGACATAATATATCCCCACTCAAAATTTGTTGGGATATTTTTTCAGCGGGACAAAAAGAAGTGTAAAGAAGTGTGAACATAATGAACTGAAGTATGCTATGCTACATATGATTGCCTGATAACATTCCCCTGTTTGAATCTTCCTGAGGGCGCTGTGTTACTATTGTTTCATGTGCAAACTCTGAAGGTTAGGAGTCCTTTGCACAGTTTCAGCCTTCAAATTACACAAAGCCCTGCAGGTCATTCTTGTTCTGTAGGGTTAAGGTTCAATTCCCACAGCCAAATGGACGTGGATGCAGCTTTGTGTTAGAGGTTCATTGTGTCTGGGGCACGGCATGATGGAAGGTGCAGCCTATCCCTTCCTCCTTCCGCCGCATTTCAGTTTCTCTGTACGGAATCAGCTACCCATTTACTGTTGGGTAGACAGAAAGGGTTTTCAAGCCGAAAAAGTCTGATCCCAATTGCAGTTTGTGCTCCTACCATTTGACACGGGTCCCTCTTTGTTGCTTCTGATTGACTCAAAACTCTTAAACAATAAAAAGAGAAGAAAAAGAGAGAAAAACTGCAGCAACCAAAGAATTAGAAAAAAAAACTGACCCTTCCGGGACTTACGCTCAAATTCACAACAGTCATCCATCCACACATCCGAATCAATAGTAAATCCAGTGCCGTATTCTTTCACTTTATTGTTGCAACAAATTTTTTCGTATAAAATTTCCCGTGGTAGAGGGTGACACCATAGTGCGGTTTCATTCTTTTTTCCGGTGTGGGTATGCTTTTCCTGATATTCCAAGTGTATTTGTCGACGGTGTTACCCAAGGATAACCGTTTATTTGCCTTAGATTCTTTTACGTGTGCTGAAGTGCACGTTGCACCCGAAGTCTCAGCTTATTATCTCATGTGAAAGACTAGAACTCAGTCCGCCTCTGAAGGTCTGGTGGAAAGGGC
>CM065731.1:31763547-31781047 GCA_033310375.1 Conus canariensis | reverse complement strand
GAGAACGTGGACAAACGAGTCACAAGACGAAACACAACGCGTTTCGACCTCTTAGGTCTTCATCGGGTGAGACATAAACGAATAAAACAACGAAAATTCACTTAGCTTTGATCGCTTCAGATCACTTCACAGGCGTTGAATCAACGCCTTCTTCCTTGCGCTGAACCCTGTGAAGTGATCTGAAGCGATCAAAGCTAAGTGAATTTTCGTTGTTTTATTCGTTTATGTCTCACCCGATGAAGACCTAAGAGGTCGAAACGCGTTGTGTTTCGTCTTGTGACTCGTTTGTCCACGTTCTCTGGGCGGTTCGCTAACAAGATTTGTTTAGATTTCCGCCTGCAGTCGTCTCGCTTTGCAACTAGATCACCCGTATCAGATAGTCTGTTTGTTTGTTTGTGACTGAAGGCGGTATTTCACTCTTTGTTTGCATGTTGCAGTGTTGTTCCAGCAATAAACTACTTAATGGCATTGCATTAGATTTGATTTGATAGATGCAATATATTCCCCTCAAAATTCGTTAGGGATATTTTTTCAGTGTGACAAAAAGAACTGTAAAGAAGTGTGAACACAATGTGCACATTTTACAGCAGTATGTAGTTTTAAACTGAAGTATGCTATGCTACATATGATTGCCTAATACCATTCCCCTGTTTGAATCTTCCTGAGGGCACTCTGTTCCAATTGTTTCCTATGCAAACTCTGAAGGTTAAGAGTCCTTTGCACAGTTTCAGCCTTCAAATTACACAGAGCCCTGCAGGTCATTCTTGTTCTGTAGGGTTAAGGTTCAATTCCCACAGCCAAATGGACGTGGATGCAGCTTTGTGTTAGAGGTTCATTGTGTCTGGGGCACGGCATGATGGAAGGTGGAGCCTATCCCTTCCTCCTTCCGCCGCATTTCAGTTTCTCTGTACAGAATCAGCTACCCATTTACTGTTGGGTAGACAGAAAGGGTTTTCAAGCCGAAAAAGTCTGATCCCAATTGCAGTTTGTGCTCCTACCATTTGACACGGGTCCCTCTTTGTTGCTTCTGATTGACTCAAAACTATTAAACAATAAAAAAAAAAAAAAAGAAGAAAAAGAGAGAAAAAACTGCAGCAACCAAAGAATTAGAAAAAAAAAAAAAACTGACCCTTCCGGGACTTACGCTCAAATTCACAACAGTCATCCATCCACACATTCGAATCAATAATAAACCCAGTACCTCATTATTTCACTTTATTGTTGTGACAAATGTTTCCGTATGAAATTTCATTCGATAGAGGGTGTCACCATAGTGCGGGTTCACTCTTTTTTTCCGGTGTGGGTATGCTTTTCCTGATATTCCAAGTGCCTTTGTCGTCGGTTTTACCCAAGGATAACCGTGTATTTGCCTTACATTCTTTTACATGTGCTAAAGTACACGTTGCACGCGAAGCCTCCATGTGAAAGACTAGCACTCAGTCCATCTCTGAAGGTCTGGTGGAAGGGGCCAGAAAAAAATATCCAGATAGTGCTAGACACGAACCACAGACCTGGCATTCTCTGGCTTCCTGGGCGAACGAGTTACCATCCACTGGGTCCTGTTCTGCAATACCCAAACATTACTATCTGGTGTACAGTGATGACCCCCCTTTTTTATTTCCTCTTATACATACATGCTAAAGTAGACAAACAAAAAAGAGTAAATGAATACATTCATAAACAAAAGAAAATCGTTTTGTTTTGTTTTGTCTTTTCAGCACGCTGAGGGCAATGTCCACGTTTACCCATGTGTACGGAAAAGAAAGTTTCTCAAAGTAGCTTACCCATGGGGGCATGGAAGTTTGAGAAAGTTGCTGCTCCATACTTCAAGCAGAAGAGCAAACGGGAGGTAAATGTAAATGTTGCTACTGTCTCTCTCTCTCTCTCTCTCTCTCTCTCTCTCTCTCTCTCTCTCTGTGTCTCTCTCTCTCTCTCTCTCCTCTCTGAGAATACGTTCGCATGGTACTTTTGAAGTATGATTTATAAAGCCATCTTCTTGTTTTTGTACTGAGTTACTTTTTTCTTAATTGTCTTCGATACATTTATCATTGATTGACCATATGCTAAGGTCTAATTGCTAACTAATAAACCATTCATGGGCTTATGCTCTCTCTCTCTCTCTCTCTCTCTCTCTCTCTCTCTCTCTCTCTCTGTCAGTCTGTCTGTCTGTCCGTCCGTGTGTTTGTGAAACTCGCTCTCTTTCTCTCTCCCTCCCTCCCCTCCCCTCCCCTCCCTCCCCTCCCCTCCCCTCCCTCCAACCTTCACGTGTAAATGAATACACAAACCAAGAGGGCAGTGTTAGTAATAAAATGTCACAGAAAGCCAGGGGCGAGTGCCGGCCGATTAACTGGAGACAACTCCCAGAATCTGCCCCAGAATGTCTGTCACCCGAGTCTTGTTCATTTGGCAGTGGACCCCGGGCCAGAAATCGATGAGGACATCAGCGGGACAGCTAATTAGCGGACACCTTGAGGCCCCGGAGCTGGTCGGGGTGGAGGACTCCCCCGGAAAGGAGGCAACGGGAGGGAAAGAAGAGAGCGGCGAGAAGAAAGTTTGTCTTTGGTTTGTTTCTCTTGACCGGAGGTTGGTGCGGCTTCCTGTGGGCTGTCTTTGGTATCCTGTCATTATTGGCCTTGTTTTTTTGTGTTACAATAAGTATAGATGTATTGTGTGTGTGTGTGTGTGTGTGTGTGTGTGTGTGTGTGTGTGTGTGTGTGTGTGTGTGTGTGTGTGTGTGTTGTGTGTGTGTGTGTGTGTGTGTGTGTGTGTGTGTGTGTGTGTGTGTGTGTGTGTGTGTGTGTGTGTGTGTGTGTACATGTGCTTGTGACTGTGTTTGCCAGTGTGTGTGTGTGTGTGTGTGTGTGTGGTGTGTGTTCGAGACAGACAAATGGAGGTAGACAGACAGAGAGAGAGAGAGAGAGAGAGAGAGAGAGAGAGAGAGAGAGAGAGAGAGAGAGGAGGGTAGGGTGCACTCAGATGGATGTCAGTAATACTATTTTTCATAAAACACGCCAGATTGCTAACATCACGCCAAAAATATCATCGTAATGTTTACAGCGTACGCTCTGAACATTATTGAAGTGTTTTTTCGCGAACGTTGTAAACAATGTGTTTGTGTGGGTGACAGCAACACACTTAATCAGCTACCCGAGCAAAATACACCACCCCTCGCTTTTCCAAACGAACAGACCCACAGACTTTGTTTTTGACTTTCCCCACTAATTTGGACAATTTGATTTTAGCCCCAGTAACGTCTGTGCATGCAAATTACTCCCCCCCCCCCCCCCCCCCCCCCCCCTTTTTTTTTTTTTTTTTTTTTTGTTGTCTTTTAGAAATCCGTTTGGTTCTTGCGTGAAAAAACTCAAGGGACACTACTCCAAAAATGATCTCTCCACCTTGCAGAAGTTGGTTCACATTAACCCCCCTTCCCCCCCCCCCCCCCTTCCTTCCCCCCACCCCCCCCCCACCCCCCCTCCCCCATCCGTATCCCGTCACAGTTTTTTTTTTTTGTAATAATGTTTTCAGCGTGAGTGGGTGGTGTTTGTGGCTCGAAGATAGTGTGAACCGCGTGGCCCGGAATAGTGGTGCATGTTGTACGCTGTAGAAACAGGTGTGTTTACGGCGTACGCCGTTTGCACTACAGAAGTGCTCAAAGCGTAATCTGCTGAACGCCCTATTGACTATGGTACTTCTTTCTGCGTAGAGTGATTCTGGTGGGTAAATCGCCTCTCCTATATACACCACGTCACACGTGCTGAGCTATCATGCCGATCCGAAATCTATCTTGACGAAAGAACTGGCTATACTTTCTCTACTGGTTTGGTTGTGAACTGGTCACAAAATAACGGTCGTCGTCTGTCTGACTCAACGGATCGAATTCATATTTTCCCCATATAGTATATATCGTACGCGACCTGGTTTGCCTTCAACTCTATATTGATTTCAACACGACAATTCTTATTTTTACTTCCTCACATTTTCCCTGAAATATTGTAACTGTATTTGTGCATTTGTTGTAATTGTTGTTTGAAACCAAGTTCTTGACGGATTCGTCATTGCTGATTGGTTACAATTCTTGTTATGGAAATAAGGATAAAGTCCAGGTCGGCTTTGAAATTTTGTTAAGAAAACACGAAACAAGAGTTGCTTGGGTGAAAATGTTGTTTTAGGAATATGGATCATGTCTTGTTTGCCTTCAGATCTTGTCATGGAGACAATAACCAAGACCTGGTCGGCTATAAATCTTGTTTTGGAAATAGGAATCCTGATTTTTCGTTGGCTGCAAATCTCATTAGGGAAATCAGAATCAAATCCTGGGCGGCAATAAATCTTGTGTTTGGGAAATAGGGATCAAGATTTGGTTGGCTACAAATCTCCTCGGGGAAATCAGTCTGGTCCTGGATAGCCTAAAGCTTCGTTTTGGAAATAAATCTTGTTTGGCTACAAATCCTGGTATGGAAACTGGAATCAAGATTTGGCTGGCTACAAATCTTGTTACTGGCATTAGGATCTAGTGCTTGTTGGCTACAAATGTTGTTATGGAAACAAAGATTTAGTCCCGGCTGGCTACAAATTTTGTTATGGAAATAAAGACCCAGTTTTGTCCCAGCTAGTCAGAAATCATTTGGTGGGAACAATGATCAAGACGTGCATGGCTACACATCTTAAAACTTGTCATGGAAATAGGGATCCAGCCATGGTCGGCAACTAGTCTTGGTATAGAAATATGGAATTAGATCTTGGATTATTAATAATGTTGTTATGGAAAAAGGCACAAACAGTTATGTGCCTGCAAATGTTATGGAAACTAGGACAACGACTTGGTCGGCTTCATATGTTATGGAAACTGGGACCACGACTTTGTTGGTTGCACCAACCTTGTTATGGAAATAGGGACGATGACTTGGTCAGCTACACATCTTGTTATAGAAACAGGGATCAGTACCTACAGTGTTTATGATTATAGCCCAGTCGACCAGGATCAGTATTTTGCTGGCCACAAGTCTCGTTACGGAAACAGAGATCAAGTCCTGGTCGCTTGAAAATCTTGTGTATGGAAATAGGGGCCGAGTCATGACTACATGCCTCTTGCTACTTTAAGATACAAACGAGACATTTTTGTTTTGTACGTCTCTCTCTCTCTCTCTCTCTCTCTCTCTCTCTCTCTCTGAGAGAGAGAGAGAGAGAGAGAGAGAAGAGAGAGAGAGCTCTCAGTTTCTGAGGAACTGACGAGAGCCATTTTTCTCGTGTTTTCTGGTGCAAAAACTGCCTCACAAAAAGAAAGAAAAACGGAAATCAAACAAACCAAAACCAAAGCAGAGCACCATAAAAAGAAAACACGAACGCTATTACCTAGTGTTCAAGCTTGATTCACTGAGAAAACCGCCTCTCGCAGATTGTCCTTTTATCAGTCCACAAGTAAAGAACAACTCCGCAACCATCGCGTGTGTTCTTTCTTCCTTTCTTTCTTAGTCAGAAAAGAAACTCTCTCATTAAGCTTTAGGTGCGCCAGGGAGCTCCACCCCCACCCCCTTCCTTTATCCCTGTCCCCTGGTACTACTTTTTTGTCTTCTCTCGGAACTTCTTTTTTTTCCCCTTCAGATTGAGGCCCGTGGGCGTAGTGATTTCCTGTCCTGGACTTCACTGTCTTTGTGTCCTGGAGGCGCGCGTGCGACAGCCAAACTTGGCGGCTAATGAAATGGAGAGAGGGGGAATGCGGGGGGGGGGGGGGGGGGGGCGCTTGTGGCTGCCAGTGTGCTGCCGCAATTAATAAGATTGACATTTCTGTTTTTTTTTTGTCGTTATTTTTTTTTCTCTGCTTCCTGCAAATCAATGCTGGTTTAATCGGAAAGCCCGACTTATCGCCGGATCCATGAACTTGTTACTAAGCAACAGTAGTCCTCTTGTGGGGTCGTGGTGGGGGTGAAAGAGAGGGACAGCGGGGGTGAGGGGGGAAGGGGAAGTCGGGAAGCATAAGAATGTTAGAAAAGAAGGTGGGATGAGGGAAGAGGGGGAGAGGGGTGGGGGGGGGGGGAGGGGTAGTCAGGAAGCATAAGAATGTTAGAAAAGAAGGTGGGATGAGGGAAGAGGGGGAGAGGGGTGAGGGGGGAAGGGGGTAGTCAGTGCGTTCTGAGTTTGAGGCATTGTGTGTGCTTGAAGGACAGAAAGACGGGCAGACACAAAGATAGAGACATGCATACAGACCGACAGATAAACAGACAGACTGACAGAAAATAGACACACAGATATACAGACAGACAGACAAACAAACACATGGTAAGATTGATTGGTAGATAAGTAGACATAGAGGCAGATGTATTGATAGATACCTAGACAGGCAGACACACACAGGCAGACAGACAGACAGACAGACAGACAGACAGTAGATAGATAGATAGATAGATAGATATAGATAGATAGATAGGCTGATAGATAGATAGATAGATCGATAGATGACAAATGGATAGACTGATATGGTATACTGTCTATCCATCTGTTATACGTTGCTTAAAACCAAGGGAAAAAGATGACTTCATCCAAACAACGTTGCAATTAGAAAAACAACAACAGTCCACGATAGGGACGGTTCCAGTATGTAGAGTAATCCACAGATAATTGCTATACGATATAATTACAACGCCGCACAATGAGTCACAGACACACAGCAAGCTATATCAATAATTTCCACCCCTTCCACGTTCTCATTCTTCATCGTAGCCACTCTGAGAGTGTATGGATATGCCTTATTTGAGGGACACACAAGTATCGTGGCTGAGCCATTCAAATTCAGTCATAAATAAACGAAGAAACCATATTCGGACCAAAGCTCATTTTGTAATAATCTCATTTTTTTGGTCTATGTACATAGTGTTACACAACGTATGAGGGCAAGTCTTTCTATGGATAGAGTTATACAACATTTGAGGGCAAGTCTTTCTACGGATAGAGTTATACAACGTTTGAGGGCAAATCTTTCTATGGATAGAGCATTACCTGCCTCCTCACCCCCCCCCCCCACCCCCATTTTTTTTCCTGGTCATTATGTTTGACATATCAAAGTATTCTTCCACCTGATTTGTCCAGGAACCTCTTCCTTGTTGAGTTGGTTCTTAAACATGTGCCGTGTGTATCCATTACGTAGGACCTCTGATTATCGCCCGTGCCAAAGAGCAAGGCACATAACGTCACTTTTTGCATGCATCACGTGGGACCTCGGGTTATCGCCCCATGCCAAAGAGCACAGCACAAAACGTCACTTTCAGCATGGATCACGTGGGACCTTGAATTATCGCCCTGTATCAAAGAGCACAACACGGAACGTCACTTTTGGCGTGTGTCACGAAGGACCTTCAATTATCGCCCTGTATCAAAGAGTACAGCACAGAACGCCACTTTTAGCATGCGTCACGTTTGACCTTGAATTATCGCCCTGTATCAAAGAGCACAGCAGAGAACATACTTTTCGCATGCATCATGTGGAACCCTGAATTATCACCCTGTATCAAAGAGCACAGCACGGAACGTCACTTTTAGTGTGTGTCACGTAGAACTATGAATTATCGCCCTGTATCAAAGAGCACAGCACAGAACGTCACTTGTAGCATGCATCACGTGGGACCTTGAATTATCGCCCTGTATCAAAAAGCACAACAGAGAACATCACTTTTAGCATGCATCAGGTGGAACGCTGAATTATCGCCCTGTATCAAAGAGCACAGCTTAGAACGTCACTTTTAGCATGCGTCGCATGGGACCTTGAGTTATCGCCCTGTATCAAAGAGCAAAGCACAGAACGTCACTTCAGCATTGGTGGGGGGAAGCAGAACAAAAAGAAAAACTGTCTCTTGTAAGATTTGAATCGCGGGCCTGTGGTCCCAACGCCTCCTAGACTTGCACCTTATTCACAACAGCCCACGGGGCCACAAACTGATTTTGAATCACATAGAGAATATACTGGAACACCTGGTAACTTTTTCGAAATCGCTCTAAAGGCTAATAGAAATAACACCATTGGAGCAAAACATTCCTTTAACTAAAGGTTTAGTAATGTACATAGTTAATTCATAAGCTCGTTAATACCTTAATTTAACATACATTTTGTTCATGATCTTTCTTCGCTTTTGTCCTGCTTTGTTTAATTTTATTTTGAATTGTCATTGACACACACATACAAAAATAATAAGTAGCTTGTCATTGTCATGGTTATACGTGAGTTGGAATACGCAAAAGACACTAGAAGTTCTAGCTTGTTCTATTCAAATACTTACGATTTTTACAATGTTATTATTAAGTGCCAGTAAAGCATATCTCTACGCCATTTTTTAATTGAATAGACCAGCTATATCTGGAAGGGAAAAAATTAAAAACCATTTTCGCGTAAGACCGTGTACTGAAGTAAGGAACGCAATGATAGTTATTCCAGTCTTTTACTTTTGTTTAAATCCATGTACTTCATTCTAACTGCATCGAAACTGGTCCAAGTTCTTTTTAGAAACTGTTGTCTTCGAAGGCAAGTTGCTCCCATTGTGACATTCAGGAACATTATGGTTTTAAGAATAATCTCGTTTCAAGGCCTTAGCGGTCTCCGCTACATTGGTCTCCCTTGTCTCCTTGACAACTGTAATCAAATCTCAAAGGTTACTTCATTCACGTCGTGATCATCATGCTGTCTTTGTGTCTGTTCACAGCTATGCTCAAGTCAAATTTTCAAAACATTTTCACATATTTTGTGTTTTGTTTGTTTGTTTGTTTGTTTGTCTGTTTAATTTCTTTCCTTCCTTGATCTAGTGAGTAACTTAACACTGCGTTCTCTCTCTCTCTCTCTCTCTCTCTCTCTCTCTCTCTCTCTCTCTCTCTCTCTCTCCTCTCTCTGCTAATTAGCTAAGTGAAAACTGTCAAATCTTTTGAAGAAAATTCGCCTTTAGCACGTCGTGCTGAACTCAGAAATTGTTCCAGAGCAAATGAATGAGATCACAAGACATTCATATGGATGGAAAATGTTTTTTACGGCAGTTTTCATCACATTTATGCATGTTTTCAGTTGTATGGAACACGTATTGCCGAGGGGGTGGTGGATGGGAGTGGGGGTGGGGGATGAAGGGGAGCAGCGAAAGTCAGGCGACGAACGTGCAGGCACTCAATGGATTTAGTTTGAATTTTTTTTTTTTAATCTTTGAAACACAATATCAAATTACTCAGATTTTCGTTTTTCGCGCGATGCCGGTGAAAAAACAAGAAATCTTAGCCCTAATCGACGGTATATCAGCGTGTTCTCTCTCTCTCTCTCTCTCTCTCTCTCTCTCTCTCTCTCTCTCTCTCTCTCTCTCTCTCTCTCTCTCTCTCTCTCTCTCGTTGTGTGTGTGGTGTGTGTGTGTGTGTGTGTGTGTGTGTGCATTGTGTGTCTTAGTTGTGGATTGAGGGTAGTTTTAAAAGACACTGGAAAACGCCACTAACATGGAAGTTATCAGCACTGCCAAGGACGTTAGGTGCTTACCGGTGACTGCTGGCTAGGTTGTCAGTCTGCCTGTCAGCAAGATTCCACTAAATTTACAACTAAACCAAGGCACGAATCTATTACGATTTGATTCAAATTCGTGGAGAGAAAAGGATCTGGGCGAAAGAAGCGGGTTCAGGGTCCGTTAGAAAAATGACGCTAGAACTACCAGAATGATTTGAACAAAATTGATGAAAAGATGGAATTTTGGAGTGAGGAAGATAAACAAAAGAAGGATTTAGAATGGGTTTGACCATGGCAGTGACCTGCGCTTTCCTGAGTGCCCTGCTGGTTTGGAATCTGCTACAGATCTGACCATGTGTCATTCACAGATCACATCTGACCATGTGCAAGTCATTCCTAGAATTAGAGCTGATCCTGAGTTATATGTGATCATGTGCAGTCACTCACTGACTGTCTTAACAAAAAGGAAGATCCAACAAACTTTATGACTGTTCACAAAGCCCCCTGCATTCAGGACATAGACACATGGATGCCTACCCACGTCAAAACACCACAGGGCCTGAAGTTTTCAAACTGTTGCACTGTGATTTTCTGCGCTAAGTAGTTAGCACAATGCTGACCCAGCAATTTTTTTTTAGAAACAGACATGTTTTTTTGCTTCGAGAATGGCAAAAAGAAGATAACATAAGCCTTGGACCCTGAGCCCGTCAAATTGGCGCTGGACGTGATGGAGGATGTATATACAATCGTTTTACAAAGTAGCCTATTTTGAAATCATCAGCAGATAAGACGTCGGAAGACCAAGGCCAGGATTTAAACCACAGTGCCAAGGACATCCACGCTGTTGGTTCGGATGAGGAATTTGCACAGGCCCTCGATGCCAGGCGCCTGAAACTCAACCTGCCACGAGCAAACGAAACTGAAGATTGGGAGAAACTGGATGCAAAAATCGTCCAAAGACTCGATGCACTGATAGGGAAAAGCACCCTGGAACACAAACTAGCCACATATGGGGACATTGTGTATGCCACATGTAGAGACGCCTATGGAGCAAAACTACCCAAAGAGAAAACACCTCCAAAGAAATCCAGACGCCAAGAAAAGATGGACAAGATCAGGGTCCAAAAGAAAAACCTCAAGATGCAAATGAAGACCGCACTGCCAGCTGAAAAACAAGGCTTGGAAAAACTGTGGAAAGACCTGAAAGAAAAACACAGCGCCCTCAGCAAAGCGGAATCTGCGAGGAAGAGGAAGAGCAAAAAGAAGAAGACACAAGAGCGCTTCTTCAGAGACCCCTTCCAGTTTGCCAGAACACTGTTTGAGCAGCCAAAATCTGGGACCCTAAGTGTGGACAAAGGAGTTCTTGAGCAGCATCTGAGGAAAACATACTCTGACCCACAGAGCAAAGCACCACTCGACATTCAAGGTCTGGTGTGGCCAACCAACCCTGAGGAACAGTTCAATGGCAAGCCTCCAACGTTGGCGGAAATCAAGAAGGTGGTCGACAAAGCCAGAGCCAAATCATCACCAGGGCCAAACGGAATACCTTACCAGCTTTACAAGAAATGTCCCAAGGTGCTGGAGTGGCTCCACAAGCTGCTGCGATCGGCTTGGAGAAACCAGAAGATCAGCGGCCAGTGGATGACGGCAGATGGTGTGTACATCCCCAAAGAGCAAAACTCAAGTGACATCAGCCAGTTCAGGCCAATATCACTACTGAACGTCGAAGGGAAAATCTTCTTCTCTGTCATGGCAGCAAGGCTGACCAAGTACCTGATGGAAAACAAGTACTTGGATGTGTCAGTCCAGAAAGGTGGCATCCCAGGCGTGGCTGGCTGTGTAGAACACGCCACAATGATCTGGGACGCAATCCAAAAAGCAAAAACAGAAAAGAGAGACCTGGACGTAGTGTGGCTTGATCTGGCAAACGCATATGGATCTGTGCCCCATGAGATGATACAGTTGGCTCTTGAGATGTACCATGTGCCAAAGAACATCTGCGACATGCTCAAGAAGTACTTCAATGGCTTCTCAATGCGGTTCTCTACCAAGGAGTACACAACAGACTGGATCAACTTGGAAGTGGGTATTGCAATGGGCTGTGCAATTTCCCCAATACTGTTCGTGCTGGCAATGGAACTCATCTTGAAAGCAGCAACAAACAACGCGAGACAAACAGACCTTGGCGATGGATACAAGATGCCTCCTCTCAAGGCCTTCATGGATGACACTACAGTGATTTCATCCAGAGAAGACGAGACACGTCATGTGCTGGAGAGGCTGGACGACATAGTTGCCTCATCCAGAATGAAGTTCAAGCCAAAGAAATCACGGAGTCTCTCACTGAGGAAAGGAAAAGTGGCCGGATCTGTGGTCTTCAGTGTTGCCAACCAGGCCATTCCAACAGTCACAGAAGAACCAGTCAAGAGCCTTGGAAGATGGTATGATGATACGCTGAAAGACACACAAAGAGCAAAAGAAACCAAGCAGATGGCGGAGGAAGGCTTGGAGACCATTGACCAGTGTGGGCTCCCTGGCAAATACAAGGTCTGGTGTCTGCAGTTCATGCTGATACCAAAGCTGCTATGGCCTCTGATGATATACGACATCTGCACCAGCATAGTGGAGGCAATGGAAGCCAAAATCAACAAGTTCACAAGGAAATGGCTTGGTGTCCCACCCTGTCTGACTGACATAGCGCTGTACTGTCGCCAAGCAAAGCTGAAACTACCACTGAAATCCATCCTGGAGGAATACAAAGCAGGGAAGATCAGACTTCAAAGCATGCTGGAGGACTCAGGAGACAAGGTGGTAGAAGCAATCAAGCCCCAGCTGAAGACAGGCAGAAAATGGAAAGTTCAAGAGGCGATGGATTCTGCAAAAGAAAGTCTCAAGATCAGAGAAATAACAGGACACACACAGACCAACAGACAAGGACTGGGGGTGACCAAAACTGAATGGTGGTCAAAGGCCAAAGGAAAAGCCAAAAGAGACATGATGATTCAGGAGATGAGAAAAGAAGAAGACCAAAAAAGACTCCAAAAAGCAGTCCAGCAGAGCCAGCAAGGGCAATGGACAACGTGGGAGAATGCACTCCAAAGAAGTCTCACTTGGAATGACATTTGGCACATGGCCCCTCTCAGGATCAGCTTCATTCTCAGATCTGCATATGACCTTCTGCCCTCAAATGCAAACCTGGTGAAGTGGGGGAAAACAGACGATCCTGCATGCCCCCTCTGCCATGAAAAACAAACAGTGGAGCATGTCCTAAGCTCATGTAAAGTAGCCCTGGCTCAAGGAAGGTACACATGGAGGCACAACCAAGTGCTCAAAGAGATTGTACAAGTAGTCTGGGCTAGTACCAACACCACAAAAGGGAAAATCAGGACTCCAAAAGCACCCGCAACATTCTTCACGGCAGGAGGCAGCAAATCATGGCCAAGAACAACAGTGCCACTCGAAACATGCAGGCAGAGTCTGCTGGATGGGGCAGATGACTGGGAGTGCACTGCAGACCTCCCAGAATGGAAGAGTCACCCAGAGATCATCAGCAAGAGTGGCATGAGACCAGACATAGTAGTCCACTCTCAGTCAACCAAGCAGTTGATCATGATCGAGCTCACGGTGCCATATGAGAACAGAATGGAGGCAGCTCAAATCTACAAGACTGAAAAGTATGCTGATCTGGCAAACAGCCTGAGGAGAGAAGGCTATCAGGTCAAAGTCCTCACTGCAGAAATTGGAGCTAGGGGGTTTGTAGGAACGTCTGCATACAGCCTCATGAAACAGCTCTCAGTTGCAGGGAAGGAAAAAAACAGAGCCCTGAAAGCAATGGCAGAAGCGGCAGAGAGGTGTTCAAGCTGGATCTGGTCAAGGAGGAACAAAAGTGAACTTCATAAGGCTTAATTTCCCTACAAATATCAGGTGTCCCTGTGGCTCAGTGGTTAAAGCGCGAGTCATTAAGTGGAAAATGAGCATGTCCAGAGGGTCATGGGTTCGAATCCCAGCCATGGCTCGTCCCAAGATGGGAAAAAAAAAAGGGGCAGCAGAGGGACATCCGGAGTCATGAACCGGGTGTGGCCCAACCCCCCTAGAGTGTCAGGAGATAAGGGCCGAAACACTTGCTTGAAGGGGGCTTCTCTTCTGAGGACTCTCTGCTGCCACGCTCTCCACGAGTTTCTTTCTACTCGTTTGTGTGCCAGTTCCGTTCCTCCCTCTCCAGACTTATCTACTTCCTCCCCTCCACCCACCACCCTCCTTCCATGCCGCCACGTTTCACCCCCTCCATTCCTTTCATTTTCCTAATTGTCTCCCTGCGTTACTCATAAGTATATTTCTCACTCGATCCATCTTCTGTATTTTTCGTTTCCTTTTAAAAACAATGATTTCGCTACCTGTTTACATTTCGTTGTTCTGGCGGCACAAGGATGGAGTTCGGTTGACCTATTTCCTCCCATTTTCCTGTTCCCTTCCTGCTATATCCCCTTAGATGATCGAGAAAGTTAAACCTGAAAGTAACTAGCCAAAAAACTGTTTTGAAGACTTTCTTGTTTCCCTTCAACAACCTTCTGCCTCTCCCTCCCCAAGTGTCCCTGCTAAGTACTCCACTCCTTAACGTTTGATCTCTGCTCTGACCAATCAGCCTTTTTGCCTTCAGCTACCACCCTGGTCTTCCTTTTACCCACTCTCCACCTCTGTGGTCTTGGATAGATTATCTTCAGGGAAGCCCCATGCTAAGGGAAAACTGATACGTCTTCAGTCCGAATTTCCTCTGGCCGGTAGCAGGGAAACGGCCTACCTTTATCCAGTCACAGGCTGCACCGCCCTCGCTCAGACTGGAAGGCTGTGGCTTTGATCAACGATCTCAGGCAACACCGTTGTAGGGCAAATGGGCTGCGTGCTGTGAGGGGAGTTATCTGCAGCCCTGTCGCTGTATCTTTGCTGTACCCTCACTTGCCGGGCATCCCTAGCCTGGAGCTTGGTGGGAGGCGGAGATTAGACAAGTTAAAGTGTTAAATTTCCAAAACTATGGCTCCCCAAAATAGTCAGCAACATTCGTCTACTGATATGAACAGCGACAGTGACTCTGACACAGGCATGAGATACATCAACGTTCAGACTTCTGTCCAGGCTGGCTGATTCTGGAGGGAGCAGACATTGATACGTGGCGGCTCAGTTTTAGCTCCTTCGTGTCCTAGAAGCTATTCATTTCCGTGAAGGAGAAATGGAGAAATTGCTAAAAATAGGTCCTACGGATCTGAAATTACTGACCACGGGTCGTCTTTTGTGGCCGAAATGACATGGAAGTGCCTTACAACATTTACCATGAACGGTACTAAGAATTATAACGCACTGTCCAGAACATCCGTGGGCACCATGAATTTTAACATACTGTCCAGACCATTCGTAGGCTCCAGGAATTATACCGTTTTGGCAATATTTTTGGATTGTGACATTCAAAAAGCAATGCGTTGTAACAGGTGATAGTTACAATCCAAAGTGTCACAATCCTGCAGTTTGTCGAAAATACTGGACTTTTTCGACAGTGTTGTTTGAAAGATTATGAACACCTGCAACACACACACACACACACACACACACGCGCGCGTGCGCGCGCACGCGCGCGCACACACACAAAGTTGTTTCTTCCTCTGTCAGAAGCGTCAAGTTGTGCTTTTTGCTAAAAGAATTAATGCTCTTGGTTGCAAAAATGTACTTATATCATACGCTAAAGTATTCTTTCATTTTTCTTGAAAACCTTCGGTCTGCATACAGTGCAATCTTGTCCTTTCCTTCTATCCCTTCATTTTATATGAAATCAATGGGATGCCACATTGTTGACAAGATTTCTCCAGCTCTGTCAGTTGTTTGTCAAGGTCTGGGCATCTGTCAGTTGCGTTGCAGTGAATTCTGCTATGGCGTGAGACCATCATGTTTTCTTTCTTTCTCTCTGTATCCCTCTCCTTCAAAAGAGCTCACACGGTTTACTTTAGCGCAGGTATTGTATCTTGATTCCTGACCAAACGAACGTGATTTTCTGTTCTTAACTGATGTCAAGAGATTGTCTTACAGTCTGAGAGGATGTTTTATGGTTTGGAACACTTGCATATTGGTGATAAGATAAGTACTTCTGATCTTTAGTATTTTACAGTAGTCCTCAGCGTTATGATTTCCAGTCTTTCCAGATGCGTCTTAAGGGTCCATGTCTTCCATGAATGCGTGAAACAAGGCAAGACAGACCCTCAGTTTTCATTAAGATGTTTATGTCTTTCTATTTAGGTTTCAGTCCGAACTGTGCTGATGATGGTACTGCCCCTGAAAAGACACCCCCTTTGGCCTGTTACTGTTGTTAATCAATCTCTGGTGAGTACACAGTTCCCTACACAGTTCCTAGCTTCTGTCCATAGATACTAATGTGAAGAGTAATGGTGATGTTGTGACTGGTCGTCTCAGCACAGATTATTATACCATAAAGGAAACATCGTCAGAGCTAAGTTGAAATAGATTTAGATTACAGCACCAAATCCGATGAATGAAGTAGCAACGTACTCAAATTATCCATCTGTCTGTGTGGAATATGAGTTTGTTGTAACTTGTGTCCTCATGCAGGACTACAAATCTGGGTGCACATTGTTTCTTAGACAGTGGGTGAGAAAATGACATGAGCTGTTCGGGTCCCTTTGTCCAGTTTAATCACAAGTTTGTGCACTGGAAACAAACTGTGTGAGAATGGTAAGAAAAACATCTTCCTGATGAAAAGAATGAGAAGTAGAGGTTATAATTGAAAGCAGAATGGAATATGAATATATGTTACTTGATATTATGTTGTATCTCTTCTTTATTTGGTGATATTGGTGGCTTTTTGTTTCAGATTTATTTCCAGGATTTAGACACATTTAGAAAATTAATGTCTAGAAGAAATGTGCAACGACCTATTCTGGTGTGATATTTGCTTTACACCAAATGTATTTCTGCAGACTTGAATCAAACCAAGTTCAACAAAACAAAACTGATCCTATGCATATGTGAACACAATCATGCACTTGACAAGTTACACTTTTTTCAGAAAGATTATTGATCATGTCATAATCTAAAATCACGCTGGCCATCCAAAAAGGACCGTGATGTTTGTCAAACTTCACATAATCCACTCACAGCTTTTTCAGTTTGGCAATATATTTGGATTCTGACATTCGAAAAACAATGGGTTGTAACAGGTGATAGTTACAACGCAAAGTGTCACAATCCTGCAATTTGTCGAAAATGCCGGATTTTTTTTTTTTCGACAGTGTTATTTGAAAGGCTATGAACAATTGCAAACAAAATACAGAGACACACAAACACGCCCCCAACACACACACACACACACACACACACACACACACACACACACACACACACACACACACACACACACACACACACACACACACACACACACACACACACACACACACACACACACACACAGTTATTTTGTCCTCTATCAGAGGTGTTAAATTGTGCTTTTTGCTAAAAGAATTAATATTGGTGGTCGCAAAAATGCAACTATCTCATATGTTAAAGTATTCTTCTATTTTTCTTGAAAAGCCTTTGTTCTCCATACAATGCGATCTCGTCATTCACTTCTCTCCATTAATTCTATATAGAGTCAGTTGGATGCCACACTGTTGGCAATATTTCTTCAGCTCTATCAGTTGTTTGTCAAGGTCTGGGTATCTGTCAATTGTGTTGTAGTCAATTCTGCAACGATGTGAATCCATGTTGTCTTTCTTTCTCCCTATGTCACCCTCCTTGAAAAGAACTCACATGGTTTATTTTAGCACAGGTATTGTACCTTGATTCCTGAGAAAGAAAAAAAAACCGTAGTTTTTGCCTTCTTACATGATGTCAAGATATTGTCATATCGTCTGAAAGGCTGTTTTATGGTTTCGAACGCTCATTTACTGGCGATAAGATAAGTACTTCTGATCTTTAGTATTTCACAAAAAAACCTCAGCTCTATGATTTTCATTCTTTCTAGACGCGTTTTAAGGGTCCATG
>CM065731.1:31733547-31743547 GCA_033310375.1 Conus canariensis | reverse complement strand
TTTTATCCCGCCATTAAGGCAGCCATACTCCAACTTCGGGGAAGTCTGTGAAATCTAACTACATTCACGTGTTGCCCCCCCCCCCCTCCCCCCCACCCCCCACCATGGCGGAAATAAACGTCACTTCCGGCGTCTCTTCTCTCAAACCACGTGGTAGCAGATCCAGAGAAGACCACGTCATAGTCAGACACACCTCATCCCAATCAGCGAGAGGCGGCACCAGGCTGACCAACTCTGTGGTCAACTTGACCACCGTCCCTCTGGACGAGGAGCCCCGACCACAGGACACGGAGGAGGACGACGACGATGTGCAGGTACCCCTCCGGCGGGTTGTCCTCGGGTGGTGTCTGTCCGCCCTGTGCGGCGGCAGCTCGCGTTCTTACGTCACGGTGGTCAACGAGGGGCGGGGCACCAGCGGAGGACGCAGGCGACATCTGGGGGCGTTCTCCGGAGTACTGGCCCCTGTGTCCCTGGGTCAGCTGGGAAATTTGCTGTTCCTTCGGACTGGTCAGTGAAACAAAGGTTTCTGTTTACTATTGTTTTTTTGTTTTTGTTTTTGTTTTCTCCCCCTTGCCTTTCAGCGTTTCTCTCTGCGTTCTCCCCCAACCCCATCTCTGTCTCTGTCTGAATGTCTGTTTTACTGACTGAGTGTCCGTCCGTCCGTCCGTCTGTCTGTCTGTCTGTCTGTTTGTCTGCCTCTCTGTCTGTCTGTATGTCTGTCTGTCTCTGTCTGCCTGTCTATCTGTCTGGCAGTCTCCGTCTGTCTGTCTGTCTGTCTGTCTGTCTGTTTGTCTCTGTCTGTCTGTCCGTCTGTCTGTCTGTCTGTCCGTCTCTATCTGTCTGTCTGTCTGTCTGTCTGTCTGTTTCTCTCTCTCTCTCTCTCTCTCTCTCTCTCTCTCTCTCTCTCTCTCTCTCTCTCTCTCCAGGGTCGGCTGGGCTGTAAACATTGTCAACCGAGTCGCTTCCTTAACATACCCCAGTCACCGTCACTTTCAGTGGGGGGGGGGGGGGGGGGGGGGGTAAAATACTGGAATCAACAACCTCCACTCATTCTCATCCTCCTACTTCCCACTGCCATTCCTCCTGGTTATAATCTTGCCTTCACACGCGCTTACACACACACACACACACACACACCACACACACCACCACCACCACCACCACCACCACAACAACAACAATAACAACAACAACAACAACAACGGGAGAGGGAGGGAGGGAGGGAGAGAGAGAGAGAGAGAGAGAGAGGGTTATTCTATAATGTTGGCCGGTGGGAGGTATACAGGAAACAAAAGGCACACATTCATGCTAATAATACTTGAAATGAACAAGTCTCTAGCTTCGCATTTTAAACATCTCACACAAGAAAACAACAAGCCGTTTTATGCTAGTTTGATTTCTGGATGACACTAACAACGAAAGTGTAAACAAAGTCGTATGTACAATTTTATCAAATAAAAAGTCCTATGTAGACTCTTATCAATCAAATAAACGGATCTCTATCGCATTTTAGGTAAGCACATGTTCAATTTCTTTTGACTGCCAACACAACGGACATATCAGATTACGAGTGTTTGTGAGTTCTTTTATTCATGGAAAAAAAATCGACAAAGCGGTTCCAAATTAAAATCATACAGATTTTCAGATGTTTAGTAATATGCATTCACAAGGAAGCTCAGAGAGAGAGAGAGAGAGAGAGAGAGGAGAGAGAGAGAGAGAGAGAGAGAGAGAGAAGAGACAGAGACAGAGAGACAGACAGACAGACAGACAGACAGACAGATAGAGAGACAGACAGAGACAGAGATTCAGATATTTTATTCATATATAGGCCTGGGCCCCTTATGAAGGGGTACATGAAGACAATCTATAACAACAACAGAAATCGTAACTACAACCTGGATCAGAATGTACAATATTGTTCCTTTCATGATGTAGCTGGAGAGAGGAGAGAGAGAGAGAGAGAGAGAGAGAGAGAGAGAGAGAGAGAGTGGAGAGAGAGAGTGAGAGAGAGAGAGAGTGAGAGAGAGAGAGAGTGAGTGAGAGAGAGAGAGAGAGTTTACATGTATGGAATCAATAAATAGCTTGAGACATGACAGCGTTATTCAACTCATGCTCGTATCGTAAAGGATGATAGTGCAGCAGTTCCTCACCTCCAATGAATCCAATGCAGTTGTATTGCCAACATTCTTTTCTTCGTTCTTAAATCTATCAGACGAAACCCTTAAGTCCACTCTTTATCATCGCGCCTTTCTGTTGATGTGCATGTGTCTTTATTAATGACTTTAGTCGTGTTCATAGGACCTGTAACGCAGGCGGGCTGGAGGCCGATGGACTGATGTAGCTTTACTGAATGAGGATTCTGCCCCACCCCCCACCCCCACCCCGTCATCCACTTCCCACCTCCACCCAATCTCCATAACCCTCTTCTGCCCGCGCCCATCCTCCTCTTTGCCCGCCATCTTGGAAAAAAAAGGTGATCATACCTGCCGACGTGAACCCCAGTATGGACAAGTATATACATAAGCAGAATTTCAGGTAAAAAAAAAAGAAGAAAAAAGTTGCTACTTTACCATCGTACCCAAGGCACGTTGTTAGATTAATTCATGAATTAAGGCTGAATACATGGAACACTGAAAATTCTCATGGTATTACTTGTGTTTGCAGAGAAAAACATCTCTGTGCATCATCTTTTGTTTGAATGCTCAGTGTTGACCTCGCTCCATCAGGAGAAAGGTATTGAGGTGATTAACTTTGATAATGTCAATACTGTCTTATATGATCCATGTGTTGCTGAAATTGCCATGGTTATTTTGCAGTCACAGGTTGCAAAATTTTTATTTATAAAGATCAACAATTTTGTGTACCACTGGGGTATTTTACTTATGTAAATATGCATATATCAGATATGGGTTTGAAAGTACTTACATGGATTATAAGTTGAGTGTGAAGGTTGGGTTTTTGTTTTTGTTATTTTTTTTAAGTGCCTAATATCATCTGGCGATGAAAAGACATTAAATAAACCACTGAACTGAACTGAACTGAACTGTCAACCCCAGACCTCGAGCAAAATGGAAAGCATTGACGCCCAGTTCTCTGAGGCAAGTGTTGGTGGGGGCACCATAAGAACAGGGAACGACGAACACTTTATCTCCACGCCTTTCTAGGTTCAACACGTGTGAAGGTCGGCGAGGACGATGATGGCAGGGGAGATAACGCACTGCGGTATCAGCTAGGCTGGAGTGACACAAGAAGACACCTGCAACTGGTGGTCAGGGCATCTCTTTCACTGTGTTGTATTGTACTGTGTTGCATTACATTGTGATGCTCTTTTCGTTTGATCTTGTCTTAAGATATGTATCTTTTAATATTTTTTTTTCATTAAGTACTGTATCCGCCAAACATGAACAAACGAATCGCAAGACAAAAACATGACGCGTTTCGACCTCTTAGATCTTCTTCAGACAAGATACACAACACTCAGGACAACGAAAATGAAGAACGAGCAATCACTTAGCTCATTGAATTCGGCGCAAAAATGGGCGTTGATTCGTCTCTGCATGTTCAGTCCAAGGGGAACAACCTATCTACAGAATTTTGGAAGTGAGTATGGTATTAATGTAGTTACTTCTCTTGACTGCTTTCAAAAATGTTGTTTCTCTTCTTTTCACATTTCCCTTGACTAACTAGTTTTCCAACACAGCCAAACACAAGATATGACAGTCTTCGAACTTCGATCTATGTATGTGTCTGTCTATATATGTATTTGTCTATCTATCTGACTATGTATTTGTCAGTCCATCTGTCCGCTGTTTTTCTGTCTTTCTCTGTTTGTCTGTCTGTCTGTCTACTTGCATATATATTTATCTAACCAATATCTGATACCAACATACGTTAGAAAAACAAATAAACCAACAGAAACAAATATCTGGGCAATATTTGAGCCTCAACAAAAAATATCATCTTCCTCACCCCTACCCATCACACACACACACACACACACACACACACACACACACACACACACACACACACACACACACACACACACACATACACTCACACACCCTGTCCCCACTTGTTCATCAATGAAAGAGAGAGAGAGAGAGAGAGAGAGAGAGAGAGAGGCAAAATCAGTCAAAGGAATAATCATGTGATAGCTTTTTTTTTCCATTGTAGCTCACTACAGACAATAGACAATAAAGGGAGCATGCAGTAGAGAGAGAGAGAGAGAGAGAGAGAGAGAGAGAGAGAGAGAGAGAGAGATGACGAATGGCTATTCAGGGGGTTTTATAGACTTGTCTTTTATTGCGGTTGCCTGTGGTGGTAGATGTGTCTGTGCTGTCCTGACATGTTCATCACGTACATTCTCTGCCAGCACCGCCCTGGCTTTGTGCCAGGAACACACACCACATTGCCTCCAGCACCAGACTGCAGGCTCCGTCAAAAAAGCCCAGGGCCGAAATGTCGGACTAAAGAAAAGCCAGTGTTACGGCATATTTTTTGCGCTTATCTATCTATCTATCTATCTATCTATCTATCTATCTATCGATCGATCGATCCGTCCGTCCGTTTGTCCGTTCGTCTGTCAATCTCTCTGTCTGTCTAGTCTGTCTATCTACCCACCCACCTACCTACTATCTATCTATCTATCTATCTATCTATTTGCTATCTGTCTGTCTGTCTACTTTATCTATGTATAGATCTTTCTATCTATATGAAGGCTGTGTATATAATTATGTATGTATGTATATACGTATATATGTATGTATGCATGTATGTATCCGTCTGTGTGTCTGTCTCTGTCTATCTCTGTCTATCTGTCTATCTGTATCTACCTATTTATTAATTAATCCATCTATCTGTCTATCTATCTATCTAAATCTGTCTGTCATCCTGCTTGTCTGTCTGTCTGTCTGTCTGTCTTGAGAGAGAGAGAGAGAGAGAGAGAGAGAAAGAGAGAGACAGACAGACAGACAGACAGACAGACAGACAGACGATACAAACAAATAGCGTGGGGAAACAAGGGCAGGGGGACATCATCCTCTTCACTCGTCGGAGATGTAGTTTAATTAATCAAGAACAAACAAAAGAAACAAAAACAATCACTGGGGTGGTGGCAATGGCGGGCAGCGCGAAGCGGGGGGAGGAGGGAGGAGGAAAGGTGGAGCAGGGGTGGGGAAGGGCAGGAGAGGAGGCGGGGGTTAGAGGAAGGGAGGAGGGGGGGGGGGGGGGAGCGTGATCGGGCAGCAAGGGGACAGGGACACAAGAGTGAATGAGAGGAGCGTGCAAAATGGCCATAAAGTGTGACATATGAAACCCTTCACTGACCCTACGGGAGAACTATTGAATTCTCTCTCTCTTGTGGTTGCACACCAAAAATGGATGCGCCAAGGCCTTACTTAAGGAGTCAGGTATTTATAAACTGGTACCAATAGATTGTTTTGAGAATCTTTTAGTCGTGTCTGAAAGTTGATTCTTCTCATTTTCCTTCATATGGCCACTAAGGTACAAGCCAGGTGGTTCCAAGCAAAACAGATTAAAATCAAAGGAATGGGACTATTTGGCGCTTCAAGTTGGCGCAAAGGTAGGGTCACGGGTGTGAGTGCAAAGGCCTGAAATGTGCCGTCAACTAAGAGGTCGGTCATGTATTTGAAGATTGTTTGTGATTTCATCGGAAATCCCCCCTCAAAACAAGGGAAATAATTAACGGGGAGTTGTACTTTTGATCAATTATCAGTTTCACATTAAATGCTGGCTCAAATTTATGGTAGGCCTCAAAACGCTTACATGGATGATGTAGTAGTGTTTTAGTAAAAAAAAAATCCTAATTGTGGCGTGTGGCCTGTGAACAGGAACATTGATTTTGCTTGCCCAGAGTCCTCTTTCGTCTCCTGTCTGAGACTCGTCAGTCGCCTAGCTTGGTGGTGGTACCTCACCCAGGGTGTCTACCAGTTTAGCAGTGAATCTGTGGTATTCTCTCATCAGCACGGGAGAACATCACAGTTTAATACCATGTCAAGGACAGGACAGGGAAATGGTAAGAAAATACCACCACTGAATATGTTCCCCCCCTCTCCCCCCCGCCCCCCTCACCCCCACCCCCACCCCAAATAAGACAAGATGCAAAGCATATAAACGTACTCCCAGTTTATCTTGAATACGCGTGAGATATTCCATAAAGAGGAAAAACCGTTTTGGGCCGTTATAGCCGTTAGTAACAGCTATTCTGGTACCCATAATGAACAAGCCTACAAATTTTCAGAAAGATCGGCCAAGTACTTTCTGAGATTTTCCATATACAAGAAAACCGTTATGGGCCGTTATAGCCGTTAGTAACGGTATAACGGTAAAATAAAACATCGGACATCATCCGTAACCCATAATGAACATACCTACAAATTTTCAGAAAGATCGGCCAAGTACTTTCTGAGATATTCCATAAAGAAGAAAACCCATTATGGGCCGTTATAGCCGTTAGTAACGGCTATAACGGTAAAATAAACATCGGGCATCATCCGTGACCCATAATGAACATACCTACACATTTTCAGAAAGATCGGCCCAGTAGTTTTGTCTGGAGCGAGTGGAACACATTTTGACCACGGACGGACACACAGACAGACAGACATACACACACATACACACACACACAGACAGCATTTCCTCGTTCCCATTGTAAAGTACTCACTGTTCTATAAGAACTGGGAGTACAAAAAGGAAATCATGGAGCCTGTACCCGATGATAAAAAAAAAAATCATGCAAGGGAGGTAAAAACCATGCTAACAAGGGAGGTAAAAACTAAGCTAACAACCTGAGTGGTCATGACCACTGTATATATGATGCACCAAGCGTTATAAATCGTCTCAGTGTTCAATAAACCTTTACTGGATCTCTTAAAGATGCAAACACTCCACCAGATAGTGCGTGGAACTGTTCACCCGAAGAGTCGTCGGAAGCCGATGCAAGCAATGGAATGACTGATACAAGTGCTGGCATGAAGAACATTTTCATTGTTCTGATAATGTTCTCACTCACTCTCTCTCTCTCTCTCTCTCTCTCTCTCTCTCACTCACTACACACACACACACTACACACACACACACACACACACACACACACACACACCACACACACACACTCACCACACAACACGCACTCTGTCTGTCTGTCTGTCTCTCTGTCTGTCTGTCTCTCTGTCTCTCTTCTCTCTCTCTCTCTCTCTCTCTCCTCTCTCTCACACACACACACACACACACACACACACACAGAGGGGTGTTATCGATGGTGTTGATGACTCTCTTTTCGTGGTGTGCTGGCACCCATTTTCTAGTGGTCTGACAAACATGAGCGACAGCAACAGACCAGGTATTGCAGAAGGGGCACTTTGACCACTACGATAATGTGCATGACAGTACATAATAGATGAAGGACGAGACAGCCAGCTGAGCAACTAGTGAGGTGAGCATATTGACCACTGTGATGGACATACTACACTGCCTTTCCTTCCCACCTGAAGTGATTCAGTGCAAAAGGACACAGTTCCTTTCCTCATATAACTGTGGAGACTTTCGATGGAGGCTGGAACAGGACTGTTTTAACGTACAGTCATCATGCAAATACACTGACCTGTACTCCTCTCTCTCTCTTCTCTCTCTCTCTCTCTCTCTCTCTCAATCTCTGCCTGTTTGTCTGTCTGTTTGTCTGTCTGTCTCTCAGTCTGTCCGTCTGTCTGTCTGTCTCTCTGTATGTCTTTCTGTCTGTCTCTGTCTGTTTGAATCTCTCTCTCTCTCTCTCTCTCTCTCTCTCTCTCTCTCTCTCTCTGTTCGAGCATACGACTATAATGCAAATATATTGACCTATGCTCTCTCTCTCTCTCTCTCTCTCTCTCTCTCTCTCTCTCTCTCTCTCTCTCTCTCTCTCTCTATGGAGTACTGACACATCGTTTGGTCGATTGAATGTGGCAAGCGTGGAACGACCATCTGCAAAGCAACAAGATGTTTGAAGCATTTTGTACGTTTAGTAGTCCCACGCATCACATGCATCCGTTTTCACTTGAAAATGTAGACAGACCTTTGAAAGTCATCATGACCAAATATCGTTGTGGAATTTCAGATATGGCATTTCATTCACATGATTACGAGTATGGTACTAAATTTGTCTTGGAGTGCCCATTATGGAAAGGAGCCAGAGATTATATTAATATTCTCTTTTGTTGTCCATTTTAGAAAACATTAGAAGTTTGCATACTGCGCCAAAGTTCTCTAAAAATCCTGTCAACTTCAGATTTAGATTATTGATGTCATCCGCAAATATTAAAACTGTAAGAAAAAAATCGATGTAATTTTTTTAACATAAAACATTTCAGATAAGAGAAAGCTTAGTTTTAATCGGCAGATGTTGAAGTATTGTCGGAATAATAAGTGTTGTTGCATGGTGTCGATCTGAGTCCTATCGAGTGTTGAGGCAGTCCCTCCTCAGCAGTTCAAGTGCCAGTGATTTCAGTTCGGTTGCTGTGCTTTTCTTTTGCTCCGACTCTAGGAACGTCGAAGATGACAGATGGGCTGTCTAATTAACCATTCTTTACAGTCTTGGAGTAATTCCTGTCTCTGGTTTCTCAGCGGGAGACGTTCACTGCTTTTTTTTGGCCGAAGCGCCTTTACCAGGTAATTGATTTGGACTTTTGCCGTTTGATGCGGTTCTTGGCTGGAAGAACCTGGAGCTTGGAATGCAGAGGGTGAGATGGAATCCTCTTCGTTTACTCGCTTTGCCTCAGGAGTTTCTCCTATCTTCTCTCCTACAGTGATAGCAGGCCAGCCATCTTCTCCTTTGCAGCTTTGGGGGTGGTTTCCATGCTGTCCGCAATGAGTCAGAGGTTGGCATTTTTCTCCTTGTCCAGGTGGTTTGTATTGCTTGTAGCTGCTGTAGACCAGAATGTGGAGGTGTATTCCATGTGGGGGCGGACAGATTCTGTGCATACTTAGGTCACGATCTTTACGCCAATCATTAGCACATTAATAAACCCAGACGCTCTATATTAAACACAAAAACATTAAATTTCACATGAGAATGCCCATCGGTAATAGAACACACATATTTATGTGGTGAATGAGAGTTGATAAAGCAAATAATAATAATAATAATAAAAATAAATAAATAAAAAAACGAAGAAGAAAAGGAAGAAGTGGGAAAAATAGGGAGGTGGGCCCACTTAAAAAAAAAGAGGAAGAAAAAAATAAAGAAAAGAAAAGGAAAGGATTGGAAAAAAATGTGGGGAAAAGTGGAGCTCCGAGGACAAAAAAAGAAAAAAAAAGGTCAGGATATTGAAGCTGGCACCCACTTAATGCCTGCCAATAACTTCATCACAACAACTTTCTTGATCACCTTGCTGGTTTTGGGTTCAATTCCCACCAGAGCCATTTATTTGTGGGATTTGCTTTTTTTTTTTTTTTTTTTTTTTTTTTTTTTTTAGCCCCGACCAGCTCCTACCAAGAGTTTGACTTTGCCATGGGCCCAGTTGGGAAGACTGAAACCACACAGTCATCCACTGAACGGATGCGTCTCTAACAGTGTTGCTCACACTTTCTGACAAACACTGCAGGCGTTGGTGTTTCTCGGGCGAAATGTAATATGAACCCAAGAGTAGAATACAGCCTCGTCATGTAGTTTCATACCAGAACGGAACTTCACAGATCATCTTCATCACCCTCATCCTCGTCTATCATCAATTAAACAACAACAAAAAAAGCCTCACATCATGTGGTCTTTCATGCCCTGCTCTCATTGTAACCTCGGTTTCGATTCCCTCTCTACGTCTGTGAGGTCGCCCCTATTGGCGTGTTCATGGAAACTGTCGTTGGATGGACGTGGTGGCGCCCTCCGGAAGGAACACTCACTGACACTGGCTCTGAGTTTCAGCGGTTATGGTTGTCAGGAAGGAGCTTAGTAGGTGGTGTCCTGCTTACGCTGCATCAGAACAAGCACCACTGAATACCTCCCAAG
>CM065731.1:31711047-31716047 GCA_033310375.1 Conus canariensis | reverse complement strand
GAATTTCGACATGTTGGACTTATCAAGCATCTTTTACATGACTGTCTATAGCGATAACAATGAATAGCACCGAATCTGAGTCTAGTCAAAATATGTTTGAAATGCTTTCCTATTTTCATTGACATATAAACTAGTAAACACTGTACCTGACTGTACATTGTGTATAATTCACATCTCGCACTATTTTGTACGTGGGACTTCCAGTTTTGCCAGCTACAATTAATCAATCTTCTCAGAATACCTTCCCAAAAACATTCATATCATCAACATCTTCACACACACACACACACACACACACACACACACACACACACACACACACACACACACACACACAGAAATCAAGATAAGCTGTTTGTTCACTGTAACACACACACACACGTGCGCGCGCGCGCGCGCGCGCACACACACACACACACACACACACACACACACACACACACACACACACACACACACGGGTGCTCACGCGCGCGTGCACGCACGCACGCACACAGGCAGACAGACAGACAGAGAGAGAGAGAGGGAGACAGAGAGACAGAGAGAGAGGTGGAATCGGAGAAATTAATTTTAGTCATACCAAGCAATGGCCGGCCCCTTATGAATAAAAAATAGGTCAAGAATACGTTAAAAAAATCTTTTTCTGACCATTAACCACCCACAGAAAAAAAACCCAAAACAAAAGAAGTACATATTAATGTGATGTTTCTGGTTCTCTTCACTTATGTGCCTTACACAGGTACAGATAGAAATTTCGTACATCGTGAGACCTACGCGAGGATGTTAGTGAACCGAGGTTGAAAGACGTAGGTTGTCGGTAATGTATAGGTTTTATAAAACTTCTGCGAATACTTCTGAGTGCTGGACAGCACCAAACACCAATGTTCTGCGTCAGAGAGAGAGAGAGAGAGAGAGGAGAGAGAGAGAGAGAGAGAGAGAGAGACTCATTAACACAGGTGTGAATGATGAACTGTCACAGGGTAAGGTGTATGTGTTAGAGGTGAGGGAGGGATGATTGACATTCAGAGAGAGAGAGAGAGACAGACAGACAGACAGAGAGACAGACAGACAGACAGACAGGCACACAGACACACGTACACACAGAGACACAGAGACTAAGAGAGGTTCATTGGCACAGATGTGAATGATAAACTGTCACGGGCGAAGATTCGTGTGTTAGAGGTGAGAGAGAGGTGACTGGAATTCGAGAGAGAGAGAGAGAGAGAGAGAGAGAGAGAGAGAGAGAGAGAGAGAGAGAGAGCGTGCATGTGTGTATGAGTCCGTGTGAGCGTGCGTGTGTGGTTAGGGGAAAAATTGAAAGTCCCATAACCTAATTGCCAGGTAATTATGGGAATGTCTGAGTATCACAAGTAAGCAGTTTAGTGGGTTTGCTGAATATCACTGCTAAGCAGTGTCCTAATTTAGCTGAGTATTACACACGTAAACACTTTCATTATTTAGCTGAGTATTACACGTAAACAGTTTGCTGATTTAGCTGAGTATAACTCGTAAACATTTTGCTCATTTAGCTGTGTATCACACGTAAACGGTTGCTAGTTTAGATGTGTATTACTTCTAAACAGTTTACTGAATGATAGCTAAACAGGACACTTTCACAAACGGCATCATGACTGGTTCAGATGGATGTGTCTGCGTTTTGGTTGAGAGGTTTGTAAGATGAGTTCCGGGTGACCTCCCTTTACCAGTTGACGTGCGATGTGGTTGCACACCAAAAATTAATGCTTCGTGGCTTTGCTTAAGGAGTCGAGTATTTTACACACTGGCGCAATTAGATTTTTTTTGTTGAGAATTTTTATTGTGTCTGAAAGTTGATTCTCCACATTTTCTTTCATATGGCCATCACGGTACAAGCCAGGCGGTTCCAATCAAAGGACAGGGATTAATTTGGGCTCTTGAAGCTGGCGCAAAGATAGGGTCACGGGTGAGTGCAAAGGCCTGAAATGTGTGTCAACTAAGGGGAAGGTCATGTATTTGAAGATCGTTGTGATTTCATCGTTGAAATCTACGAAAACAAGGGAAATAGTTGGTTGGGGGTTGTTCTATTGATTAATTGTAAAGGCTGAAGTTTATGGTTGGCCTCAAAACGCTTACATGGATCATAATAAAATAGTGTTTAATCGTAGCGTGTGGCCACAAGGCACGGAAGCAGACCAGCCTGCAGCGTCTGAGCAGCCGCAGAACCTCCCGGAAAGTTCAGGAAGCTTCCGGAAGGTTCTGAAGATTAGTCCTTGAATGTTCCATACATTTTATTCTTGGGAATACCACATCATAGTTCTGGAATCTGTTAGAACATTCTTTGCATTTAGATTGGCCGTTATATGCCATGATTCTTGAACTTTCTAGGTACTAAGGATTTACTAGGTATTAAGTAACTGCGGATGTGTGACACACAGTTTAATCACTACATTGCTTAAGTGTGATATATGAATTAATGTGATCCCTGATTTCTGACGTTTCGTTTGTTTATTTTCGTTTCTAGCTAAATCTCTACCAAGTTACATGAAAAAAAAACAACCCTGCTCACTAAGATAGGTGTCACGATGCAAAATCAAACTGCAGTTCTATAATGAAGACATGTCAGTATTGGGTGAGAGAGAGAGAGAGAGAGAGAGAGAGAGAGAGAGAGAGAGAGAGAGAGAGAGAGAGAGATGCACACACCCGCGTGCACACACAAGCACACAGGCACGCACGCACACACACACACACACACACACACACACACACACACACACACACAGAGAGAGAGAGAGAGAGAGAGAGAGAGAGAGAGAATGGGAATGAAATGAAATTTATTCAGGATAGACCATAGCCCCTTCTAGAAAGGGGATTGCATTCAATACATAGCATGATGAGTACAACAACGGCAACAAAATAAGACATAAATAAGAGAGAGAGAGAGAGAGAGAGAGAGAGAGAGAGAGAGACAGACAGACAGACAGACAGACAGACAGGGACAGAGGTATAGAAAATAATGACGACACTCGTTAAAAACGCCACGCAGCTGAGGAGCAGAAAAGGACCATCCGCTGAGCGCTTCACGGCGGATGAATACAATAGCATGCTGTCAGGGCTGTCACCCACACCTGCGATTTCCACGTGTTAAGAGGGTAGCCCTGGGGCAAGCGCGATATGTTCTAGCTGTTGTCTACATTTCTGGTTCCCAGCGCATGGTGTCTGTTAAGCTGTTTGGTAGTGCAGCAAGTCTCATGTGTATTTTGTTCAAGCTGGCTCAGTGTTCCCCATCTGTTCGATTGTCGCTTCTCATAGAGATTGTGGGAGGATACTTGCAGGAGCATTTTTAAAAAGTATAGTTGGTGATGATTGCAGAATTCATGTTAGATTTGCAGAGTTGCAGTTTCAGTTCTAAAGGGCACGCACTGACTTGTTCCGAAGCAATGTAAAAATGCTTGGTGGTGGTTGTTTGTTGTAATGGTGGTGTGGTGATGGTGGTGGTGGTGGTAGTAGTAATGTGTGTGTGTGAGTGTGTGTGTGTGTGTGTGTGTGTGTGTGTGTGTGTGTGTGTGTGTGTGTCCGTGTGTGTGTGTGTGTGTGTGTGTGTGTGTGTGTGTGTGTGTGTGTGTGTGCACTTGCATAACTGGCCAAGTGGACTGTTTACGAATTGTCACCGAACTGAGTAAGTGGGGTCTTTTTTTCCCCTTGTTTTTATTAAAGTACTTTTTTCAAGGACCCGGTGTGTGTGAGGGGCGGGGTGGGGGGGGGGAGTGGGTGGATGGGATGTTGGTGTGCGTGTGTTTTGCATAATTTCATACCAGTTCTTTCTATATTCACGGCTGATGATAGCATGGTAAATTCAGTAACTAAATGTTCAAGAGGGGGCGTGGGCTGTAGGGGGGAGTGAGGGGGGGGGGGGGGGGGAGCGTAGGGGGCATAATTAGAGCGTTTGCCTGCGGAGCAGACGATCATGAGTTTAAAAGAAAAACAGCTTGAGGGGTGGGATTTTTACGGTTTGGAAATCCTCACTGTTCACCCAGTAGTAAAAGGATACCTGATTCAGGTGAGGTAAGATTGAAGGCGGAGGAGGGAGAGGAGATGGGCTATGCCTTCCGTAAGGCTGTGACCCGGGCTTGCTGAACCCCAAAGAGTTCAATGCACCTGCAACAATTTGGCAATGGGATTTTAATCTTTAGCTTGAATGTACAACGCACTCTATCGACACATGGAGACTGGAAGAACAACGAGAGCAAACTCACATGATTATGTACATGTAAGGTAAGGTAATGTTGCTTATAGCAATAGAGATTATAGAGATAATAGAGATTATGTACAGCTATCTGTGGGAAAGCGTTAGACAAAATCGACATGTACACACATCATGAGCTCCATGTCTTACTGTAAGATATTGTTTGATATGGACAACATGCTCTAAACATTATTTTCGATTTAAATTTTTTGTGTGTAAATTGTTCAAAAAATGTTGAGCGTTTGGTTGAATTCTATTATTTCTACATTTATGAATGAACTATTTAGCAAATAGGGTCATTTGGTAAAACTGTTCTTCTGTCTTTCATGTGTTCACCACTACAACATTATACCGATTAAGCGTCATTCTTACGCTGGTTTCGCATCTCTCAAACGATCGCTCTGTAGGTGTGTGTAATTTTTGTTTCGTTTTGTTTTTTGGAAAAAAACGTTGTACATGTTGGTATTGTGCCTGTTCTTGACAAAATAGTGTTCGTGAAAAGTTTAGTGAAGCATGCCTGATCTGAACCTGTCTGCATTTCATTTCTTTGATTAATCTTATTTGCTTCTCGTTTTTTTCCCTGTCTGTCACAAGTCTTGGCATGTACTACCATTTAGCGGAGGACTTGGTATGAAATGTTATTATCTTTCCTTAGCGGACGTTTTGCTGAACAGGTGATCATTTATTGACATTGGATAGAATCTTTGGTACTTTTATTGTTTGAGAGCATTCGCCTCTAGTCATGTGTATGTGCTCGTTGTATTTACAGGGTTTTTTT
>CM065731.1:31683547-31701047 GCA_033310375.1 Conus canariensis | reverse complement strand
ACAACAGGTGAGACAAACAACAGGTGAGACAAACAACAGGTAAGACAAACAAGAGGTGAGACAAACAAGAGGTGAGACAAACAAGATGTAAGACAAACAAGAGGTAAGACAAACAACATTCAAGACAGTGAAAACGAAGAACGAACAGACAGTGATTTACTATCTCCTCAAACTGAGCGCAAAAATAGATGTGGAAGTCTGAAAAGATTACGGCCGCAAACAGATGCCATTCTTGCTGACGAAGAGGCTGGATTCTGCAAAGCAGAAAAAACAATTTAACAGTGCTCCTGCATAACTCTTGCAAAAACACCTCCGACACGAGATGGCGTTCTACAGTGTCTTCCTAGACATCTAAATGGCGTGCGACAGATACAGAGTCTAACAGGAGGCACTGTGGGCCGCCACAATGAAGAAATTTAACATCGGGCAAAACTCCACACCACCCAGCAACTTCACTCCAAAGCGACTCGTGCTGTGCTCACACAGTGTGCAATGGGAGCAGTGACTCCATACTTCGCTTGGAATTCATCAGAGCAGCGTTTTATCCTCCGCGCTTTTCAACGTATTTCTGGACTGCATCATAACTGATGCACATGAAGTTGTGTCAGCGTAGTCAACATTGGAGGAAGAACCGTTACCAACCTTCGCATCGCAGACGACATCGATGGCCTGGCAGGCACTGAACAAAAACTCGCCACGGTTCGCATTAGAATGACAGCAACGGAACCAACCTATATTATATGCATGGTGTGTGAGGGTCGATGGAGAAGGAAAGATATGTAAAAGAAAAAAAAAAAAAAAAGAAAAGAAAAAGGTTAGGAAATATAGGAGGGTGGAGGCCCTATCTAACACACACACACACACACACACACACACACACACACCACACACACAACACACACACACACACACACAAATTTTTAAAAAGTTATTGTAAGGATTTTGGAGGAAAAAAATAACAAACTTGCCACGTTTTTTTTTGAAAACTGGATAACCATCAACAAGATGTGGCAGGGCGACCAGCATCGAGAAGACCGAGCTGATGACCAGCCTCAGCGCCACCACCATCACTGCTGCTATAAATGCCTATGGACAGAAGCTAGGGATTGTTCAAAAGTTCATTCATCTCGAATCCTCCATCATTAGCGCTGAAGGACCCAAACCGGACATCCTCTCAAGGGCAGCGAAGACAACGTCAGCATTGTCCACACTGCAGCCTGTGTGGATGGATGGACAATCGCATCGCCATGAAACACGAGATCAGGCTGTCTACGTGCACTGCGTATCCTGTCTTCCTATGAGCACGTGCGACACGGATACTCACAGCGGGGGATCCAGAGAGAAGTCTGCAAGCGCTGAGAATGACTTGCTGTTGCAAGCTATTAAACAACAGATGTACCAAAAAACAGCACGTCGGCTATGTGAAGATCTGCTGACGTCAGTTAAGAAAGGAAAATGACGTTGGTATGGCCACGTCACATGATCCAAAGGCCTCCTTGAAATAGTCCTCCAGGGGAACTGTTGAGAAAAAGAGACGGAGAGCAAGACATAAAAAAAAAAAAAAGAAAAAAAAAAAGAAAGAATGAATGAAAGAAGGAAAAAAAACCCAGTGGACTGACAACTTTGCAAAACAGACAACAAAAAAAAAAGTTTTCATCTGGCTTTGCAATATAGACAGAATTTCTTTTTTAGATGCAAGCCTTGGTGCACAATTGACCAAGATGGAGGAACCTGATGAAGAGTTCGTCAGTGGGACAACCCAATAATCTTTACCGCTTTTAGGGAAGAGAAGAAGAGGAACGCGTAGGTTTCCCAGAACTTTGAACCTTTGAACTTTTGCAGGATTCACCCTCCCCCCCCCCCACCCCCCACCCCCCCCAACTTCCCCCGTGGGGAGCGGGGTGGAATTTTTCAGTGTGAATTCTATTCCCCGTCTTTTAGCAACGCTACGTTATTTCCTCTTTTTCTTTCACACTTTTTGATCGTGCCTTTCCCCCTCCCTCTTTTTAATTGTTGTCCGCTATTTTTTTTTTCTTTTTCGCATGTTCTATAAAGTCTACACACTTTCCTTTCAACCTTTAGACATGCTGTAGGTCTTTCATTATAAATTGTATAACTGTCGTCCGGAAATGTAGCGCTTGCAATTTATTTTTTTCTGTCATATTCTTTGATTTTGTCTCTACCACAAATTGAAAAAAAAAGGAGAAAAACATTTCTTTTTAGTTGTCCGCTTTTTTCTTTGCTTTGTTTGTTTGTGTTTACGGTTGTGGCCCATTCATCAACATTTGTTGTAGGTGGTCTTCAGACCTTTCCCCCTGTTTACAATTTACAACAAAGAAGTTTTATTCATTGTTGTTGCAACCAGGCGAATAGGTAGAGAGACTGTACTTGGTGAAATAGCTCTAGCGGTCCATTTTGCAGTACTGGTTGCTAATATGACCTTTATGAACGTCTTTTTTTTGCATGGAAATGTTTAAGAAATGTAAACTGTGGGTGATAAATCAAGCAGAACGTTTGGTGACCTGTGCACGACCTATCGCATGTGTTCTACCTTAAGGATGCCAAAAGTTCGACTGAGAAATGTTGTGTAGACAGTTGTCTTTGGGGCCTTCGATTTCTTTCTTTCTTTTTTTTTTTTTCTTCTTCATAACAACTTTCTTATCTTTGGTGGTGGTTGCTGAAAGCATGTGCTGGTAGGTAATAAGTACGAATTAACATTGAACCAATCGCCGTCGTGCAGCAGCTAGCGTGGCGACCTGGTGGGAGGTCGTTGTTCGATTCCCATCAGAGACATTTATTTGTGGGAATTCTCAGCGCCGGCCTGTTCCTACCCAAAGTCGAGTACGCTATGGTCTTAGATGGGGAGACTGGAACCACACATTCGAGTTTCATCCACGTAATAGGCACATCCCATAGAGTGTTGCTCAGATCTTCTGACCAGCCCTGTAGGTGTCTGTATGTCTCGGGCGTGGTTCTTTTGCCGGCATATGAAATGACAGGTAGCGTAGATCGCAGCTTTGCCTTGTGTAGCCTCTGACCAGAATGCACCTTAATAGTATCATCTACATCAACATCATCGTCATTGATTATCATGAGAAGTTAAAAAAAAAAAAAAAAAAAAAAAAGAAGAAAAAAGAAACAAAAGGTCTCATTCTCCTCTGAAACCTTCATGCAGTGCTGATGTGTCAGTGTCGATTTCCGGTCCATGTCCACGCCCTCGATGAGTTCATGCTGAAGGTCGTTGGCGTCGGCAGGATCACGAGATCTGTCATTAGCTGGACGTGGTGGCGCCCTCCGGAGGGGGTAGGGGGTGGGGGTGAGGGGTATGCTTACTCATGCCGGCTCGGCGACAAAGCAATTACTGTCGTCAGTAGGAAATGGGTGGGAGTGTCAGGGATTGTGCGGGGTGCCATGAGTATACTGTTAGTGATAAAAGTCGTCCGGAAAACATGTCTGCTGATGCTGCGTAAGGGAAAAGTAGGAGGTCAGATATGTAGATAATAAAGCTTTTAATATTAGAAGGTGTTTTCATAAGCAGTCGTTGTTGGTGGAAAGCTATAGAAGACTTGGTATCTATGTTTTCGTGTCCCCATTTCAATTCCACGCGCGTACGCGCGCGCGCGCGGCGCGCGAGTGTGTGTGTGTGTGTGTGTGTGTGTGTGTGTGTGTGTGTGCGTGTGTGTATGTGGTGTGTGTATGGTGTGTGTGTGCGCGCGCGCGTGCTTGCGTGTGTGCGTGTGTGTGTGCTCGTGTGTGCGTGTATGTGTGCGTGCGTGCGTGCGTGTGCGTGCGTGTGTGTGCATGTGCTCTTGTGTGTGTGTGTGCGCGCATGCATGTGTGTGTGTGTGTGTGTGTGCGCGCGCGCGCCGTGTGTGTGTGTGAGTATGTCTCTGTGTGTGCGTGTGCGTGCGTGCATGCTTGCGTGCGCACGCGCGCGCGCGTGTTCGTGTGTGTGTTGCCGTTGACAGGATGGATCCTGGAATATCGTTGCTTCCTTTTACCTTTGAATCATATGTCTGCCGTTGTCAGTGTTATAATCATCTGTCTGTCTGTTTGTCTCTCTGTCTGTCTTTTGTCTGTCTGTCTGTCTGACTGTCTGTCTCTCTTCTCTCTCTCTCTCTTTTCTCTCTCTTCTCTCTCTCTCTCTTCTCTCTCTCTCTCTCTCTCGCCACCCATGTGTGTGTGCGTGGTGTGTGTGTGTGTGTGTGTGTGTGTGTGTGTGTGTTGTGTGAGCGCGTGTGCGTGCGTATGCTTAATGCGCATGTATGCCTCAGACAGAGAGCGAGCGGGGAGGGGGAAGGAGAGAGAGAGAGAGAGAGAGAGAGAGAGAGAGAGCAGGTCATGATCTTTGTTGCTGGCAACGTGAAACCAGTGAAAGCAAGGCGTCAACACACTGATAACATATCTGACACGTCCTACGGTAGATCAGGATGATTGATATCAACCCAGTCGTCAGTGGAAGGTCACCCACGCAGTCGTCAGTGGAAGGTGAGTCAGCTCATCTCGATGCTGGGGGTTATTCTGTATGAATTCAGCCTGACCCACAAAGGCACCAGGTCAAAGGACGATGGAGTGGAATCGGGCAGATGTAAGGTTTGTCCTGTGGTAGATGGTGAGCCTGCAGGCTCGCACAGACCGAGTCATTCACAGGCACATGCCAGAGCTAGGGACAGCAGGACCGGCGACGAGAGGGGGTGGACTCGGAAGCACTGGGGGGGGGGGGGGGGGGGGAGGGTAGGGTGGTGGGGGTTGGGGTGGTGGTGGTGGTGGGTGGTGCATCGATCTGCCACAGGCTTCAGAGTCGGGGGGGGGGGGGGGGGGGGGGCAGAACGGTAGTCAGATGACTCGTTTATTGATCTCTTTCCTCACCAAAGAACCACCGTGGCGAGATTTGAGATCGATAACAAAGGTGCCTACTTGGTTTGATGTCAGTTCCACACCAACACACACACACACACACACACAAACCCACACAGTGGCGGCATTGTCTGTCTTTCAGTGTCTCTCACCTGACCTGGATTACGCGGAGGGCTTTAATGGACTTAGATCAGTAAACAAGCAAACAGACAAGTAACCAACAGAACGAGAAGAAAACAGGTTGAAACGGTCATGTTTGGTTTTGGTTTTCGTGTACAATCTGCTTTTGAAGCGTGCGTTCCTATTCGCTCCAGCACACCCATAACGCGGAACAGACTGGCTGATGATCAGGTCTCTGTCTATTCAGTCACCCTATCCCACCGCCCAGTGCGCTATACTCCCCTATATCTCCGTTCGATGTTTCCCTTCCCACTTTTAACTCCTACATCGCGTGCAGGTGCGCTGTACATGCGCGTGTCAGTGTGTGTTGTGTGTGTGTGTGGTTGTGTGTGTGTGTGTGTGTGTGTGTGTGTGTGTGAGAGAGAGAGAGAGAGAGAGAGAGAGAGAGAGAGAGAGAGAGAGAGAGACCTACCTATGGTACACACGAAATCCTATCTAATGTAATCTTTTAAAAATACCTATTCATTTAAACACAAATACACACGTGAACATATTACTTGTCAGATTAACTTTATCTACCAGGCAATAAAAGTGCATATGTTGATATCTTTGTGTCTTTGATTTCCATATGCGACATCTTCATTACCTGTGTTTGGTCTGTCGACACATTTTCGCTGCATAGTAACCTACAGGGTTCAAAGGTGAATGACTCCTGATTCTTGAATCATTCAATAAGGAGATCAGAGAGAGAGAGAGAGAGAGAGAGAGAGAGAGAGAGAGAGAGAGAGAGAATACTGACGAAATAAATGGCGAGCAATTATTGACTACCACTTACATCACTCTGTTGTAAAAACTGTCGACAGAGACTGACGAAAACTAGGAACTTGATGTGCGTAAAATCAGAGTTCGGCCACGACGCACGGGACAGAAGTCTTAAACTTTTCATAGAGAGGTGAATCAACCGACCGATGATCAGTTGGATCGAATCACATGCACACTTTGATGCCGATTGTTCAAAGGACCAATCTAAGCGCTCTTGTGTTTACATTCCAGTTTCAATCATAGTTAAAAGGGAAAGCGCAGATCTGTGCCAAGATCGTACAGTCCTCTTATTTTTTTTATTTTAATGAAACCCTACCCGAATAACCCCCCCCCCCCCCCCACCCCCCGAAGTGCCATAGGCATATTAGTGATTTCTTTTTTTAACCTTACCGAATCATGTAGGTCTATCATTGCCTCAACCCTACTTTGGTGGTGGTAGCTGCAGGGTTGGTTTGTTGTTGTTGTTGTTGTTGTTGTTGTTGTTGTTGTTTTTAGCTCAGTTTATTACTGTGCAATGAATAAATACATAAATATCTTCTGATCCCCACCGTGTAAATGTTGTGTAATTCACAGGATCGATCCGGTTTTTAGTTTGTCTGACCCATACCTGACTAGTTCGTAGACATCAGTACATCTAATAAATCTGATCCCACCCCCCTCTATAAGATCCATTCATTATTTGTTGAGAGATTTTTTTTTTTTTTTTTTCCTAAATTAGGCCAAGCAGAGGGCACGAGGTATCTCTTTAATCTATCGCCTCCAGTTCACAAAGCATGGGCGACAAAATAGAATAAAAAACATCATGGTGCTAATGAAACATACATAGACAAGCCATTCAATCAAATGGGCATTTGTAGAATGGGAAACCAATGTCCGCTCGGAATCATGTGTAGTCTTACCGCCTACGCAACAGACTACAACAGAAAGAAGACTGCTGCTATGTTATTTGTTCAAAGAAGGAGAAAACAAAATTCGAAAAAGAGGTAAAAAAGCAGACACAAATAGAAAAAGTGACAAAAGTTCAAATGTGATTTTTGTTAAAAGGCTGATGATGATGATGATGATGATGATGATGAAGAAGAAGAAGATGAAGATGAAGAAGAAGAATAGAACAACAACAGCAACAACAACAGCAACAACAATAACAGAGAACAAGAACAAGAAGACGAAGAAATTCAAGAAGAAGTACAAGATCAAGAACAAGAAGAGGAAAGGAAGATTTAAAGAGTGACAGAAAAAAATAAAAATTTTTGGTAGAGAGTTTCCAGGAGGCGCAGATACAACTTACATGGAGGGCCTGCGGCATCTACACAACAAGACGCCTTTCGTAAATTGTATTGCACAATGTTTGTCATCCATACGGTTGTTTTGAGCTATGATTATAGTGCCTTTATACTGTGTCAGCCTCTTGTGTTTAGCCTGCACTGGAGCCCTATAAACAAACTTTTTCAAATCTCTTTACATTTATTCTCATGTTTTTCCTAACATGAATACTTAAGTGTAGGTACTTAATCAAAACTGGCATTATTTCAATAGGTTCAAAACACAGACTAAGCGACACAAAAATAAAGGAAACAGAAGTACTTTATATTTTCTGATGAGAGCGGCAGCAAACATGGTTTCTCAATACTGCAGCTTTGTGTACAAGACGGGACTAACAAGAGACAGCTCTATAAGTATCTGGGGAGCTCATTAGGGCTGCTAACAGCTCCATTTGGGGTCTTTCTCATGGGTTCCTGAGTTTCTGTGTGCCTGTCTGTCTGAGGGATTCTTAAGCCTATCTGTCAGTCTGTCCGACAGCCTCAAACACCATTTCAAGCTCCTAACTCTCCGCCCCCTCCCCTCCCCATCATCCTGAGAGAGAGAGAGAGAGAGAGAGAGAGAGGGGGGGTATCAATTCCTTGGTCTGTGTGCATTTCTGCTGTAGTGTATTGATCATGTCTCTATAAACAATGAAAACAAACAAACAAACAAACAAACTTGCCAAAAATGTCTGAAGAAGAATGACTACACGCACGACCGTCTTCATGCCGAATTCATCTGACATGAAGAACCATTCGTCTGGTTTATGTCTTCTCAATTTGACAGCTGGCTTTCTTTACTGCTTTTCTACTAACCCAACTCAAAGACGGCACGTTCCGCGTGGACGGATCTATCCTCTATGAAGAAGTTTTTTTTTTTTTTTTTTTTTTTTTTTTTTTCTCCCGGTGAGCGAACGCCGTGCCGTGCAGACGCGTTGTTCGTGCGCTCTCAACCTGTCCGAATTTTGAGTCGCGTTCACTGACTTGGCGTTTTTGTTCCTCCGCGCAAGCAGTGACAATGGCTGTTCAACCCGTATTTTTGAAAAACCGAAGTATTCCGGACTCGATGTCGACCCGTATCTCCGGCTTGGAGCTGTGTGTGTCCGCAGAACGAACGGCAGGACAAGGCAGTATAGTCGGTGCTCAGGATATCAGGGGGCTATGGAGAATCTACCCTGCCACTCGAGAAGCCAGAAATGTTCTTCTGGTAAGAGGCATTACTGTTCGCGGTTCTGTCTTGCAAGTTCTGGACATGAATCCATTCATTCTACATGAGTCAACAGGCGAAGAAAAACCGGCAACCAAAGTGTGGATAGCGGACTTGCCCTTGTCACTGGCAAACAGCGAAATTGAGGCGAGTCTAAAGAAAATCGGATGTGAATTGCGCTCGACAATTAGACAAGAGCGATACAGAGACAGTGACAACAAGTTGACAAGATTTGAAACCGGCAGACGATTCGTCTTTGTAACTGTGCCATCCACGCCACTCGATTCCTCGCTGAAGGTTGGTCCTTTCACAGCAAAAGTCTACCATAAGGAACAGAAGTCGGCGCAAAAGACAGTGACGTGTTCCAAGTGCCTACAAACCGGGCATCATGCTTCCATATGTGTCAACGAAGTGGTATGTCGCGCATGTAAAATGCCAGGACACAAACAAGGAAGTGAACAGTGTGCAGTGATTGACAGCATAAGCACACTCACAAAACTGCCCACAGACAAACCAAACAGTTTACAGAAAAACAATGTGAAAGAAGATGCAAACCAGACTCACAGACAAACAGAAAAGGAGAGGCGACAGGAAAATAACCTGGATTTCCAGCTACCTCCAGCTGTATGTGCAAGTCACAAGGGGAAGACAGGGGAGGGGGGCGATGGAAACAAAAAGAAAATCAATGATAAAGATGTGCGACCCTGTAAAGCACTTCAGTCTAAGCAGAGTGGGAAGCAAGGAGAAAAGGAAGGCGACAGAAAACAGAATAGAGGTCGGCCCCAATCTCGACAGACCATTCTTGATCCCAGTCTGTCCCGCAGGGATCACTCCAGGCATCGCTCCGAGACTCCAAAAAGGGCGCTATCCAACGGTTCTCCAGTCGGAAGCTGTTCAGGGAGGGAGAAATACGCCAGGAGAGAGGACCGCGAGGAGTCTTCGGGCAATGAGCTGGACCAGGAAAATGGACCAGCGTCTGTATGGGGCTAGTCGGCGTTTCTCCTCCACGTCGTCTTCTTGTTGATGGTCTGGCTATGGCTCTGGCCCCGAGGTATTTTTATCTCTTCTGGTAAGTTAACAGATCCTCTGTTACTTAAGGGGTTCCAAAGGATATCCTCCGTTATACGGGCGTTCCAGAGATAAACCTACCTTTTTTTGGTTATGGATAAATTGCGAGTCTGTTCTTTGAACTGTCGGGGGTTAAAAAATAGATGGAAGAGGGCATCTATATTCAGAAATTTAAAAAGACAAAAGTTAGATATAATTTGCATACAAGAAGCGCATATCACAGCAAGTGATATAAACACATGGGAAAAGCAGTGGGGTGGAAGCGTATACGCACAGCCAGGGACCAGTCACAGCAAAGGAGAAGTAATTCTAATCTCAAAAAGTTTCTCAGGAAAGGTTACCCTAGTCAAGTCTCAAGAACGCATGATCGTCCTGAATATCGAGTATTGTTCCTTTGATATTACAGTTGCAAACGTTTATGCTCCTAACGATCATAGGGAAAAAATACTTTTTTTTCGAAGTCTGCGGGACGAAGTGGATGAGTGGGGAGGAGAGAGAGTAGTGATCTGTGGAGATTTCAATTGCGTTTTAGATAATGATTTAGACATTGTTTCAGGTAAACCACACAACAAAATAGAGGTAAATGAATTTAAGTCAGTATTAACGCAGTCAAGCTTAATCGACTTCTGGAGATTTTTTCACCCTGAAGAAAAAGAATATACCTGGAATAGATTTAACCCTTTTATAGCAAGACGGCTAGACTATTGCTTGGTGACAGAAGATTTATGCTCCTCCTTGGTTGTCAGTGAACACTGTACCATTCCGCATTCAGATCACAGAGCAGTTGTACTGGAGTTTAACGAAGGAGACTTTATCAGAGGTCCAGGGTACTGGCGATTTAACAATAGCTATTTACAGAATACAGAATTCGTTGAGAACATGAATCTATTGCTTGTAGAAATGGAGAATGAAGGAGATGATATGTCTTACATGGAAAAATGGGAATGGATAAAAATGAAAATAAGGAATTATTGTATCGAGTTCGGAAAACGTCTTGCTTGTAATACACGAAACAAAAAAATCGATTTACAACAAAGAATACAAGATCTCGAATCAAACATCCTACGTAACCTTCAAAACAAAGAACTACAGATTGATTTGTTAAAAACAAAACATGAATATGAACTATTTGACTTGGAGAAGACAAAAGGAGCCCAAGTGAGATCAAGGTTGAGATGGATAGAGGAGGGGAAAAGAACAGCAAATACTTTTGTAGCTTAGAAAAAATCCAGAAGCAGACAAAAGATCATGACACGATTGTGTAAAGACACTGGGGAGGTAGTGCATCATCAGAAAGACATTCTGAGTGAACAAGCGTTATTTTACGAAAATCTGTATAATCAAACTACGCAAGATAATGAAGTCGCTGAGGCATGCGAAGTCTTTATTGAAAACGAAAACCTCCCGAAGCTAAACAATGACGAATCCGAGTCATGCGAAGGGCTCATCACAGAAGCTGAAGCCACAGAGGCTCTGAGAGAGATGAAGAACGGCTCAGCTCCTGGAAGCGATGGGATCAGTATTGAACTTCTAAAGTTCTTTTGGACCAGAATAAAACGTATTGTTATTAAATCCTTCAACGAATCGTTCACCAATGGGAGTTTATCATACACCCAAAACCTTGGAGTCATTACACTGATACATAAAGGTAAGGATTTAGACAGGGAGCACCTCAGTAATTGGCGCCCAATAACTCTTACAAACTCAGATTACAAGTTATTAGCCAAAGTTTTAGCACTTAGAATGGGAACAGTTTTACACAAGCTGATTAGTGAAGACCAGGTAGGATACATGAAAGGCAGAAATATTGCCACAGTGTTGAGAACTATAGACGACGTTATAAATTACTTAAATGTAACAGGCAGAGCTGGATACATACTTGCGCTAGACTATGCCAAAGCGTTTGACTCGATATCTAGGACATACTTGTTGCACACGTTCAGTGTTTTTGGTTTTGGACCAGATTTCATACGTTGGGTGTCCGTTTTAATGAAAAATAACGTAAGTTGTATTAATCATGGAGGGTGGTTGTCTGAGTATTTTAAAGTCAACTGTGGCATTCGACAGGGGTGCCCATTTTCGCCCCTGGCCTTTATTTTAGCGGTAGAAATACTGGCCTGTAAAGTTAGAAATAGCTCAATCACCGGAATAAAATTGCCAAGTACACAAAACGTGAACCCAAAAAGCATTCGTATAAAACAGATGGCAGATGACACTACCTTTTTTCTTAAAGGTCAAACGGACTTAAAAATTGTAACGGATATAATAATGCAATTTGGAAGATTTAGTGGGTTACTGTTGAACAATCAAAAAACTAAAATACTACGAATTGGTGTTGCTCAACCCTTGCAGGACTGCCCGTTTGAGCTTGTAGATACGATTAAGATTTTAGGCATTGTTTTTAGCCGAAATAACCTGGCTCAGGACAACGAGGAAAATTGGCAAACACGAATGAACAGTCTACATAAATCGATAAGGGAGTGGAGCAAAAGGGATCTCAGCATTCAGGGGAAAATTGTGATAATAAAAACATTTCTCATAAGTCAGTTCGTGTACATCACGCAGTCAATAGGTCTTCCAGTTCATGTTTTAACAAAGATTAACACCGTGCTATATAAATTTATCTGGCAACGGAAAACGTCTAACAAAAGAGCGTTCGAAAAGGTTAAACGAAAAACTATGGAGTCAGACTACATAGAGGGTGGAGTTCAAATGGTCAATATGCTAGAACTTCAACAGATATTTAACTTGCAATGGATCGGAAGATTGTTCAAAGAGGAACAAAACTGGACATGTTTGCCTAAATGGCACTTCAGCAGAGTATCAGACTTCCAAAATCTCTTTAAAATTAACTGCTCTAGAAAGGACTTTATTGGAAAGGAATATATAAAGAACAAGTTTTGGTTGGAAGCTTTCTTGACATACCTAAATAAAAAATCAAGGATTCCGCTCAATGAAGTTTCACAGGAAAACGTGTTGGATCAAGGTCTTTTTAATAATCATCTTATTCAGTTTAAAAACAAAATGTTATTTTTCCCACAGTGGCAAAAGGCAGGCTTTAGAACACTAAGTGACATCGTTAGCTTGAATGAAAACAGACTTCTTGCTGTAGAAGAAGTACAAGAAAGGATTAACCAAAATCCAGCTGTTACACTCTTTCAGTATAATGCGCTAGTTAATGCTTGTCCAAGGAAATGGGTCGATTGGATAGAGAGAGGCGAAGCAAATAGAGGTCTAGTAAACGAATCAGAAGCGGGTCACTTCCATAGAAAACCTAATTATATAAGAAGATACTTAGAGTCAAAAAGTAACAAATCGCCAGTAACAACACATGCTGTCAACTTTTGGCAAAGAAAAGTAAATATTACAATTAACAAACACATGTGGTTAATGCCCAGGAAAGTCACAAAAGAGGTGCGACTACGAGAGTTGCAATGGAAAATTTTGCATAATCTTTACCCAACTAATATTCTGCTGCAAAAAATGGGAAAGTGTAACTCACCAAATTGTTATCACTGTCCGGATACCCTTGATGTGTTGGAACATTTTTTCTATGATTGTCCCCTCGTAAATACATTTTGGAAGTATGTGGAATTGAGAGTTAGTGATTTTATACACAAATCTGTCACGTTATCTAGGGATATTGTTCTTCTTGGTTGTTATGATGTTCAGACCGCAAAGGAAGAGTGCGACCTTATAAATTGGGTATTGTTAGTGGGAAAATGTGTATCAGCAAACTGAAAAAAAACGAAATCAATTACCCCCTTGGAAATCATATTTGAACAAGAGGCAAGACTTAGAAAAATGTTCTAAACACACACACGCGCACACACACACACACACACACACACACACACAGACACACACACACACGCACGCACGCACGCGCGCGCGCGCGCGCACACACACACACAACACACACACACACACACTCTCTCTCTCTCACACACACACACACACACACACACACACACACACACACACACACACGCACATACACACATATGCACCCGCACACTTTTTTTTTGTGCTCGTATTTCTATGAATACTTTATTACACTTATGTTGATTTAATTGTATCCATTTGTTAGAATGAAGTTATTACAGCAGAATGAAAGCGTCAGTACACCACACATCAGTACATAAACAAACCCAGACATTTTGTATCATTCTCCTACACACTAAAACTATCAAACAATTGTCCATCGGTAATGTACACACAGATTTTGCATGGTGAGCATGAGTCAAGAAAGAAAGGAAAAAAAAAAAAAGAAGAAGAAGAAGAAAAAAAAAGACCGCCTTAAAAAAAAAGAAAAAAAAAAAAAAAAGAAAAACGAAAAAAAAAAAAAAAAAAGAGAAGTTGTTGAGAGATTTACCGACAGTGTTGAATATTTCCAATCTGGCGAAGTAAAGAGAATGAAGAAAAAGACATGAATACATCTAGTAAAGACTGATTTTCCCTCAATAAGATCCATCATTATTGATTTTGAAATTTATGAGTGTGGACACTTTCCTGTCTGGCGAAGTTCAAGAGAATGAGACAAAAACCAAAAAACGAAACAAACAAACAAAAAATGCTGCATCTGCACTTTGACCCGGATCCACACCGAAAGGTCTTTCCACCAAGTTTGGTTAAAACCGGTATAGAGGGTTTTTCTTTCTTTGCACTATTTTTCTGACAAACAGACAGACAAACCAACAGACGTTGGTGAAAATATATAACATCCTTGACGAAGATAGTGATAATCCGATAAGGATTTTTAAAAATGGCGGCGATCCATGCTGTCAGCTGAAGGCACGTGCCCATCCGCCACGTCATTCAAGATCTGTCACATGACGCATGACCAATACATTAATTATGATGTTCCCCCAGCCCCACCCCATCCCACTCCACCCCACGCCATCCCATCTCCTCCCCTCCCCCCTCGTCGAGTAAAGTCGATTGATGCCTAGCAACACAAAAAGAACCGATGAGTGTGTGTGTGTGTGTGTGTGTGTGTGTGTGTGTGTGTGAGGGGGACGGCTTGACTGAGTTAGTATAGCAGACATGTGCCGGATTCTAATTGAAATAGGACATACACATTATATAAAAAAAGTGTACATCACGTGACAAGTCACGATGATGCACGTCGGATTCCCAGGCTAGTGTCATTCTCATCATCATGTGAGAGAGAGAGGGGCCCGGGGGAGGGGGGGGGGTGAGGGAGAGAGAGGGCCGGGGGAGGGGGGGTGAGGGAGAGAGAGGGGAGCGAGAAAGAGAGAGGGGCCCGGGGGAGGGGGGGTGAGGGAGAGAGAGGGGAGCGGGAAAGAGAGAGGGGCCCGGGGGAGGGGGGGGTGAGGGAGAGAGAGGGAGCGAGAAAGAGAGAGGGGCCCGGGGGAGGGGGGGTGAGGGAGAGAGAGGGGAGCGAGAAAGAGAGAGGGGCCCGGGGGAGGGGGGGGAGGGAGAGAGAGGGGAGCGAGAGAGAGAGAGAGGGGCCCGGGGGAGGGGGGGGAGGGAGAGAGAGGGGAGCGAGAGAGAGAGAGGGGCCCGGGGGAGGGGGGGGGAGGGAGAGAGAGGGGAGCGAGAAAGAGAGAGGGGCCCGGGGGAGGGGGGGGGGAGAGAGAGGGGAGCGAGAGAGAGAGAGGGGCCCGGGGGAGGGGGGTGAGGGAGAGAGAGGGGAGCGAGAAAGAGAGAGGGGCCCGGGGAGGGGGGGGAGGGAGAGAGAGGGGAGCGAGAGAGAGAGAGGGGCCCGGGGGAGGGGGGGTGAGGGAGAGAGAGGGGAGCGAGAAAGAGAGAGGGGCCCGGGGGAGGGGGGGGAGGGAGAGAGAGGGGAGCGAGAAAGAGAGAGGGGCCCAGGGGAGGGGGGGGGAGGGAGAGAGAGGGGAGCGAGAGAGAGAGAGGGGCCCGGGGGGGGGGGGTGAGGGAGAGAGAGGGGAGCGAGAGAGAGAGAGAGGGGCCCAGGGGGGGGGGGTGAGGGAGAGAGAGAGGGGCCCGGGGGAGGGGGTGAGGGAGAGAGGGGGAGCGAGAGAGAGAGAGGGGCCCGGGGGGGAGGTGAGGGAGAGAGAGGGGAGCGAGAAAGAGAGAGGGGCCCGGGGGAGGGGGGGAGGGAGAGAGAGGGGAGCGAGAGAGGGGGGCCCGGGGGAGGGGGGGTGAGGGAGAGAGAGGGGAGCGAGAAAGAGAGAGGGGCCCGGGGGAGGGGGGGTGAGGGAGAGAGAGGGGAGCGAGAAAGAGAGAGGGGCCCGGGGGAGGGGGGGGGTGAGGGAGAGAGAGGGGAGCGAGAAAGAGAGAGGGGCCCGGGGGGGGTGAGGGAGAGAGAGGGGACCGAGAGAGGGGGGCCCGGGGGGGGGGAGGGAGAGAGAGGGGAGTGAGAGAGAGAGAGAGAGGGGCCCGGGGGGGAGGGAGAGAGAGGGGGGGGAGAGAGAAAGGGAGGGATGAAGGGAGAGAGAGAGAGATTTCGAGGGGAGAGAGAGAGAGAGAGAGAGAGAGAGAGAGAGGGAGGGAGAGAGAGAGAGATTTGGAGGCGAGCGGTAGGGGGGGGGGGGGGGAGAGAGAGAGAGAGAGATTTGGAGGCGATGGGGTTAGAGAGAGAGAGAGAGAGAGAGAGAGAGAGAGAGAGAGAACAGAACAGAACAGAACAGAACAGAACAGAATTTTATTCAAAAAGGCCAAAGCCCAATTTGAAGGGGTGTGAACAATAACAATGAATATATGATACAAATATGAATGACACTGTCATCCCATTATAAGCATGAGAACTAGGTCAAATGCAAGACTGAAAACCAGTTTCCAACTTACAAAGGAAAATAATGGAAATTCAATAAAGAAAAATCATTACATTCGCACATTTATAGACTCAATCAACAAATTCACATTCATACAACAACAAATTTGATAAATCAAGATATAGCTATTTCCCTTCTCTTAAAGGCTTTGTAAAGATATACAGCAAGATTTTTAACGACTTCTGTCTTTCGTGATGCTAGAAGTAATGTTAATCTGAAATCACTAGGATTATTATGATATTTTGGATGTATTAAACTGTGTCTTAAATCATCGAAAGCAGGGCAACAAAAAACAAAGTGAATTTCATCATCTGTGGCAGATCTACACAATGGGCATTTCATGACACGTTCGCTATCCTGTTATATCTTGAGCTGTGCACTGATAAATTAGAAATCCCAAATCTAAATCTTGTTAGTGTGTATCGTATAAATCTGTTCAAATCCAAAAGTAAGTATGTCTCCAGATCATGAGACATCTTGAATTTTCTATAGTTTATAAATCTGTTACTGTCATCCATATGACAATTCCAGCTTTGCCACCTGCAATCGATTAATCTTTGTTTGAACTCTCTTATAAAAGAATTTATACATCCTACACCTTGATTTTCCCATACATAACAGAAGCCATTACTATTCAAAACATCCCGAACTTTCGAAGCCCAATTGACTTTTCCTCTATTTGACAAATTTAATAACATTTTATATGCTTTGAATGGCAGTCTATGCTCCTCCATTCGGGTTAATTTCAACCAGTATCTAATGCAAGAGACAGTAGAATTAATAAACAGGGGGAATCGATTTAATTCACCATATACAAGATCATTCGGTGTTTTGATACCTACCCCTAAATACTTCTTTAACACAAACAAATGAACACTTTCTATCACTGATGAAGCATCTTCTAAACCCCAAATCTCAGCACCATATAGAAGCATAGATTGAATCTGTGAATCGAAAAGCTTCAAGAATAATTTCACAGAGTTATTATTCAACTGATTCAACTTACAAATAATACGAATAGCAGCTCGTTTCCCTTTGTTCGCTAAATCTTGGCATGCAGGCTTAAAACTCAATCTTGTTGAAAACAAGATACCTAGGTATCGATATGAATTCACTACATTCATCTTAACATTGCCGTAAAACCATCTCTCTGTGCTTGCTAGGTATCCCCCTTTTCTAAAAACCATAATGCTAGATTTTTCTAAATTAACTTTAAGTTGTAACTGGCATGCAGCTTTATGAAGATTATTTAGTTGCGTCTGCAACCCAACCACAGTTTCTGACAATAGTATAATGTCATCAGCAAACAAAAGAATAAACAATTCAATCATATCCACATTGAGACTAACACCATGTCTACCATT
>CM065731.1:31678481-31680981 GCA_033310375.1 Conus canariensis | reverse complement strand
AATTTATTTGTGTGCTAATTTTTTTTTTTTTTTTTTTTTTGGGCTATGGTCGACCCCTTGTGTCTATATTGACTCAAATGGGAATTGGAACTGCATAGTCCGATTTCAGCCACTTAATGGATACGTAGACCTCTGATAGTGGGTGCTAACATTTTCTGACCGATACTGCCGGTATTGATTTGTATTGGGTCTGTTAACTTCAAGCACATAGTATACATGCAACATACATACGCACGTGCATGTTAACGCATAACACACAGAGACACAAACACAATCATGCGAGCACACAAGTGAGTTTCTTTCAGGCAGACTGAGAGAGAGAGAGAGAGAGAGAGAGAGAGGAGAGAGAGAGTGAGAGAGAGAGAGAGCGCGCGCGCGCGGCACACACACCCACCCACCCACCCACCCACCCACCCACCACATACACAAACACAGACACTCACACACAAACACACGCACATGCACACGCACGCGCGCGCGCGCGCGCGTGCACACACACACAACACACACACACACACACACACACACACACACACACACACGCACACACTGGCATAACGCGCGCGCACACAACCACACACACACACACACACACCACGCACGCACACACACACACACACACACACACGCACGCACGCACGCACGCACGCACCACACACACACACGCACGCACGCACGCACGCACGCACGCACGCACCACGCACACACACCACACACACACACACACACACACACACACACACACACACACACACACATACAGATGCCCGCGCTTAGGCGCGTGCACCTGCAACTAACAGTTTTTCTCGTATGCGTGAAAGGGTTGCGTTCAGTTTTTCACCGAAACTAGATTTGTGTAACAAAGTGAGAAAGCATCACAAACACCTGGCAGCACTCCCGATTTGGTCAAATTTCACATGAAAAGATAACACACAGCAACACAAAGCCGGAGATCGAACTAAACCCTTCAGAAGCCGTCAGATCTCTGATATAAAAAAAAAAAAAAAAAACAAACTCAAAGCAGCAGAACAAAGGATAAGTAGTTCTTTTTTAAATGAAGCTGTCCTGTCCAATACCCCCCTCCCCCCCCCCCCCCCCCCCCCCCCCCCCCCCCCCCCCCCCCCCCCCCCGCAGCTCACACACACACACACAGAGAAAAAGATAACACACAAAGACCTAACCAACCAGCAAACTAAGAAGGAAAAAAGTGGTCTCTTAATTCAAATACTTAACTTGACATTTTCGTGCTTTTCACTCATACAGCGAGAACAGGGCAGTTATACAGAAACATATCACAACACGCAGCGAAAACAGGTGTATCCCTAACCTAATCTCAACCCACATGAATAAGCAAACAGGCTGTCAGACAGGCGAATAGCAAGAGAGAGAGAGAGAGAGAGAGAGAGAGAGAGAGAGAGGAGAGAGAGAGAGAGAGAGAACTCGGAACTCGGAAAATTTTAATTGCAAAGGCCACCGACCTATCTGCAATGAGGTCAAGAAACAAAAATGAAATCACACACACTGACGCTGTAACATTACTGCTGATCACGCTCATTTACAAAACTTGCTCACACCAACTGTATAATCGTAAATTGAGAATACCGCAAGATACTTACAAAATCACACCCGTATGTAGCATTCTCCCAGACTCGCACAGCTCGCACATACAATTTCGCTCGCACTTACAATTACGCTCGCGCAAACCAACACACACACACCACACACACACACACACCCCCACAACGACACCACACACACACCACACACACACAACACACACAACACAACACAACTCACACACACACACACAAAACACACAAAACACACACAACACACACACACCACACACACACACACACAACAACACACTATTTTTCATCATGATCCCTAAGTATACACAGGACGTATCGACCACGAAACAAGGTAAAACAGATAAATTTATGAAAACATATGGTACTCCTAATGTTCTCTCCCCAGTAACAATTCTTCTCTTTTCTTCAAGGCATAGAAGATATACATCGCAACAGAGCGAATTACGTCCCTTTTCTCGTTTTGCAGCAAAAATTTCAACAATGGTCCGTGTACATTTGTTACATATTTCATGATATACTTATTTCTTAAATCTTGATATGATGGGCATTCCAGCAAAAAGTGTATTTCATCTTCAGTTTTGACACAAAAAGGGCAGCTTTTTGAGTTATTTTTGTATCTGTCGTGGACTTTTATATCACAGATTCCTAGTCGAAACCTTACAAGAACTTTTCGAAACTTTGGGATTGTGATATCTGCAAGATACTTTTCAGGCTGTAGTAATGATTTAAACAAACGATAAGTAGAATACCTGTCACTATTTGACAGTTTGGTGTTCCACTCTTGCTGATAGCAATCAATCATTCGTTGTTTTAGTTCCTGTAGAAACAGCTTTTCGTGACCAACTCCACCATTAAGAGAGAGAGAGAGAGAGGAGAGAGAGAGGAGAGAGAGAGGAGAGAGAGAGAGA
>CM065731.1:31618481-31673481 GCA_033310375.1 Conus canariensis | reverse complement strand
TTGTGACTCAACATTATTACTAAAGCCCAGCAGACCAAAAACAGCCTTTTCCAAGCTTTCAAACTTGTACAGGAAAAAGCTTCATATCCTGAACAGGTCAGATAAAAAAAAAAAAAAAAAAAATTAAAAGAAGGAAACAAAGAAAATCTGGCATGGTAGCTAAACAATTCCCATCCTTATATGACAGATAATGTTAGGATTTGTTGTGAGTGCTAGGCATTCTCCTTGATATCTGTTTGGCACACATACGCACACACATAAACGCACAAACATACACACACACATAGCAAGTTCCAATAGAATTAGAAATCAGAAAATGGAAGTGGGGATGGATTGGCCACACCCTCAGAAAGTCTCCATCCAACATCACAAGACAAGCCCTTGAATGGAACCCTCAGGGCAAAAGAAAAGTGGGAAGACCAAGACAGACATGGCGAAGGAGTACCGACGCGGAAGTGAAGGCCACCGGAATGACGTGGGCCGAGCTGAAGAAGATCTCCCAAAACCATGTCCGCTGGAAGAGTGTGGTTGCGGCCCTGTGTTCCCCAGGGAATTCAGAGGACTAAGCTAAGCTAAGCATACACACACACACGCATATACACACGCATACACACACGCATACACACACACGCATACACACACAGCATACACACACACACACACACACACACACACACACACACACACACAGAGTTCATGTTAAATCTGTGAAAACCATTTAAACGCCACAAAAAGTTATTGAAGAAAATATTTTGGGCAAACACGGTGAAACAGTCACTACAGAATAGACAGCTAGAACTCAGTTCAGTGTGTTTGATTTTCACTACCTAGTTGCCAGATTATAAAGAAAAACAAAAAGCTGGCTTGCTTTAGTTCTAATTTAAAAAAAAAGAAAAAAAGAAAAGTAAAGGAGCTTCCACAACAAAAACAGGAATATGGTTCACAAAGGCAGAATAACAGTAGACAGAAAATGAAGAAAAAAAAATGATAAAAAGGGCATTTGTACTTGTAGTGAATGGCCGAGAAGAGGAAATCACTAGTGCAGAATTTCTGGAAAGCTGGTGAATTATTTGTACTGAGAGAGTCCCCGGCATTCCTACTGGGAATTGTAGATGACTGTGAAACTGGTGAGGAGGAAATTCTGCTCAGACTGCGTATATAATATAATATATTCTTAAGGTTGACATAGTCAGAAAAGAAAAATAAAAGACTAATTGAGATGGGGTGACGAAAAATACTGTCAATAAAGCTAAGGAAAAAAGTAAGACTTAGTAGGGTTCACAGTCATGCATGCATGCACTCACACTCACTCATACACATGCACACATGCACACACACACACACACACACACACACACACACACACACACACACACACACACACACACATGCACTCATACACACTCATACACACACACTCATATACACACCACACACACACACTCACTCGCTCATAATTTTGCAGAGCAAGAAAAATCTGTTTTTCAAGGCTTTGATAAGATTTGACTCATTTACATTCATAATTCTGACACTATGTGAAAATATTTTGAGAGCATGTGTTCATTGTTATCACTTCACGAATTTTCAGTGGTTTGTTTCCAAATCGATTCTACCACTAATGCTAAATTTTGTAAAATTTTATATTTTTTTTTCCCTTTTTTTTTTTAATTGTGTAAAATTTTATATTTTTTTTCCCTTTTTTAAAAAATTGTTAACATGGGTTAGAACTGAAGTGAAAGTTCTGGGGAAAATTATGTTTTCTTCTACTAGGTTAACCTATAAAGTGAAGGCTTGGAAAATTGTGTCCTAATTAAAAACTGATAATTAGTCCTCCTTTACTGCCCTGAATACTTCTTTTTGAGATCTACACAAGTTTCGGCACAAAACATTTTGAGACCATGCAGTGAATTTGCATGTTGAAAGTTCTGAAGTAAGTGGTTTTCTTCTGAAACATAGATCTCTTTTTCCTGATCAGAGCCCATTGTTAGTTTGTGTCTTTAGCTGTAGATCGATTGGTTGTATTACTTGTAATGACATCTCATTACTTTGTTATTCCCCTCCACTTCCAAGTTTGATAATTATCTGTTTACGTGCTTTGAGTGTGGTGGTGGTGGTGGTGGTGTGTGTGTGTGTGTGTGTGTGTGTGTGTGTGTGTGTGTGTGGTGGGGGGGGGGGGATAAAGTGGTAGGGGTGTTAGGTGAGGAGCCGATGCTTTTACATGTGTGACAGCTGGGTCAGCCATTCTGTGTTGCACGTGACACGATTAATAATATTCCTATATAACTGCAGTGCGATTTCTGCGTACTACATGAACAGAATTAATTGTCTAATGAGTTGTGTGTGACTCAGTTGTGACGCACACAGGTACAGCAGTATAATGCTGTTAAATGTGTAGTGCAGGTGATGCTTGCTTCCTCTTTTCGCACCACAGTGTGATTAGATGATACAGAATGCATCACCTGACAGTGACAATGTGTAATGCTGACTGATTTGTCTACTCATCTACTGGTGAACGGGATCTCCCTTTGAGTATCACTATTAGTCTTAGTTTTGTCACACTGTGGCACTATTTGTGATCATCTAGTACATGTTAAAGTGTGTCAGATAGCATTTAATGCCTGCTAACTGATACCTCATAGAGATTTGCTGAAATTATTTGGCAGGGGATTTGTCAGTGTCATTTCCATTTATACATAACACTAACAGTGTTGGTGAGATGTGTCACCTAAATGTGTATATGACTATTCCAGTATCTCATATTGTCTCTCCCCTGTTTGTCTCTCCCTGTCTGGCTGTCTGTCCCATCTGTTTGCTTCTGTCTCAAGTGTATGTCTGTCTCTCTATCTGTTGGTCCGTCTGTTTGTCCGTCCATCTCTGTGTTGGTTGGTCAGTCGGTCGGTTGGTGACTTGGTCTGTCTGTCTGTCTTTTTCTGTCTCTTATTCCTATTAAGCTTAGTTATCATTGAGTAGGAAATTTGTGAAGAGTCATAAAAAATGATCAGTTTAAGACCATGAAAGTTTGTTGAAACTGAAAAGGATCTGTAAATTTATCCCCACCCTCTTATTTTTAGCAACATATTAACGATACTGCTTTGTTCACTTAGAAGAAAACAAACAAACAAACAAACAAAAAAAACTGATGAAAAGAAATATATATTTCACCAGAATGAAATATCATTGGTTTCCTGTTCTATACTTATCAGGGGATATGTTTTCTGTGGACATTTTTTTGGTGTTCAAGTTGGAAATAATGTATCCTTTGAGTTTCACTGAAAATTGCTGCTTATGAACCAAGATACTATTTAGCAACTCTCTCTCTCTCTCTCTCTCTCTCTCTCTCTCTTCTCTCTCTCTCTCTCTCTCTCTCTCAGTCTCTTCTTGTCTGTCTCGCTGTCTGTCTGTCTCTCTCTGTTTCTGTCTGTGTCTCTCTCTCAGTCTCTGTCTGTCTGTCTCTCTTTCTTTTTCTTTTTTTTTTTTTAACTATGCATAGTTTTTTTTTAACCACTTTACATGTGCACTGGGGGGGGGGGGGGGGGGGGGGGAGGAGAAGGGGGAGGGTGCACTAGCAGGGGGCAGAGGAGAAGAGCATGAGTGTGGTGTGTGTGTGTGTGTGTGTGTGTGTGTGTGTGTGTGTGTGTGTGTGTGTGATTGTGAGGGCAGGAAGGAGGGACAGGGATGGGGGAGGAAATTTTGTTTACGTATATATATGCAGTTGTAGTATCAGTAAGTAGTGGCTTTCTTGTCTTTGAGTGAATGAGAGGATGTGTTTTGATGATGTGATCTGATTTGTTTCATCTTCATGTTATTTAATTCTCATTTTGGAAAAAAGAAAGAAAAAAGTGTTCTATAAGACTTCACTATTATCACTATTATTATTATCATTATTATGACTATCATTATTATTACTATTATTATTTTTATTGTTGTTGCTGTTGTTATTAACAGCTTTAGACAGTTTAACTTTTGGTCACTCAAAGTTCAGCAGGTTTCAAAAGCTGCTGAGTTTTATCAGAACTTTTCTTTTTTTTTGTATGATGCTGCACATGCTGTGCCACTGTGACTGACAATAAATGTGTAGTCACGATGTTGCAGGGTTGTCAGTGATGGTTGGGCCAGGTGCAAATGGTCTAAGTTCAGGTTATGTGGCAGGCTGTTTATTTATGATGCTGTAGCTGTAGCACTGTGACTGACAATAAAGGTGTAGTTCCAATGTTGCAGGGTTCGTGGTGGGTCAGGCTGGTTTACTGGAGGGCCTGGCACAGCTTGTCCTCGCCTACATCATCCTGGAGCTGACGGTCCTGTCCATCAACGCCATTTCCACCAATGGGGCTGTTGAAGGAGGAGGAGCCTACTGTATCCTGATAGCAGCACTTCATCTGTATGATCTTCTTGTTTATAATTCAGGAACCTGGCAGCGGCCTCCACCCCATTAAGCAGACCTCATCATCCTCATGCTCCCCGCAAAACAGAGGAAAAAGAAAAAGCCAAAAACATGGGGAAAAAAGACCACACGAAACACAAAAATACACAATATGTGTATATTGATTTTAATGTAGAGCACTGTACTGTGGTAAGTACAATCTTCCAGACCATTCAGACTGGTTTTTTTCATTTTTAAGGAGTTTAAAGTAAATCCACCAGTTAACATGGACAAACATTACAAAACAAAACATGACACGTTTCAACCTCTTAAGTCTTCTTCATGGCAAGATAAACAATGTTCAGGACAATGAAAACAAAGAACGAGCAGTCACCTATCTTAAATTCAGCGCGAGATGGGCGTTGAATTGAATGTGTATCGGACTGTAATTTTGATGCTCAAATTTTTGCTCTGTCACCAGCAAGGTCATACTGTGGACCATCATGACAGTCACTATGACAGATCTCTTCTACTGTTAAGTGCTGCAATTTTTATTTCTACAAGTACAAAGAACTGTACACTGCTTTACCTGATTACCTCATAATGAGAGTTGCTGGCGCTACATTTCTCGTGCTGATTTACCAATGAAAATGAATGATTATGTGGGATTGTGTGACTGTTATCATGCTAATTTGAGGAATACATCGTTATTAGGAGTACGTTAACATTAACATAACTTTTTTTTTTTAGTTGTGTCCATTCCAGTGTATTTGTTATTGGGTAATAGATTGTCTTCATGAGAGAGAAAATCTGTGTTGATGTTATCATTTTGATTTTATATGGTTTACTAGAATATGCATCTTTCAAGTTTTGATACTTGCATTGGTATGATTACATTTGATAATATCTGTACATAATTGATAAATTGATTAAACAGAAGAATATCATAAATCTCTGTTTAAACGGTAGTAGCATCAGTAATTGATCACAACAGTGTTTCTGTTTCAAATTTGATCACATGATTACAGCTCACAGATAATTTGTCAGAAACATGCGATTAGAATAGAACAGAGATGGGTGCTGTGAAGACTTAAGGTTTGAATCATGTGACTGTGAATAAGACGCTGAGCATGGTAAGTCACATTGAGATGAGGGTTGGGGAGGAGGCCTAAGTCCTTAACGTGAACCAGACATGATCAGCCGGGCGCTGGGGCCAGAGTTCGGTGGCAGCATCGGCTTCCTGTTCTACGTGGCCAATATCCTGGCCTGTGGCCTGTATGTGGCCGGTTTTGTGGAAGGAGTGCTGCTCAACTTTGGAGAAGGAGGTCAGCAAGGAAAGAGAGAGAGAGAGAGGGTGTGTGTGTGGCTTACATGTGGCTGGCTTTGTGGAAGGAATGCTGCTCAACTTTTGAGGAGGTCAGCAAGGAAAGTGTGTGTGTGTGTGCGTGTGCGTGTGTGTGTGTGCGTGGCCTACATGTGGCCGGCTTTGTGGAAGGAGTGCTGCTCAACTTTGGAGAAGGAGGTCAGCAAGGAAAGCGAGAGAGAGTGTTTGTGTGTGTGTGTGAGTGTCTGTGTGTGTGTGTTTGTGTGTGTGAGTGTGTGTAAGTGTATGTTTGTGTGTGGGCGTGGGTGCGTGTGTGTGAGACAAAGTCCTGAAAGCATGATTGTTTAGTGTGACAGTATGTTAGATGGGATGTGTGACACTTGTTACAGGGTCCTGTATGCATGATGCTGTAGTGTGACACTGACAGTAAGACAGGTGTTGGGTGGGATGTGTGACAGAGTCTTTCATGCTTGATAACACAATGTGACAGAAAGACAGGTGCTGGGTGGGATGTGTGACAGAATCTTTCATGCTCGATAACACAGTGTGACAGAAAGACAGGTGTTGGGTGGGGTGTGTGACAGACTTCTTCAAGCGCGATGATTTAGAGTGAGAAGAAGACTGTGTGGATGGGATGGAATCCTTTATACATGATGGTTTAGTGTGAAAGTAAGGTATTGTGTGGGTTGTGTGATAGAGTCCTTTATGGATAATGGTGTAGTGTGACAGTTAGACAGATATTGGGTGGGATAGATGATAGAGTCCTTTATGCGTAATAGATCGTGTGACAGTTAGGTATTGGGTAGGATTTGGGGTAGAGGCTTTTATGCATAATGGATTGTGTGACATTTAGGTATTGGGTGGGATATATGCTAGAGTCCTTTATGCAAAATGGATTGTGTGACAGTTAGACAGGTAGTGGACGGGATGTGTAATAAAGTCTTTTGTGCATAATTGATGCTTGTATCTGTTTGACAGTTATTGTTGGTTCATGCATGATGGTTTAGTGTGACAGGTATGATGGTTTAGTGTGACAGGTAAGACAGGTGTTGTGTGGACTGTGTGACAGGGTCCTTCATGCATGATGGTTTAGTGTGACAGGTAAGATAGGTGTTGTGTGGACTGTGTGACAGGGCCCTTCATGCATGATGGTTGAATGTGATAGGTAAGAAGGTGTTGTGTGGGCTGTGTGACAGGATTCTTCATGCATGATGGTTTAGTGTGACAGGTAAGATAGGTGTTGTGTGGACTGTGTGACAGGGCCCTTCATGCATGATGGTTGAATGTGATAGGTAAGACAGGTGTTGTGTGGGCTGTGTGACAGGATTCTTCATGCATGATTGTTTAGTGTGACAGGTAAGACAGGTGTTGTGTGGACTGTGGGACAGGGTCCTTCATGCATGACGGGGGAGGGTTGCGGCAGACTCCCAGTGGTGGAAGTACCTGTACTCACTGTTGTCCTCTTCTTCTGACCTGATCATCTGCATCATCGGGGGAGCCATGTTTGCTCGCACGTCTGCTGTCATTTTGCTGGTTTGTGCACATGTATATGCACCTCATTTACACTCAGGATTGTGTTCACTTTTTAAAGGTTTTCTCACTAAGGTTTAGGTTGAGGTATGGGGAGGGGGGTTTGGGGACGGGGAGATAGGTGTAAATGGGATTGGGATGGGGATTGAAAGGGGAGAGAGACTTCTGTTTTTGTTTTTGTTTTTTCTTTATTCACAGAATCTCTTAGTCAAAAAGTAACCTTTTCATTTTGTCTTCCACAACATGACCGATCACTGATTTGCTTTGGTTTTTGAAAGAGTATAATTATTGTGTCAAACAACAGCAACAACAACAGGTGAAATGAGATGATAATGTAAATGTGCTTGTCCTATTTACCTGTTTGCTGTGGCATATAAATGCATCCGCTCCACTTTCGTAGGATTTATGACATCTGTTTTGTGTTCATCTTACATGGTATTTGTTAAGATTGTCCAGAACAAAGTAATGCACAGGTCAGATCTGCGTGGCTACTGATGTAGTCTGTATCGTGGAAGACCTCAGGACACACTGTGCCCGATATACACTTCAAAAGATGAAGGAACAACATCCACAACCAATTTAACTTGAAAATTGTTATTGTACAATTAGGGCATATTCTGTGTGATTACTTTTTTTTCTGTTACAATCAATCCTTTCCCTGGCTAGTTCACTTTTCTGTTTTTATGACATTTTAAAGATCATAAGACAGAGGATTATTCTGTAACTGCAGTGTTTTTATTTTTAATTGTTACATTCTCCAAAATGTCAATGTTTTTTTTTAGCACTAGACACTGTTTTATTGGCATACTGGTTTAAAAGAAAATTACCCGTTTCTGCTCCTGCAAAAATCCACTTTGTATCAGATTTTTTGTTGATAAAAATCTAGTTGCATAGGTAGTTTGACATTCATGATATGTGTGTGTTGTTGATGTTCATGTCTGGCCATTGTGGTGGTCTCTCCCCTGCACTGTGAAGATCTGAGCATCAGCGCCAACATTGACATTGACTCCCAGGTCACCTACCTAAGACATTGCTGCTTGGGTTTGAATCAGTTTCAGACTTATCCTTATAGTTTGTACTGATGTTCAAATTGTTGTTGCCAGTCACATTTTGATACAAAGTAAAAAAAAATTCTCAGTTTATGTGGTTGTTGCTTGTTTTGAAGCACACATTGCAAATGGCGCGATCAAGACCAAAAGCTGAAGGTTAAAAAATGCTACATCTTAACACTCAACCCTTCCCAAATAACCTGTATGGAAAGAAAACAAAAAGTCATCAGTGATGGGTGGATCAGTTGGTAAAGGAAAATGGCATATGGGTGGATCAATGATTACTGTGAGTGTCTATTATTTTGTTACTGCAATGAGAGTCAATCATTTTGATTTGCTGACACCCACACAGTGATACGTAGAAAGATGATTCTGTAACCGGATTTTTGTTCTTATGCGAAGTGTGTTGTGTTTTCAGGTGGTTGTGATCTGTACACTGTCGGTGTTTGTCAGTATCTTTGCCAAGAACGAGTCACATGAAATCAGCATCCCCACCTCCAACGGCTTGGTCTACACCAACTCCTCAGACAGTAACACCACCATCTACGGCAAATACACTGGACTCCGAGCTGAAACCTTCAGGCAGAATCTCTATGGTCAGTTTAGGCTTCTTCAGCTCTTCGTTCTTTGTTATCTTGTTGTGTGTTGTGTGTGTGTGTGTGTGTGTGTGTGTGTGTGTGTGTGTGTGTGTACAAACACACATGTTTGCAGTGCATGTGTATGTGCTCATGACTGGAAACCATAGGAACAAAACAGTATATGATTATATATAGTTGTTTTCAGTTTGTCCTTGTATTTGCATGTATGTGTGTGAGTGTGTGTATGTGTATACACACGATTGTTTATGTCTGTGTGTAGGTTTGTGGTCATATGTAAATGCTGGTGATAAAGACAGGTCTGAAGCCGCGAAGGACATAAAGCAGTCATAGTGACTTTTTGCTCTTTTTAACAGGACAGGAATATCACCTATTATTCATTCCCTACCTGTTCAACATCACCTTGATGTGCAGAAACAGGCACCTGCTAAGTTCAGCATGAACAGTTTAGTAAATCCATATTTTCATAGGTTTGTAACACTGTGTTCATTTTCTGAAATCTTCTTACACAAGCTGGTAACATTGTGAAGTAGTGCTGGACTATGAGATGATAACCTTGATCATTTTTGAGACGGTGATCTATCTTTCTAGAAAGAGGGAGGCAGGTATGGAAAAAATGAAATATAATTCTCGATAGGCTGTGAAAGAAAGTGTTGATTCGGTTTTTGTATTCTTGCTTGTGTTACTTGTGAAGGATTTAGTGGCAAGATTTCTTTCCAGCCACTGCCAGAATTTTTGATCATCATAAAACTTTGAGAAGAGTTGGATGATGATAGTAGTTGGGGAGGAAGTAGAGAGATCTTGACTCAGGAAAGCCATTTGTGACATTTCTGAGTGGTGTCGACAGTGTTCCATTGCCTGTGTTGCTATCTTTAAGCTGATTTTTTTGCTTGTGCTCTTGAAATATCTGAGTTAGTCCTTCGGAAATTGTGATGAAAAAGTTTCACAGATTTGGCTTACGCATGTGTGTGCGTGTGTGTGTGTGTGTGTGTGTGTGTGTGTGTGTGTGTGTGTGTGTAAACTATGACAGAATTGATGGTTTGGTACACCATATTTCACTTGTTAGTTTGAGCTCCTAGGCGTCAGCAAAGGCAAAACAAAACTGCTTCCAGTTGAACAGAAACAGCATTTCTTATGATAACCAGTGTGATTCAGCACTACAGAGCTTCCTTTGTTGAATGTTTTCATGGCAACCTGATATCAATAGCTCCTTATCAACTGCTGCTGTTGAACCTGTGACAAGATAAGTCTTGATGTTGCAGTGTATTGGGAGCAGGGTTCAGGTTCGTATGGTCTTTGAAGGTGTTTGATAAATGCAGAGTCGTTTTTAAATCTTTTGGAAGTTTTTGAAAAATGACTGGAGTCTGAAAATCCTGAAAGGATTTGCGAAAATTCTATGGATGCTGCACAATCATTTAACAGTTCTTCAAGGTCATGATCATTTGTCTGACAAAAAGTTTGGGCCCTTAACTTCAGCTCTGTGGATATCTGGAGGGCCCCTACCATACAGCAGCCTTGGCAGTGCCTCTGGGGTTTGTGACAGAGTGTACGAAGAAGAAAAAGAACTTCAGCTCACATGGGATGTGTTCAGTGTGACATTCTTGTGTCCTGGAATGCAGGTTCTTGAATACTAGAGTTGCATCCCTTGACAACATCTGGCTCAACATCATGGAGCTTCAGTCAGTTCAGTGATCAGCGCAACGATTATTGTTTGGGAAAATTTTTTCCCTGAAAATGCATTGGAGTTTGTTGCTTCATTGACAAGTTGTTGGAGAAGGCTGAATGTAAGAACTGTTTGTGTGAAAGGTTTTCGACAATGGATAAATGGTCATTGAAAAGGTCTTTGAAGGTTTGTGATGTTTGACATGAAAAGTCTGTTTGAAATGTGTGGAGATTAGAGTGAACAATGCATGACTTATGCCATAAAGAGAGCACAGTAAATGGGATGGTAAGAAAAAACCAGTAGGTATTCTGGTAGTTTTCATCTGTTTGGCATTGTTGATGGAATGCTCATCACTCTTAAGATTATGCCTCAGGTGTGATAACTTGTTTCAGAGAATTACACCAGGGACTATACATCTGACACCAAGCTGGACTTTGCTACTGTGTTTGCCATTCTCTTCAGCAGTGTCACGGGCATTCTCAACGGCGCTAACATGTCAGGTCTGTCATTGGATTGTTATCTGTTCATTCTATTTTTGGGGATGGGTGTGATGGGGGGAATGTTTGTGAACAGTTGTTGGGGAAGAGAATGGGTGTCGTGGTCACATTGAATATTGTTCTTGTTTTCTTTTTTTTTTTTTTAGTTTAGTATCTGAAGTTGATTATTAAAAAAAACCCAACCAATTTCGATAATCTTCTGTGTGCACATTCAGCTCCATATTGTTTTGATTGTAAGGTGTTCCAAACTACCAGATTAATTTCATAAAGCTACAGAGATGTGGGGTACTGTTAAAAAAAAAGTAAAAAAAGGAAACCCTTGTAAATCCCAATTGTACCCAAATTTTGTATAAAACAAGAAAAAAAAATCTGGTGGTGAATGTGTATGTGCACATGTCTGTACCTTGCTAGTGTTATATCTGACCTTTGTGATCTTCATCATTCAGTGCAGCAGTAATTTTATAGAGTGCAGAAGATCATGTGATATCACATGTTCCAGTAAATTACAGTGCATCAGATTTTTTTTTTCTTCTGCTGTGAAAATCAGTTTATCACATTGCTTTGTCCTTAACACAGGAAACTAAATTCCGCTTTTCGTTCTTTGATTTTCACTCTTTGAACATGGGAGAACTATTTTGATTTGAATTCTCTTGGTCAGAAATCTATCAGGAAGATGGTCATTGGATCGTTCACACCACTGACCGCAGTGTTTTGTTGCAGGGGAACTGAAGGACCCCAGCAAATCCATCCCGAAAGGCACGCTGTCGGCGGTTGGCTTCACTTTCTGTATCTACGTCGTCATGACCATCCTGCTGGCTGGCTCCTGTGAAAGGTTTCTGTGATTACTGTACTTTTCAACTGGACAAGATCATGTTGGGCAGTGCATGAGGCTTCTTACCTTAACCCTTTGACTCCCAGAATTATTTGCTTTTTCCACACATAAAAATCATCAGCCTCAGAATAATCGGAATGGAATCAGGTGAATTATAACAGTGCTTCAAAGTATGTAAGAATACACAATAACAAGTTTCATTTGTTCACTGTTGACAAGAATGTTGCAACTCAAAACCAAGGGATAAATAGTCCTTGACTATGCCTATTTATAACATGACCACGCTCCAGTCTTTCAGTGTACATGGTAGAATGTAATCCTATTAGACTAATCAGAATCACTTTAAGTTGTTTCACTGATCAACAACATCACCTAAATTTCCTAATATGTGTTCATGGTTGCTATTGTTGCCATGAACAGTAAGTGAAACAAAATTATAGTCACCTCTTCTTCATTGTAGCTTCTAGCAGCCATGTTCACATGCTCAACACATTTTTGCTTTACTAAAAGACAAAAAAAAAACCCTAAAAAAAACCCAACATCAAACTAAAGCCAAGGTTTGCTGAGAAATCCTTCAAACAACCTGCTCAGCAGCTGCAATTTTCAAAGAGGTGAACATGATCATGTGACACAGCTGGACTATTAATTATGTAGTTACTCCTGAACTACGGCTATCCATGGTCATCTTCTTTCTCAGTTAGACCTATGACATTTACAACTGCGGAGATTTTCATTTATGTGACCATTTTTAATGGCACCATTATTCCGACGGTCACATCTGGTCTTTGGAAATGGCTAAACATAGTACCATTGTACATATTTCTCATTTCTTTTTTCCTTTTTTTTTTTTTTTTTTGAAGGCGTGTCATCCATCCCAGCAGCACGCGATGGCCTGCTCTTCTGCTTGGAATGGGCTGGGATTTTGACTTGTATGATTATCACGTGAAGGACATAGGTCATGGTAGAGTGTGGATTGAACCCAGGCCTTGAATGCTTATCCCCTCGTGCCAGGGCTATACAGCATAGAGGCGCATCCCCTAGTTGGTGGATTGGGGACCCCCTAAGCCTTATGCTTGGAGGAAGCACTGGATAATACGGAACAAGTTGCCGTGAACCAACATAGTCTAAGAGAAGGAATACCTGAGTCCAAACCCAGGCTGTCTGTTGTATGTTAGCCCCCGCATTAATGGGTAACCAGACAACCGTGAGCTGCTCTGCAGTTGGAATGTGTCGGCTGAGGCCAACAGGCAGACCTCCTGCAGTCACAAGCACAGGAGAAGACCAGGTATACGTGTCTCACCCAATGTGGCCATGTCCAGGAACGCAAAAGAAAGAAAGAATGCTTATCCACTAGTTCAGTCAGGCCTCTTCTCTTTATGTAAAGAAAGAATCATGAAGAAAGAGGCTGATGTATGGACGGTTCTTTGAGGCGTCTTCAGTTTTGTTAGGGTTTGACAGGATTTGAACTTGATGATAGAAAAGAGGAGGCAGGTTAGGTGAAAGTTACCACTGTGGCATAGTTTTTTAAGTACATGTTAGCAAGTGTGGAATGTTATCAGTGTGGCACAGCGGTTTGAAAGTACATGTCAGCAAGTGTGGAATGTTACCAGTATTGCACAGTTTTTTTTCAGTATGTGTCAGCAAGTGTGGCTGTTGGTGCTGATCTTCTGTACTATGTTTGTCAAAGTGTAGAAGTTTAAGAAACTGAATATATACAACTCTGCGCAAAAATCTGCTTTGAATCATTTTATTGTTCTAACTCCCTGTCTTAAAAAAAAAAAATTGGTGTATTTGTAAATGAAATCTTTGGCACTGTGTGTCTGTTGTGGCATCAGCTGAATCGGTTATTCTTCTTCATGTATCAGTGGGGTTGAACCATCTGATGCACATCACTTTGATCTCGTATCAGAATTGAACTGTGAACTTTATTGGATCATCCATGGGGCATGAACTGTGAACTTTATTGGATCATCAGTGGAGCATGAACTGTGAACTTTATTGGATCATCAGTGGAGCATGAACTTTGAACTTTATTGGATCATCAGTGGAGCATGAACTGTGAAATTAAGTGGATCATTGGTGGAGCAGTATCCCAGCAGATAATAATAATAATAATAATAATGTATAATACTTATATAGCGCATTTCTTGTTGAACAACTCAATGCGCTTACATCCACCATTTGCACTTATTCATACAATATTCATGCACACAGCAAAAAGAAAATACACAATGGCAGACGCACCTACATGCATAAACTGTCTCACCGAACTAGTTGTGGAGGAATTTAAGAGAGATCTAGTCATCTACAGAAGAGAATAGGCTTTTTTGAAGAGGTAAGTTTTGAGCTGAGATTTAAAAGAAGAAAGAGTAGGCTGATTATGAAGGTCTTCAGGGAGGGAGTTCCAAATAGAAGGTGCTCTAAAACTGAAGGCTCTTTCCCCAACAGATTTCAGAGAATGCTTAGGGATTTTCAAAAGTTTTTGTGAAGAAGAGCGAAGGGTACGAGAGCTTTGGTAGGTGCAGAGAGAAGAAGAGAGATAGTGAGGAAGAGATTCATTGAAGTGGCGGAAAGCAAGAACTGCCAGTTTAAATTGCCACCGATACTGTATGGGAAGCCAGTGCAGTTCGATCAGCATGGGAGTGATGTGCTCACACCTCCTCCTCTTCAAAACAAGTCGTGCAGCGCTATTTTGGACTCTCTGCAGCCGAGCAATCTGTTCTGCGGGAAGCCCAGCATAAACAGAGTTGCAGTAGTCCAATCTTGACATCACCGTGGCACAGACTAGCCTGACAGCTACTTCCCTGGATATAAAGCGTCGGATGGAAGCAATACGTCTCAGCTCTAAAAAGGATGAGCGACAGACTACAGATATTTGATTCTGCATGGTCAGACACTGATCAATGGTAACACCAAGGTATTTGACAGAGTTACTGAAAGGCAATTCAGTACCATCAACAACCATTGACTCTGACTCAACGAGTTTGAGGCAGGAGGAGGTTCCAACGGGCATGACTTCAGTCTTTTCACAATTTAATTTAAGCTTATTACTTGTCATCCATTCCTGCACACTGCTGATACACCGAGACACCCCAGATTGAACAGAAACAAACTCATCAGGTGTGCCACTCTTAGAAAGCTCAGTGTCATCAGCATACTTGTGAAAATCACAATCATGGTCCGAGATAACATCTGACAAGGGCTGTGAGTACAATGTAAACAACACTGGGCCCAATACTGACCCCTGTGGTACTCCATACAAAAGAGGTGACAAAGTAGACCTTACACCACCCACAACCACCGCCTGCGACCTATCTCTGATGTACGATTCGAACCACTGGAGAACTATCCCATCAACACCAAAAGTGACCCTAAGCCTTTCAAGTAAAGTAGTGTGATCTAGCGTATCAAAGGCAGCACTCAGATACAGCACTTGTCTAGGAAGCAAAAGGATCCCGAACATGTGGTCCAGGTCTCTCATGGGGCTGGTTTCTCTCATCTGTTCTCCAGACCTGAATTGGTGATCAGAGTGCTAGTGTTTGGTTGAGATGATAAACCAAGGTCCCTTTGAAAGTGCAACATGCACGTAGCACACATGAAAAACCCCAGGTCAACCATGGCGTCGGCCCTGGCAAAAGATTGAAGAAAAATCCATCAGTAAAAACACAAAAGAGACACATCTTGACAAATCAGTACGAATGATGCCATGTAATGGTGTCACACTGTCCTCAGGGAGACCAGGCCCAACTGCACATATGGAGATAGTTTGATAAAGGCATTATACAGCACAGTACAAATCGTCTTTCACTGTTCAATTCGCATTTCTTGGTTTTATTAGGGGGGGGGGGGGGGGGGGAAGCTCTTCTTTTTGCTGGAATTTATTTCATAAGAATATTTTAATTGTTGCATTTACAGTTTTGTTTGTTTATTTGTTTCGTAAGAACTGTGCACTTGGTTGTAACAGAACTTGTTTCTAGATTTGCTGTATATAGTTTTCACCAGTAAGTTTTTAATTGGAGGCAGGATTCAGTGTGGTTCCATTGTACTGGACTGAATATTGGTGTCTTGGCTGAGCAGCCAAGTTAAAAAAAAAAAAAAAAAAAAATGCTAATCCAGAGCTTGTAAGGGAGTGATAGTTTGGTTGCAGAAAACGTCATTTCCTTCATTATAGTCTGCTGTTCTCTCTTGTTAGAATGTGTTGTGCTTCCCTGTCTGAAAAGGCAAAGGCTTGAAACCATGCTGTTACAGCAGACCTTTGGAATAGTGGCAGAATTGGATTGTCACTGACATATGATTGAATAAGACATTGCAACAATGCAAGCATAGTGTTCGGGAGAAGACCTGCCTGGAACTAGTTAAATTGCTCTCGTCTCTTAGTAAGAATCCTTTCCCCACTGTTCCCAAAGTTAGTATTCTCAGCAACCTGTGTTCTCCTAACATTTGCCCCACTCGATGGTCCTACTGTGAAACGCCTGTTCTTTGATTGTTGTCTCTGTGTCTTTTTTTTCTTGTTTTGTGTGTGTTGTGTGTGTGTGTGTGTGTGTGTGTGTGTGTGTGTGTGTGTGTGTGTGTGTGTTTTGTTTTGCTGTTCCGTCTTGTATTTCACTTTAGACATTGCACCCATGCCACTCTTTCCAGCCCCCATCCACAGCCACAGTCACAGCCTGACCTGGCCTGCCGCAACCTTGGCACTGGTACCGGCAATCTGTAGTTTGTGTTTTGGAATACTGCTAGCCGGATTTATCATGTAGAAAAGAAGAAACAGTTCTGTACTTCTTAGTATTTCTTTTTTAGAGGGCACCACTGTGGCACTGCATGCTTTTTTAAGTTTTAGAATATATCGGTATATACTTTGTGTACTCTGTATTTTAGTTCGGTAGTTTTCCAAAGGTGTGACACAAGTGCACTGTTTGTTGCAGGTACTTGCTGCAGAACAACTATGTGTTCTTGCAGCAGATCAATATCTGGCCACCTTTTGTGGTCGTTGGAATATTTGCTGCAACTCTCTCTGCTGCCTTGGGCAATCTTATCGGTGCCTCTCGAATCCTGGAAGCCCTTGGGAATGATCAGCTTTTCTGTAAGTGTGTGTGTGTGTGTGTGTGAGAGAGAGAGAGAGAGAGAGAGTGCATGGGAATTTTTAAATTAACATTTTCAAAAATACTAGTAGCGTTTCTTCTGATCAGGTTATGGACTTCAATAGCGGTGGGAATGACATTATGGACTTTTCTGAATGACGTTGTAGACTGTGGTGACTTTACTGACTGCTTGAATGAGATTATGGACTGCTTTGGATGACTTTATAGATTGCTTTGGGTGAAATTGTAGTGGAATTACATTTCATGAAATGACATCACACACGTTAGTAATAATGGGGATGACGCTGCACATTACAGATTAAATTTTACTCAGCTGGTTGAAAAACAGGGCCTGTCACACACATATGCATGCACGCACGCACGCACGCGTGCGCACACACACACACACACACACACACACACACACACACACACACACACGCACTGTGCGCTTTACAATTGATCAAGCTGTCCTAAGGTGATCTGTTGGAATAGATTACATCTATGTTATGTTCACAGACTTCCTGATTCATACCTAGACAGTTTAATCGATTGCCATGACTTGCCAGTCTTTTCAGAAAAAAAAGAGCCCTGAATTTGGAATGAGAAGATAGATAATGTCTATACACTGTTCAGTATCCAGAGCTTAAGTTAGTGAATAAAACTGGAATAATGAATAAAACAGAAATGGCATCACGGACTCCCGGCTGGGAGGTCGTGGGTTCGAATCCCATCAGTCATGTGGGTTTTTCTGCCCCGACCGGCTCCTACCCAGAGTTAAGTTTGCTGCGGACTCAGTTGGGAAGACTGGGACCACACAGTCGAGTTTCATTCACTTAATGGATGCGTTTCTGAGAGTGTTGCTCAAATTTGCTGGCCAACACTGCAGGTGCCTGTATCTCTCGGGCCTGGTTGACGCTGGGATATATTATGAAAGGAAGCGTAGTGTACAGCCCTGTCATATAGTCTCAGACCGAAATGGAAATCCATAGCATCATCTTAATCATCCTCATTCTCATCGATTCTCATCGATCAGCATAAAAAAATAAAAAAATCTCAAATTCTGTGGCCGTTCATGCCCTGCTCTCATGGTGACCTCAATTTCGATGTCCTCTCCACGTCTGTAGTCTTGGTTTGGTTCCGTCGGGGTCACCGGTATCGGCGAGTCCATGGGGGCTGTCGTTGGGCGGACGTGGTGGCGCCCTCCAGAGGGAGAGCTCACTCACGCCGGCTCCGCGACTAAGCAGTTATTGTCATCAGTAGGGGGCTTGGTAGGTGGTGTCGTGTGTATGTTAGATCAGAACAGGCGCCACTGAACACCACCAAAAGTGACTCGGCAGCAGCGCTGTGTCTCCTCCGGTGGGTTGCCTCTTGACTTGACATTGACTGCTCCCTGTGGATTGCCGGTGCCGGGGCTGCAGCGGGGCTGACCGGGCAGTGGCTGTGGACAGAGTGTCGGAATGAGTGGCGTGGGTACACTGCCTCTGAGGTGGCACAGAGGTTGGGACAGCAAAAAAAAAAGAAAAAAAAAACAAAAACAAAAAAAACTTCGAATAAAACTTGCTGCGGGAATAGTAGGGAATGTGGAGACTTCCAGTGATTTTATGCATTACAGCAACATTCCGAATCCTTCTGATGGTATCATGTACTGAAATAACAGTTGAAATTCAAATTATATCATGCACTACTGCATTGGGAATCCCTATGGTGATTTTTTTTATCCTTCTGATGGTAGTATGCACTAAAGTATCGTCTGGGATCTTTCTGAAGGTTTTATGTATTACAGAAATACTTGGAATCATCATGATGACATATGCCATAAGAGATTCTTATGATGACAAATTGCACTTTAGTAACATTGGGGATGTTTTTGATGACATTGCGCACTTCAGTAATTTTGGAATTCTTCTGATTGTGTTGTGCACTACAGAAGCATGGGGATTTTTCTTCTGATATCATGCACTAGATTAACATTGGGATCCTGCTGATGACATTATACACTACAATAACAGTGGGATCCTGACAACAACATCCACCACAATAACCCTGGGATCCTGGTGACATACACTACAATAATTCTGAGATCCTGATGACATTATACACCACAATAACACTGGGATTCTGATGACATTATTCACCGCAATAACACTGGGATCCTGATGACATTATACACCACAGTGAGACTGGGATCCTGATGACATTACACACCACAGTAATGCTGAGATCCTGATGACATTATACACCACAGTAACACCGGGATTCTGACGACATTATACACCACAGTGACACTGGGATCCTGATGACGTTATACACCACAATAATGCTGAGATCCTGATGACATACACCACAGTGACACTGGGATCCTGATGACATCAACAATAACACTGAGATCCTGATGACATTAACAATAACACTGGGATCCTGATGACATTAACCATAAAACTGAGATCCTGATGACATTAACCATAACACTGAGATCCTGATGACATTAACAATAACACTGGGATCCTAATGACATTAACCATAAAACTGAGATCCTGATGACATTAACATAACACTGGGATCCTGATGACATTAACAAGAACACTGGGATCCTGATGACATTTTACGTCTCAATAACACTGGGATCCTCATAACATTATACACTACAATAACTTTGGGATCCTCTGACATTATGACCCACAGTAACATCATGAATCATTTTAATTGTTATAGATTAACAGTGGCACTGGCACACCAAGCCAAAATATATCCTGTCCAGAGTATGAAATACCAAGACCCATTTTGTACCTCTGATATAAAACGGCATAATCTGTTTAACACCCCCCCCCCCCCCCCCCCCCCCCCCCACCCCCCCCACCCCACAACTCCACTCCAAGCGTGAACTGGCCTAGACAGTTTTAAACCCTCTGGGCCCTTTTATGCCTCCTTCACATGGGTATATTCCAGCCTGTACACAGGAAAGATAGTTCCGACAACCAGACAGACTGCAGCAGCATTCAGTTGATTCAGGGGACCTTGGGCGAATGCTTCAGACTTAAGACATGCGTTGCCTTTCCTCAGGGTGGTTCCTGAAACCTGCAACCATGACGACCAAGTCGGGCAATCCCTACATGGCGGTGCTCATGTCCTGGTTCCTGGTGCAGGTAAGTTGCTACCTGGCTGACCTGCAGGTGAGAGATTTTTGTGTGTGTGTTGTGTTGTTTCACCTTCCGTAGCAACGTATCTGCTGTTGTTGGTACATGCTGACAGGTAACCATTTTACGCAGTATGTGCATACTATAAGTCATAAATGATATGATTTAGAAGAATTACCTTATGCTTCCATAGTTACGTGCTTCTTGTTGTTGACACATACTGACAGGTAACCATTTTTAGCGATATATGTGAACAATAACTCTTCAGTATTATAATTTAAAATTACCCTAAGACATGTCTTCACTAACATGATCTGTGATTTTTCTTATTATTGTTTCTTTCTTTCTTTCTTTGTTTTTCCCCAAGAAAAGTGATTTTCTGCAAGTTTCTGTTTCTGAACTAGTAGAAAAATAATTTACATTCAACAGAAATGTTCATCAGCTATATAATGGTGGTGCGTTTGGTAAAGGATGCATGTGACAGAATGACCTGTTCGTTGTGACAGTTGGTCCTGCTGATTGGCTCTCTGAATGCCATTGCGCCTGCCACCTCCGTCTTCTTCCTTCTGTCCTACGCCTCTGTCAACCTGGCCTGTCTGGGACTGGAACTGGCCTCGGCGCCCAACTTCAGGTCAGTGCTGCAGTTGGCAGTTAGTCTGCATCAGAATGGCAGTCACATCAGGGGGCGACATTTTGAAGTGAAGACCTCGACAGATGGGTGCAGATCTTTGTCAAAACTACATTGGTGAAAAAATGCCAATTTTGTGAGCTGGAGCTGGTAGTTTACAGCTTTTGAAAGTCAGTAGAAGCTGTTTTGTGCCTAGCGCAGAAGAGTTAGTTTTCAATTGAATTCAAGATAGGTGTATCATAGTGTGATACTTTTTAACCATTTCACCTCCAGTTGTTAGGAAGACTAAGCTATCAGTGGGTTCAGGATAGGCTTATCATAGTGTTATGCTTTTGAACCCTTTCACCTCTAGCTGTTAGGAACAGCTAACTTTCAGCAAGCTCCACAAGGTTTACCATGGTGTGACACTTTTTAACCTTTTCAACCACTAGCTGATGCTAAGTGTAGTGGCTCCTGGTTCTAGCTGATTTTATGGTCACTGTCTTGAAATGCTTGTGAATATGCTATTTTAAAAAACATTCTCGCCTGCTTTTTATAAAATGGAGAAAATTGTTCCAGTCATAGGCATTTTCCCCCTTGCTTTAGTAAGGGCTTTAGACTCACAGTTATGTCTCATAATTAAAAACTAGTCAAATACAGTTTGTCTTTTAGGAATGCCATAAGACAGGCTTGGGGTAGAGTCTATGTCATGTTCACAACCTCTTCATGTCAGCAGAATTGAATGTGGTCACAGCGCAAGGGAGATAATTTGACACTTTTCAGAAAAGTAGTGTAGTTTTGAAATATGGGCACTCTGTACTTTCCTAAGAAACAAGATCCAGATTTCAAAATAACATCCCCATAGTGAGTACAGTTCTTGAAAATCTGTAGAAGTCATTGAGGTTTGAAACACCAGTTTCAATGCTTTGAAAGTCCTTGAAAATGAAGACTTTTGTCTGGAGGTGTTTAAAGATCCTTGACAGTAAGACTTTTGTCTGGAAGTGTTTTAAGAGTCCTTGACAATAAAATGTTTGTCTGGAGATGTTTAAAAAGTCCTTTAAAATAATACTTTTGTCTGGAGGTGTTTTAAATGTCCTTTGAAATAAGACTTTTGTCTGGAGGTGTTTAAAGAGTTGACAGTAAGACTTTTTCTGGAAGTGTTTTAAAAGTCCTTGACAATAAAACTTTTCTCTGGAAGTGTTTTAAAGGTCCTTTAAAATAATACTTTTGTCTAGAGGTGTTTTTAATGTCTTTGAAGTAAGCCTTTTGTGTGGAGGTGTTTTAAAAGTCCTTGAAACTGATTGTCACTTCAGTCAGTTTTTATATGTCATCATAGAGAATTTGGAGAAGCGGGAAAATGTACAGGCTGTAAGATAAGAGATGCAAGAGAGGATGGCAATCCTGAAAGATGCTGTATATTAGTATGTATGTGTCGATGGTTAAGTGGTATTGTAGATATGTTACTATTAACGTGTGATATTATTTTGACATATTTTGTACATGTTTTGTGAAAAAACAATTAAAAATACAATGAATGTGACAATTTGAAAAAATGATATGTCGAAAAGAAAGGTTTGGAGACAATGTTCTTGAATGGTAATTACGCTTGCAGAGTGTAACCATAGCAACAACTCTTGCAAACTTCCATACACAAAATCCCCTCAGGCTGTGTTTGCTTCTTCAGCAACATATCCTGAAACATAAAAAAAAAAAAGAAAAAAAAAAACAGTGAGAGAGCATGAGTTTATGCCATAGTATGCTGATGAATCGGGTTTGAAAGTAATTTGTGTTTGCAACAACCTATTTTTACCATAGTTAATGTAATATTAGGTGGTTACTACCCAGAACAACCCTCTGTAGATTGCAGGTGAAAACAAACCGAATTTCAACTCTCCACCCCTCCCTCCTCTGCCCACTCTGCTTTTATAGAAATGTGGAATTTTGTACACACTCTTCGTAGAAAGTGCACTCATTTTTGTTGAAAAGTACACCAGTGGCAGTTTTGGGGTACACAGGTCTGCATGTTTTATGTTTCAGAGCGTACAGTTTTGTGCTTGTGCTTATGTCACAGTTTGGAAAAGCCCATGAAAATTTCTTGAAATTTTGAAAGATGAAATTATGTTATAAGCTCTATATTGAATGAATTAAATTGTGTGAAATTGTTTGTTTGTTTTCTTTTTTCTTTATTTTACTTCTATGTGGTGTGTTGTTCAACGTGGGGGATGTCTGCTATTTTTCAGGCCGACTTTCCGTTACTTCAGCTGGCACACGTGTGTGCTGGGGCTGATCGGCTGCATGATCATGTGCTTCCTGATCAGCCCCATCTACACATCCATCGCCTTAGTCCTGATGCTCTGCTTCATCATCCTGCTCCACATACGCTCCCTGCCCTCCACGTGGGGCTCTATATCGCAGGCCTTGATCTTCCATCAGGTACGAGTCCTAGCATAAGTGTGGATGTTTGGGTGCTTGTGCCTTTTCGTTTTTCGTGTTTGTATGTGTGTAAGTGCCTGTGCCTTTTTTTTTTTTTTTTTTTTATTTGTGTGGGTGCCTGTGCCTTCTTTTTCTTGTTTGTGTGTGTAGGTGTGTGGGTGCCTGTGCCTTTTTTTTCCGTCTGAGTGGGTGCCTGTGCCTTCTTCTTTTTTTTCGCGTGTGTAGGTGTGTGGGTACCTATGCATTCTTCTTCTTAATTGTTAATTTTGCGTTGTATTGTTGGGACATTGCTATGGAATGCTAAGATGGCCATAAGCCAGGCAAGAATCCTGATACTAGAACAAGTCATTTTGCTAAACAGTTCTAGTCATGTTGACAGAGACGAGGGAGGAAGAGAGGGGTATGAATGGAGGTGGGAAGACATGCCTGGAAATTCTGTTGTCCAGGTTTGGGATGTTCACAAAAACCAAAGGAATATTCTTGCTTCCTATCGGTTCACTGCACCTATGGCTGTTAGACTGACATTCTATCGTTTAACCAAAGAGCAAATAATCAGGGAAATGTGTTGTGGAATAATTTTTGGGGCGATTATGGTTTCAGAAAGCAGTGAGCTGTGGTGTGTTCCCTCCCCTTCCAGGTCTCTTGTCTTTCCTCTTTTCTCATGAGTTAGCATGATACTTTGTTTTTGTTTGTTGGTTTTTGGTTTGGTGCTGTCTCATTTTTTGTGCCTGTCATTCGGTAGCATCACCAAGGTCAGGCCTTGTGCACAGCCACACACAGGGTTGTCCAGTCACAGTCCAAGGTTAGGTAAACCTTAGGGAGCAATCGGTGTCAGGTCCTCATGAGGCAACCCCCTCCCTCCCACCCTCACGCAGTTCTAGCAGCATCTATAGCTATTCAGAACAGCAGTTCCCTGAAGTTGGAGTACGGCTGCCTTAACCCGAAGAGTGCCTATAAGCCGTCAGCTGACGCCAAAGTAAAAATGCTTTCCCAGTGCCTATGGGCCGTCCACCGACGTCATGCATTTTTCTTGAATTTTCATTCGTTACTATTTCTATTAACGGACTTAAATAGAGTGTGCGTAGTAAGCCTTATATGTCTGTAGTATTAAAATGATATGCAAATGACCACACGTGAGGGGAAAGCCCATTTATTCTCATCACTGACTGGATGACCAGCCAGCACTTCGTCTCGCTTGCAAAGATGGCGGCGCAACCTTCGACAAGGGTAGCGACCAAATCAACGTATTTACACAACTGAGCAGGCTCTGCTAATCATTTTTGACAAAGACAATAATCTTTTATTCAACAACTTACTCGAGCATGAAGGTGAGATGATGATTGTGATGGAATTGCTGACCGTATTCGTCAGTTACTGAGTCGGGCTGTGTGACCTCAGTGTGTGTTCAGCTGACTGGTTTGCCAGTGTCGAACGAGCTCGCCTTGTGTGTACTCTGCACTGCGAGCCAATGGCCAGTGATGTGATAGTCAGCGCGAGAGGGGAGCGTGGCCTGCTCGCGGCATGACATGGGGCAGAAGAGAAGAGGAGGAGTGAAAGAGAGGGTTGAAGTCCAGCAAGGGGGTGTGGTGGGGGGAGGGGGGCGTGGTCGTGGACTGACCTGTCTGCATAGAGTGCGAGCGTCTTGACAGACTTCTAAACTGTTTTATTTTCATTTACGTGTGTAGTGTGACAATACAAACTTTATTTTCAACTTTTTTGCTTTGTGTTCTTTTTTGGATGTGAAGCTGTAGTGGTAAATGCATATGTTTTTGATCGTGCAAAAAAATCTATCCAAATCTAAATGCCTAAATATTTTTTTTATTATCAAAATAAAACAAAAGAAGCCCAGATTCAAAATCTTCATTCAATTTCCTTCAAAAATCATATATATTTCATTGTTATATCTTTTGTAGTTTCTGAGCTAGAATTTTTTGTTAATTATTACCCCTAAATCATTAGATTTCCCTGGCACTGGGAAAGCCTTTGTTTGTAACATTTTCAAGCAGCGAACGGGTTAATGGCGGGCTAAAAAAAACAAAATGGCCATACACACAAAACTCCACTCCCTTTGTTGGGTAAATGGGATGAATCCTTGCCTGTCTACACAGGGAGTGTCCGCAGGAGTATCAGCCTGCGTATGTAGAAAGAAAGAAGGAAGAAAGAACAGCAAGAAAGATTCATCAGGATTCAAACTGCTCCACTTTCCGTTTCATCAGTGTGTCATCTCTATATGGACATGTCTATACATGCAACATCACATCTCTAAACATTAGAACACAGTACAGAAGGTTTATAGCTAGATAAATGACTTGGAAGGAAGAAATAAAAAGTAGGAAATAAACATTTGGGAAGAGAGTCTCATGGGCGATACTTAGCAAATGTCAGATGCACACATTAAATCAAGATGCTGGCTAGGCCTGTCATAACTACTGATTAACAGATAGGTGGGGTAACTACACCATTTCCATGATAAAAATCAGCGAGTAAATAAAGTGTGTTTGAATGAGTCAATTTCATTAAAAGTAATGCAAGATTTTTTAGCAGTATGTTAATGTCTAGTATACGTTTTATTGACAGATGGCTCGGTTTACAAGACAGAATTCAAGAGTGAAGGTTTTATACTTTCAGTTCAACCCAGGCACACAGTTCCCTTCCTGTTTCAGGTGCGCAAGTACCTTCTGATGCTTGATCCCAGGAAGTCCCATGTGAAATACTGGCGCCCTCAGATCCTGCTGATGGTGGCCAACCCCCGACAGTCCTGCCAGCTCATGGACTTCATCAACGACATCAAGAAGAGCGGCCTGTATGTCATAGGTCATGTGCAGGTCGGCCACCTGGAGAATTTCCGCATGGATCCCGTCAATGACATTACACCCAAGTGGCTCAAGGTAAGCTTGAGTGATTACGCGTGTATCCACCTTTGATAGAGAAGGAAACCAAAGCAACCAACCTATTGTGTTGTACTGTGAAAGTTTACATTTGGAAAGACGTACAAACATACATCATGATGTGCAGGCACAGAAAGTGGCTAAAATGTTTGTGGTGTTGCCATGTGATGGACCACCTGAAGATTAAGATGTTGATGTTTTGATGTTAAAGTCAGATAGTGAATCAACTGAAAATCAAGATATTGATGCTTTATTATTGATGTCAGATACCTGAAGATCAAGTATTGATGTTTATGTCGTTGATGCCAGATAGTGGACCATCTGAAGATCAATGTGTTGATATTGATGTCAGATGGTGGACCACCTGAAGATCAATGTGTTGATGTTGATGTCAGATGGTGAACCACCTGAAGATCAATGTGTTGATGTTGATGTCAGATGGTAGACCAACTGTATGAAGATAAGGTGTTGATGTTCTGTTGTTGTCAGATGGTGGACCATCTGAAGATCAAGGTGTTGATGTTCTGTTGTTGTCAGATGGTGGACCATCTGAAGATCAAGGTGTTGATGTTCTGTTGTTGTCAGATGGTGGACCATCTGAAGATCAAGGTGTTGATGTTCTGTTGTTGTCAGATGGTGGACCACTTGAAGATCAAGGTGGTGTTGTTGATGTCAGATAGTGGATCACCTGAAGATCAAGATGTTGATGTATTGATGTTGATTTCAGATGATTGACCACATGAAGATCAAGGTGTTGATGTTTTGTTATTGATGTCGGATGGTGGAACACCTGAAGATCAAGGTGTTGATGTTTTGTTATTGATGTTAGATGGTGGACCACCTGTCAATCAAGGTGTTGATGTTTCGATGTTGATTTCAGATAGTGGACCACCTAAAGATCAGGGTATTGATGTTGATGTGATCAGTTGTTGATGCTGATGTCAGATTGTGGACCACCTGAAGATCAAGGCCTTTGTGGAGGTCACCCTAGCCAACAGTGTCAGCGAGGGCTTTCAGCAACTAGTGCGTGTGTCTGGCCTGGGGGGCATGAAACCCAACACCGTCTACCTGGGTTTCTATGACAACTCCCCTCCACTGGACACACTGGTCAAGACCAGGCCACGCAAACGGCGCTTCTTCACTCGAGACGTAAGTGACTGTACTTGTGTGTTGGTTGGTATGGTTGGGTCCTGGTTTTGACCGCTCTGCATTTTTCTTTAATACTCCTTTTCATCTTATAAAACACTAACCTTATTCAGATTGTTTTACCCATTTTTTTTATCTTGTGAATCACTGAATGTATTGACTGTTTTTTCTTGTTGATATTTTCTGCTTCAATGTTTTCCTGGGGTCGTTGGAAAGATGATATTGGCAGTTAGAATTTAACTTTGTGTTTCAAAGAAAACTCACCTGTGCCGATATGACATACTGCAGTTATCATCCAAATTCTCTGGATGATGGTGGTGGCTCTCAACCCAGTCCCATTCAGAGGACTCATGAAGATCAGGTGCTGCTGCCTGAAAATCCTGAAAGCTCCCTGAAACCAGCTGAGGGTGCCACACTTCCAGGTGTAATATCCCACAGGCTTTTTCTTTTATGCGAATGAGTGTAGTTTGACACACATCTTCCATTCCCATGTTGCCCTGTGCGATATAGTGCCTGTTGGAAGATGCGGTAATTATTTTGAAGAATTTTTTTTAGTGCTGATTTTTCTTTTTGCTGTGGTTGTGTAAAACGGTAAACGAGGATTATCTGCTATGACGGACAAGACGAATGGAGCACAGTTGTGGCAAGGAAGTGATTTTGAAGGCTAAGCAGTGGAGGATGGGTCTGATGTTGGTGTCGGCCTCATGGTGAATGATGAAGAAATTCTTTTTCAGTTTGGATCTAAGAAGAGTGCTTTGGAAGATTCAGACAACAATGTAAACAACAGCATTGGCAAAATGGAAAATGGTGATTTCCTACCTATTGCTGGTTTTCAAGTCAAGCAAAAAAAAAAAAAAAGAAAAAGAAAAGAAAGCAAGAACACACAAGCACACGCACACACACACACACCACACACACACATATACACTCATACATGCACACACACACACAAGCACACGCACACACACACACACACACACACGCATGCACACACATTCAAACCATGGATACAAAAAACAAACAAACCAAAAGATAAGTTTGACATCACATTGATTTAAACCGAGAACGCAAGTTCAAAATAAACAAAAAACTGAATAAAGAGTGTAAATCATGTATTTCATTTACCAATGGATGCTACACCTTGTTGATGATTTTTCTCTGATAATTTCACCCAGAGCAAGTGCAAACTCACAGTAACACTTACACAACAGACAACGTAGAACACATTTTGCTGTTCATTTGAAATTGATTTTGTTTGTTTGTTATTATTTCTTATTTCTCATTTTCATTTCAGGTTCAGTTCACAGTAGATGAACATGACATAACAGAAAGGATAAAAAACAAACCCAATAAGACACATTATTAGTAAACTGTGTTTCCACAAATGTGTAAAGTGTAGTGAATCACTGAATGGCTCAACAAAGTAAAGAAAAAAAAAATTATTGTTTTTATTGGTCCTAAAAATCTTACCTCAATGTATGGAAGTAAACCAGTTAAAAACTGGTTTTTTTTTTTTCATTTATGTCTGATGCAATATTCTGGTCTTATTCTAAAAGTGCTTTATTTTGTGGAATTATTTTTTCATCAAGCTGTTTAATTTTTTTCCACATGCAGTATGTAAAAATGGATGTGCAGATTTATTTCCTTTTTCCTGCGAATCATGCAGATAGAGGCCAGATAACTTGCCAAGTTCCTTAAAGCAAAATCAGATTTGATTGATTTTCAGGCTGAAAACGGAACCTACTCACAAGTAGAATCTTTCTTCACGGAAATTCGTGATGCGGAGAGGCAGCGTCATCTGTCGGCCACGGAATATGTGATGATGATTCGGGACAGCCTCAAGATGCACAAAAACGTGTGCCTGTGTCGACACTTCCACCTGTTGGACAAGAAGCAGATCACCTCGTCGTCGGCCAACTACTTCATTGATGTCTGGCCCGTCAACCTCTTCCAGCCGCAGATGGCCAGCTTCTTTGATAACACAAGTCTTTTCATGCTGCAGGTTTGTGTGTGTGTGTGTGTGTGTGTGTTACAGAGAAACAGGTAAGGTTATAGCCTAGCTGACCACAAAGGGCCATATCAGGGCTGTTAGCGCGCTGAAGTTAACTTACCAGTTATTACTGAAAAAAAAATTTTTTTTAAATATTCACACAACCCTTTAAAACACTTCTTCTGAAAACACACTGGAAATTTTGGGAAAAATCTTGCCTCCATAAAATCATAGATAAGATGAAAAGTGTTAATCTCTTTCAGAACTTCAAAGATCACATCAGGTGGAACATCTCTGGACAAGGTTTTCATGGAGACTGACATGAAGTGTTTATGTCTTATATCATGCAAGTCCCAACACTCTAAAAGAATATGTTTCACTGTGAGTGGTACATGACATGGGATGCACCACAGAACATAGAGGCAGACAGATAGTCAAACTGATAAGAGACAGGAAGAAAGAAAGACAAAAAGACAGATGGACAAACTGATGCTGGAAATAGTGTCACTGACAGCAAGGATTTGATAGTTCGACGCTAGCTGGTAGTAATTGTCCCTTGCACATGCAACCCAGCTCACAGCATAGGCCATGTGGTACTGCTTGAAACCTGGCACCGAGGTCTCTGCCATTTGTGTGACATTGCTTTGACAACTTGCCGAGACAAAACTCGGATACTGTTAAATTGTATGTCCAGTTGTATAAATTGATATTTTTTTAAAGTTTGCGGTCCATTTAGTCAACCTTTGTGCTTGGTTTAATGTTTACTTCCAATAACAGATTTTAATGTGGCTTGGTTTGCCGTCCTTCGAACTAAAGTGATGATTGACTTGCGGTTTTTATTTTCAGTCCTGTGAACAAGAGAGGTGGTGGTTAATTTGCAGTTTTTGTGCTGACTGTACCCATCAGGTTGAGGGCTTCAGTTGCGTAGGTGCATGTTCCTGGTTTCTGATGAACACCTATCATCCTGTCGCAGATGAAAACATCATGTCACTGATGAAGATATATAATCCTGTTACAGATGAACACATTGTTACCGATGCACACATATTCAGTCACCGATGCAGCCATCATGTCTCTGATGAATACATCCCATCACAGATGAATGCATTATGTCACCAATAAACACATATCATCCTGCCATAGATGAACCCATCATGTCGATGATGAAGACATTATGCCACAGCTGAACACACCTCGTCACTGATAGACACATACCGCCCAGTTTCTGAGGAGCACGTATATTGTCCTGTCACAGATGAGCACATCATATAGTCGCTGATAAACACCAACTATCCAGTAAACAATAACTATCCTGTCACTGACGAACACAAACTATCCTGTCAGTGATGAACTGTCCTGTCACCAATGAACTTTCCTGTCACTGACGAACTGACCCGTCACTGATGATGAACAGATTGCCTGCATCCTGAACATGGTGCCCAGCTGGCGCTCCCACACCACGCTGCGCGTGTTCCTGCCAGTGAATGCGGGGACGGACAACACGGTGCACAAGGAGCAGAAGCTGGATATGTTCCTGCGGCAGCTGCGCATCATGGCGCGCATCCAGGTGGTCAGCTGGGACCACCTGCAGCACTACCTGCAGGACCCCAGCCTGGCCACCGAGGGCCAGGAGGACGGCGACAAGATCCAGGAGTACAGAGAGGTAACCCGCTGTATACACTCTCCCCCAGGCATACCAGCTCCCTTCTCCTGGGCAGATAGCTGCATCTGCTTATCAAGCGTAGTTTCAGTTTCATCAAGGAGGCGTCACTGCGTGCTGACTAGTCCCTATACGCTACACCGCGTCCGCTAAGTTTTGAGACTACACTGCGCATGATTTAAAGCTGATGGATAAAAGAATTAAAGACCACAGTGAGAGAATTTGAGAAGAGGGTCTCCGTGGCTACGACGTAGCAGATGTCTGACCTATGCATTAGTCCAAACACGCTGGTCAGACCTTGAGTAACCCACCAAACGTTGTTGTGTGTGGTTATTAAGTATAAATGTTCGAAAGTAAAAGAGAATGTGTGTGTGTGTGTGTGTGTGTATGCATATAGAGAGGGGAGAAGATCCTAGAGAGATTTGGGAGGGTAACTTTGACAAGAGATAATGGAAATAGAATTTCTGAATACAGGAACTGGAAGATTGATGAAAACAAGGTCATGATTTTATTTTTCTGGCCACAATGAATTTGATAGAAATTCCCCCTTCCTCCCCCTCTTTTAAAATAAGCTTTTCTTAGCATCGCACCTGTCATTTTGAATACAAAATTGAAATCTGTTCCCATATCATCCATACAAGGGTCTTGAAAGTTGTGTTTGTTCTGCATAGTAATAACAGGCCCAGTACTCGTTCACCATGATCTTAAGTGACCACAAGGCCATGTATTCATAATGGGATGGTATAAATTGTTTCGCAGAAAGGGCTGGAAGTTTTTTTTTTTCAAACCGTTACCAGATTTGTGATACTAGGCTGGCTTTTTGTCATCATATTTCACAAAGTTGACAGAAGCCGTAGACCAGTTGAGCTGTCAAGAACAAAATGGCAGCTAATTTCTCAGAATTGTCTTTTTTTTTTTTTTTTTTTAACTATGAATACTGACCAATTACTGCAGTTTACTTAAACGAAGGTTCAAGAGAAAAAAAAAATGAAAAAAGGTAAAACAATTGTTAATGGCATAGTGGAGTGATAAGGCATAAGAAATAATGGAAACTATGCCTAATTCATGAAGGTAAACAGGTCTGATCCATACAGATTGCTAACAAATGCCATACATTTAAAAAAGAGAAAGTTTAGGTTGAAGTTATGAGGAAGAATTGAAAGAATATGGCTGCTATTTTTTTTTTTTTTTTATATCGTGATTGGATTTCTAGAATGGGCCTGAAGGTAAAGAGTCATTATTTGCCAACAGTTTCAGACTGTAATAAAGCAATAGACTGATGATCTATCAAATTCACATGGGAAGTACACCATTACTGACCTGTTCAGTTTCAACACCAGTGATATGGGTTCCTTTGTTCAGTTGATGGACATTGTAATATTTGACACAGGTCTGGACATAACAATTTATACTCTGTGGGGCAATTCAGATTTTGTGTGTGTGTACCAAGGAAGGATCAGTGAGGTTTTTTCTCTTTTTTTTCTCTCTGTACAGGTTCCAGAAAATTTTGTGAAAGCCTTAAACGAGCTGATCGTGTCCAACTCGAGTCGCACTGCCGTGTCCTTCCTGTACCTGCCTATCCCCCCTTTAGACAAGGCCAGTTATGCCAAGTACCTGTCTCAGCTGGAGGGCTTGACCAACAACCTCCAGCCCACCGTGTTTGTGCACGGACTCCACCCCGTCACCTCCACAACGCTGTAGTCTGTCTGTGTGCATGAAGAGAGAGCACCTTGTGTTGTCCGTCGTTACATCTGCTGGGTTGAGATTTAAACATCGTCATTGTTGACAGACATGCTAATGATGATACGTATATGTACAGCTTGACACAATTCTGTGTACATAAATATGCGCTAACTTGTAACACATTTTGATTGTATCTGTCTAGCTGCACGCATATGTATTAAAGTGCAAGAAAACACTCGCACATGTTGTAGATAATTGCGATATAGCAAATGCACTCATGCATGCATGCATGTATAACATTGCTTTATGACTGCCAAGCACAAACCACTACATCAAAGATGTTTGTTTCTTCTATTCCTTACAACGTACTTTTAAAAAAAAAAAAAATTTATCAAGGAACTTGGAAGGTCAGCATGTTGTCATACAATCAAATGTTTGCCTTGTCACATGTTTTGTCTGTCAGGTGTAACCCACTTCATGCCAACAGCGCTACTTTGATCTTTGAGCTACAGTGCCCTGCTACCAGTCTGTTTTGTCCTCATTGTGGCGTGGCACCTGCATGTGATCAGTTTGTTATTGATGAATACCAAACACCAAGGTCACTTGTATTATTGATGTAAATAAATGGTTAATGTTTGATGTAAACTTGGTCAGGTGTACTCGGAGAGGTGAAGAAAGACCTGGTTTTAATGATAGAGGGGAATATGAAATGCATTATTAAAAGGTGGAGACATACAACTGCAGATTGGTCATAGGACATTTGTCGTTTTTGGAAGTGTGAGATTTTTCACATAGTCTCTGTTTAAGATTCGAGTTGTTTGGTTTGCACAGGACAAAAGAACAAAGTAACAAAACCTCATGTGTTCAGTTTCAACTGTATCGCTGATTTTCTTTGCTTTATGTACGCATGAAAATTTCACATTTTCTCAGTTTGGAGAATGTCATTACTGGTCTTTTTCTTTTGGGGAGGGGAGAGGTGGGTGGATGGGAGGGGAGAGGTGGGTGGATGGGAGGGGAGAGGTGGGTGGATGGGAGGGGAGAGGGTAAGGAGAGGGGTGGGGAGGAGATGTGGATTTTGTCTTACTGTTGATATATCTGGACATGTTTGGAATCCATGTGAACAGGATTGCACTAGGATCCGTGTGCATGCAGAGAGGCATATTTTCATATTGCGACTGTGAACAAAGACGGGTTTTTGTTCCCTCCAATCAGAATGCACAAATGTTTGTTTTGTTGCTGCACAGAGGTAACGGCTAAGCGTGCAGGTTTTGTTCAGACAGCACAGAGTGATGGAGTGCTTCAGAACGCAGCAAGTAACTTAACCAAGCTTTAACACTTAATTCCAGTTGTCACAGGACATGTGCAGATAAAGAGCCAGTTCATGACGAACATTTCCAAAAGTAATTGGTGTCTAGGGTTAAAGAAAAAAAAAGTGTTGATGCAAACAGACTATTGTCTTCCACTCTAGTGTTACTTAAAAAGTATAGCACTTGATGAAAACCTGAGCCGAAACTTAGAGCTACATCCTAACCAGAGGTGATCTCACAAAGTGGATACAGGGAGCAGAATACAAACTGGTTGGCACTTTGCTGTTCTACCTCAAAGTCCAGTCCGATAGACGGTTCATAGAGTCCAAGGCAGAACAGTTTCGTCTAACTGGAGAAGACAGTTTAGTCGATACCAAAACTCAACGTAAAAATGTTGGCATTTGTTTTCAGTCTGACCCATGAGATACAAATAATCATAGGAAGTTTCAACAACACTGTAAGAGACCCAGCCATGAAGTGGCTCAAGAGTAGACTGCATGGTTGCAATCTCCCCATGTGGAACTGAAACGCCTCACATTATTTGTCGCGATAGGCTTTGTTGTGATTTTGAACCTTATGGCAATTCCACGATGCTGACCCACTGTTCCTTCACTTTGGTTAATTAAGTGTTCAAATGTCGGCCTGAAACACAGGAATTGATGTTGATGCCGTTTTAGTGCATCGATAAGCAATAGCTGACCTGACGTTGATAACTGCAGGACGGTTAGGATAGACCAGATCCAACTGGATCACATGGTTTAGACCATTTTCCCATCGTTTACTAATGCAAATCTAACTGGTTTATTTGAATTTCTTTGCCATTATTGTGTTGGTCAGGTATTTGTCAAAACTTAGGGGAAAAAAAAAATAGCACAATCACTAATGAGAATAGATGAAGGGGAGGGAAGGTGTTTAAAGTTTCTGCACTGATCCAAGAAAGTGAAACGGAGGTTAGCATGAGTAAGGAGGAGGTAATCCTACTTTGTTCTGGTCCAGTGTTGCAGTTTCTTCCCATTGCCGAGTTCAAGATGCTGGAGTGATGTGCCCATAGAAAGCCGATTCATTCTACAAAGGGATGTAATCTGTTCTGTAAATGCAGAATATCCCGATTCACCAGCAAATCATTTTTAAGGGTTTTGTTTCACCGTTTAATTTTTTTTTTTTTTTTTTTTTTTTAAAAACACTGGATATTGTGAAGTTGTGATGTGGATCGATAGACCTTTATCAGTTGATAATTATGGTGTTTAGTAATTTCATTAAAAGGAACAAAGTTTGTGTACACACATGCATGTTGGTGTTAGGTGTTAGTTTAGTTAAAATGATTTACAGGAAAGGCTTTCAAAATATTTACCTCATTTTTTGATGTTCATCAATTTGTCATAATCAAAGGTGCAATATCTCCACATCATTCTTAGGCAGTCGGATGAATTTAGAGACAAATCTGGCATTGTTTGTATATATATGTGCATGTATATATGCATATGTATATATACTTAATTGTTCATATATAATGCCCATTTGGCATGATATAAAGTGTAGTGTCCCTGCCTGGGAAATTATCTGCAGGAAATTTCCTCTTTTCTCCCACTTACTTTGGCTCACCCTATTGCTTTTTATTTTGTTCCAGATTTTCTTTCCCATTGTGTACTGTTTTAGTGCCTCTGTGGCTTATTCACCTGTCTCTGTTCCAGAAGGTTTTTTCACACTTGTCTTTCGCTATTATTTATTAACATCCCTTGTTATATAATATGGCCACTATGTTGTGAAACTGATCACATTTAGGATGGACGCCATCTGCTGTGCATTTTCTGCTTGCTCATTTGGCCGTTTATCTATTTACTTATAGATTCATTCATTTGTTTATTTATCTGTTGTTGCTACACTTTATATGTATTTGATATGTATTTGAATAATTTTCTTTTCCCCTTTGTTCAAAATTGTGGGTGATGATGAATCAAATGGAATAGCTGGCACCCTCAGCCTTATGGATGTCAGTAAATTAGATGTCATGCCAGAAATCAGTTGTATGCCCATGAAGAGTTTGCACACAGTTTCTCTCCGTGTGTGCGTGCATTATTTGAAGGCAAGTGTTCTGTCCCAGGAATACTAGCCTTGAAGGGAGCCTGCATGCTGGGCTGGGCTGGGCTGGGCTATTTAAACACTGAAAATAATATGTACCAGCTTAGAGGAACCGCAGCCGTTTTAAATACAGGGCTGGTTCTAAATTATAGAAGATGAGAACCGAAAATCATTCACACGGGCACAGGTTAACTCGTGAGTTTGATTTTGCCATTCTGTCAGTTGCGCAATTTTGTCCATGATTATCGACTCTTGTTGACGTTAGAAAAGATGAAGTCTTGTTCAAAGAAAATACTTTGTTTAAACTTTGGATGGAATTGTTTGACAAACAAACACCAAAAGAGCCAAAACAAAGGATGATGATTATGAAAAATACTGTCCTGTAATGTATTTTCCGTTTCACTGCTGTATTCATGTATTAGATCATTATGGAATGTTTTGGTAACATCAAAGATTTTTTTTTCTTATGGAATCCATGTATTATTGTTGATTCCAACCCAGAACAAGTTAAAAGATTTTTTTTTTAAAGAGTGCTTGTGCAGCTTGTGTACAATTTTCTTTTTTTTGCAGTATTCTGCAAAGAGTGATGGCAAGGCATGGTTTTGAGTTGGGAGGACATTATTCATTGGCAACATTTTAAAACAGAGGGGCTGTTATACAAGAGAAATGGTTTTCACTTTTCCAGGCAGTGGTATGGTTTTTTTTTTTTTTTTTAGTGTGTGTGTGTTTTTTTTTAACATATACATCAGTATGTTTTGCCTGTGATGAAACAAATGTGTGAAATGAAGAAGGAATACATTGTACAATCCTAAATGTATTATAGTCATCTGAATTTCATTTAAAAATAAACTAATTAAACACTTTGTATGAGCAAATGGTCAAGCAGGTTTCTTCAATATAGGTAGCCTACTTACCCCCCCTGAATGTCCAATAGTGCCGGTGAAATACACCCTATCAGCTCATCTGATAGCGCCTACTAACCCTGTAGTGCAATTTTTTCACTTTGGCTTTCACTTCCCACATTGCAATATCATGATTATGTCTTTGGTTTTGCAAAGTTTCGTTTCCACTGCCGCATTTATAGCACCTTAACATTTACAGCTGTTGCTTCAATACGATTTAAAAAAAAAAAAAGTAACTATATTTTCTCCATTCATTTACAAAATTTTTTGAATAATTTTGAGTTTCACAGGTTGTAAATGAAAGAGAAATCACAAGTTATTTCAAAACTAAATTCATTACCTTACACACCAAACTTAAAAATTGCTTCTAAAATTGGTTTTCACAAAGAAACAAAGTGATGGGACCATTTCTGTCTCATCCTCGAAAAGCCAGCTTAATAAATCGTGTATTAAATTAGCTGTTGCACTCTGAATTGAAAAGCAAACAACAGCAACAAAAAAAAAAACTTATATGTATTGCATGTGTGCACATTATTCAAGTACTGTGTTGGCTGGGAAAAGCTTGGACAGTGCTGGAAGAGTGCTGCAATTCCATCGAGACCAGGCTGGAAGTACTTGGGTTACAGTATCCAAGTCTGATGCGAGACCATCTTTTCTTTTTCCCAAACGGTTTGTTGTGCCGACATGAAATTTACTATTCTTTAATAGCTGTTGATTATTGCAGATCCTCACCACCCCAGGGGAGGGATTTAAAAAATTTTTTGTTAACAGTTCCAGAAGTCGAGGTCCGCTGGTCATGTTTGTGCATAATTGTATTTCAATAGAGTGATGTGGGACATTCAGAGCTTGCCGTTTTGGACAGAGGCATGCCGAGTACTGTTATGTGGCTGCTTATTTATATATTTAGTTTTGAAGTTTTTGTCCTTTATGTGAATTGCTCTTCAAGGATGAAGTAGAGAAACATGTACAGTATACATTTACATAGCACAAGTCCAGAAATGACTGCACCACAGTTGAAGTCTCCCAGAGGTAACCAAAACTGTGCAAGTACAGGTACGTAGCATGCAGCAGCATAAATTAGGCTTGTGATGTACAAATGAAAACAGTGCAAGTACAGACATGTAGCATGCGGTAGCACAGATTAAGTCTATGATGTACAAACCAAAACAGTGCGAGCACAGATATGTAGCATGCAGTAGCACAGGTCAAGTCTATGACGTACAAATCATACCAATACAAGCACAGATATGTAGCATGCCGTCGGACCGATCAGGTCTATGATGTACAAACCATACCAATACAAGTACAAATATGTAGCATGCAGTAGCACAGATCATGTCTTTGAAGTACAAACCAAAACAGTATGTGCACAGACATGTAGCATGCAGTAGCACAGATCATGTCTATGATGTACGAACCAGAACCGTTCAAGCACATCTATGTAACATGCAGTATGACAGATCAGGCCTACGATGTACGAACCAAAACGGTGCAAGCACACCTATGTAGCATGCAGTATGACAGATCATGTCTATGATGTACGAACCAAACGGTGCAAGCACACCTATGTAGCATGCAGTATGACAATTCATATCCATGATATATGTATTCAAGACTGACTATTAAGTCATTCATAGTCCCCCCCCCCCCCCCCCTTTTTTTTTGTTGTTCTTGTTAGAGCATCAATTCTCAGTTAACTGTGCGACATGTCGGTCAGTAGGTGTGTATCAGTTATGAAGGTTATGCACACAGCAATGTATTTTTGAGAATGAAAAATGCTTAGAACACTGTACAACATGCATTTTTCAGTACCTTTGATAGGGCAGACGATCAGAACCAGCCCTGCTCCATGCTGACGGTGGTGTAGGAAATGTATTGGACAGAGGATGTGTGATAAAGTGCCTGTCTTAGGTCATTTTGAATTTAGCAATTTTTTTTCTTTTAATGAAGGTTTGTTTGGAGGATGTGCTGGTATACTGTGATATTCTGTCAGTTTTTGTTATATATGAATCATACCTGTACCTTACCAATGGGAAAAAAAATGCCATTGCAAAGGAGAAATAAGATTTGATGAACATCCCTATATAACTTGAGAAAAAAACAACAAAAACAGCCGACACCAGTGTATATATGACATGGAGACACCATGCAGATTCTGCACTGGCTGGAGAGCACAAAGTTAAGCTGGTTTTAAGACTGGGGTATGCTTTTTGAGATAAATCTTTCTGTGTGCCATTGTGTGATATCTGTGCCTGTTCAGTGTGGGGTTATTTCCTGTCCCCACAGTACATTTCAGTGATGGGCCAACTTGCATGATTTTTTTTTAACAGCCAGTGTCATTCTGTCCTGGAGGTACTGTTACAAATGGCCATTCATGCTTTAAAATTTTTTTTTTTAAATGTGTCATATGGTCAACCGCTGCTAGGAGTATGTTGGAGAGGGAGGTATGTGACGTTCAGGGCTTTGCTGCCTTAACATAGTAGTTGTGGTCACCGTAATACTGAATAGATTTATAGCAGTTAGAAGCTGCTCTGCGTTTTGCCTGGGTTTGGTTCTTGGACTTTTTGTTTATTGTGGGGGCAGGATGGAGGAGATCTGCTGAGGTATTGTCGTTGTATGGACCATTTGTTGTAGTGGCAAAGAAGTCTTTGTTTTGTGTGATGTTTTTTTTTTTCCTCTCAAATTTAATAGTATTCACTTTTCAGTTTATGTGTGACTTTGGACAGGATAGTTGCCATTTTATGTTCTTTTCTGTCTCACAATATTCCAACCGATTTAGGAAATATAACATAGGATGAAAATGGTCGATGTTTCCTTTGCAGAATGATGTATTTTAGTTCATGCCTTGTCGTCAGCTCTTGTGGTGGTAGTAAACGCTTTGCAAAATACTTACAGTAACAAAGCCTCTGTGCTGCCAATGGCAAAAGAGACAGGAATGAAGTATTAGCTGTGTGTGAATAAACATCATTTTCTGTCCATTCTCATTTGATAGGACCATCAGTTAGCTCAGACAAGGACTGATGGTGCAGATTGTCCATTCTTGTAAGCCTGCAGAACCAGAGAATACCCTTCGACACACAAGAGACATCTCCTAAGGTGGAAAGACTTGGAGAACGGATAGGTGGCAGGCAAGACAAGAAGTCACAATTCTTTTACTCATTAGGTTCAGCCAGAAAACTTGGTCCTTTGTTTTGGCCAGGCTTTCCATCCGTTTCATCCCGTTCTGTTGTGTATTTTCAGTGTTGCTGTGCAATTCTATCACAAACTAAAATCATTTGACCAGGAGGGCTGCTACCGGCTCCTGCTCCGAGAAATAAGTTGCCATCATTAACTCTTTCATCTCGGGCTCTTGTATGTTTTCAAGAGATTTTCTTCTGGTCAGTCTTGAAATCTGTTTTCAGTAGTTCTAATAGGTGGTGATTATGATTTATTATGTGTATGGTGCTATGCGATATGTTGTATATCATTTTATATTATATTTCAAAGAAAATTTATAGACTCAAAATGCTGTGAGACATTTGTCTCAGCATATGCTCTTGAAGCAAAACCAGACTGGATACCGTTCTTACACTGGACACTGTGCCTGGCATCATGCGGTGTGGCTGCAATAGACTATAGAGGTCTCCTTCCTGATGTCTGTCATCAAGCATTGGATCCCCTTTGAAGGACTGACAGAGCTGCTCTGGTTTTTCCTCTGTAGGTGCTGTGTTCTATTTTTTGCTACACTGTTTGGTCCACAGTGTTCCTCAATGCTGTTGCTGTACCGAGGTGTACAGAAGAGTCCTTGGGTTTGGCATTCAAGACTTGCTGTCTCATAATGTAATCATAAAATGTCATGTTCACACGGGTCACTGTGTGCAAGAGTTGTCTTTCTGTTCATGTTATTTTTGTTCACCAGTTTTGTTTGTTTTATTGAACTCGTTTAGAAGTTGCTGCTGAAATTCTTGCTGATCTATGTTAACAGTAACAGAACTGTTTAGACGCAAACAATTCACTAGAAGAGGAAAACAAAAGGTAGGTAATCGTCATCCATTCAGGGAATACTGGGCAAAGGATAAGGGAAAAAAGAAGACAGATGTAAACTGTTTTTTTCTAGAACACCAAATTGCCTCAGAACCAGATGCTTTTCTCAGTATCTTGCAGTGCACAAGCAGCTTTAGATTCTCTTCAGGACCTAAAAACAAAACGAGAAATGTGTAGAAGCCACTGTGTCGCCTAACAAATGAAACTTGTATTAAAAGTACTGGTACCCATCTTGTTCTTTCATTCTCTTGTTTTGTCCTTTTTTTCCCCCCCATGATGAGTTTGAGGTAAGACTAGAAGTATCCGGTGATGTTATCCGTTAGAGTGCAACGCTCCCATGACATCTCTGAAATGCGATTTTGTTCACCCCATTTCCTCGGCAGAAGAGTACAGGCACCAGTGCACTTGTCCACCACGCTGTATTTCAGTGAACAGGACTGAGTGAGGCTAATACTAGCGCTTGTGATCGAACTGGTTCAAAATGTATACTTATCAACTCAAACTTAACAGTTTGCGTGATGAACATTATGCTGATGTACATAATCTTATTGCTTGTATTTACACCGTTGTAAATGATTTGTTTTCTCTGCTTTTTTCTACATGCTCTTGCAATGTTTTCTTCTGGATATATTGATACTTTTATGTCACTGGTTCCTTTATTAGGCCTAGTCAGCTCTGAGCCTTTTTTTTTTTAATAGAGCTTGCACTTTATCATTCCACTGAAATGTTTGTTACAAAAGCACCAAAAAGATATGTCTAGCAAATGTGTATAGCTTTTGTTGGTTTTGTCATTAAAACAAAAGATATTACAGTTGGAAATAAACGGAGAAGTGTGCATGTGTTTGTTTGTGGTCTGCTTGGCTTTAATGGAACTGAAACTGAAGTGTGTGTGTCCATGGCCTATGGACTAAATTCTTGTTCACCATGTACATGTTGCAGGCCTTCATTTTGAGGTTTGCCCACAGAACTCACCACTCTGTTCAAACACGATATATTTGAGTTGAGAAATGATAACCATGGCAGGTATATGATTTCCATTTGATGTGCCACTTTGACGTTTTCCCCAGGACACTTGGTCGAGAAGGAGGGGAGGAGAAGGATTGGGAAAGAACATGGCACATGCGGGCAGTCAGGGACTTCACTGGCCCTCCCTCTCCTCAGTCATGTGCAACATGGTAGAGTGCTGGGACTTGTGCCGGCCTTAGCGTTGCCCATCCAGAACTGTTGGGGTTTTTTGCCACTGGGATGACCCTCCTATATGTCTGAGTCACTTCCATGGAAAGATTAATAATTGTAGGATATCCGTGGAGTTACCGTAATGATGGGAACAGAGTTATGAAAACGTGCTGAAACTGAACACTAAACATAGACAACTGGCACATGATGTTCGTACAAGCTGTTTGGCAGTTTCTGAAACGTAGAATTGACATTGGATGTCTTGGTTGAAACGGGGCAGAAAAAAACTTTTTGTGTAGGCCTTTTTTTGAATGGCCCTTTACTTCCTGTGCGTATGCTTGAGTGTATATAAGTATATGTCTTTGCGTACGCGTGCGTGTGTGCGCGAGTGTCATGCAGTATGACCAGGCTTGAATCCCTGGTATTTCAAAATACAGCATCTCCAAAACTTGGCATTTCTTGAGATTTTGAAATCCAGAGAGAGCACCTCAGGCCTCGTTTTGCATGGCGTTTTAAGCTGTAGCACTTCTAAAAGTTTGTGTAGAACTGGTTGTTACACGGTTTCCGAATTTGTGCCAAAATTATACAAACGACAGCCGACATCTTCAGGACGTATTCTGAACAGACTGATTTAGGGACTAGTGGTTCCAGTGTTTCGTTTGTAATGCAGCTCCAAATGTGATTTACGATACCACAGATCCCAACGCCGTGTCCACGCCTGTATTTCACGTTACTGTTTTCCACTTTCCGGGATCATAATCGATCAGTCACCGAGTTGGCGTCGAAGTAAACTTTGTTCTTCATTGCATCCTTTCCTGGTTATTGCAATCTCATTAATATTCGCCTGAAATGCTAATTCAAGCATACGTTCCGTCAATATTACGCCGATTCCTGAAGTACATGATCTGGGAATGGTTGATGAATATTGGTTTGACGCTGGGATTCGCAGGCTCAACACTGAACATGTGCTATTCCAACAATGAGGATTTACAATGTCGAAAATTGGTTAGAGTTGAGCGCCCATCAGTTTCAATTGATCTTTAACTTCTTCGTACACTCGGACAGGAACCTCGGAAGCACTGACGAAGGATGCTATACGGCGAAGGCCCTCCAGAGATCCACAGAGCTGCTCTCTCGTCGATGGGACAGCAGGCCGGGTCTCTGCTCTTAGAATACTGTCAACAGCATGGTGTCTGGTTTCTCCACAAGACGCACCTTACATCAGAGCGAATTGGAAGGCGTGCAGTACAACCATGCTTCAACAAATAAAGGGAATTAAAATCAGTCGCCGCAGCTTTGATTTTTCCGGACCGTCTCTTAGAGGTATTCAAGCGAGATGATAGGACATGTGATGGCAACGTGGAAACGTGATGAAGTCTCAGGAGGAGGAAAACATGCATAAGTTTTTCGTCGTTGTGAAGCCTTAAGAGGTGGAAAACATGTTTTTCATGTTTGGGAAGCCTTCCGAGGAAAACATGCATATGTTTTCCATGTTTGTGAAACCCCAGGAGGGGGAAAAGTGCATCTATTTCTTGCTTGTGAAGCCTTAGGAAGAAGAAAAAATGCATGTTTTTCGTGTTTGTGAAACCTCAGGAGATGGAAAACTACACATCTGACTTTATGTCACATTGTAATATTGATATTACTGCTATACTAGAATTTCCTGCGGTACCTACAATGCCTCCTTGGGAGCACCTAAATGCTTCTTTTGATTACAAATACACTTTGATAAAGAAAAGTGATAATGTAAATGTTTTAACAATTGAAGTTCGTGAACATTTAGAAAACAGCTATCCAAATCATTTAAAAATGTTTACAGATGGGTCTGTAATGGAATCCTCTGACAGTGGTTCTGGCTTTATTATACCAACTTTAAATGTCAGGAAATCATATTTAGGAAAGGGGTTTTCAATCTATACCTCAGAATTATATGTAATACTGAAGGCTTTGACTTACATATGTGATACACCAATTGCTTTCTATAAAATTTTACTTTGTGTTGATTCCAAATCTGTTTTACAATCACTAGAGCGTTGGGACTGCAAAGCTAGAAAAGATTTGCTTTTTGAAATAAAACATCTACTGCATTGTGTCATAACTCTAGGCATAAGAACTGATTTTTGTTTGGTCCCATCTCACTGTGGTACAAAGTGGAATGAAATAGCAGACAGCCTTGCAAAAGAAGGAGCAAATAGAAATGCTGAAAATTTATTAAACAATCCCTTTGATTTATCCGCTTGTGAATTAATCCAAATCATGGAAAAAGACATACATAAGAAGAATTTAAGTGAAAAAATGTCTGGTTTACCATCGTGTCCCAGGCACATTGTCAGATTAATTCATAAATTAAGGCTGAATACTTGGAACACGAAATATTCTCATGGTATTACTTGTGTCTGCAGAGAAAACATCTCTGTACATCATCTTTTATTTGAATGCTCAGTGTGCACCTCACTCTATCTGGAGAAAGGTATTGAGATGACAAACTTTGATAATGTTAGTACTCTCTTATATGGTTCACATGTTGCTGAAATTGCCATGGTTATTTCGCAGTCACCGGTTGCAAAATGTTTATAAAGATCAATACTAGGGTATTTCACTTATGTAAGCATGCATATATCGGATGTGGGTTTGAAAGTACTAACGTGGATGATAAATTAAGTGTGGAGTTGTTGTTGTTGGTTTTTTTTTTGGTCTAATATCATCTGGCGATGAAAAGGCATTAAATAAACCACTGAACTGAACTGAACTGAGATGGAAAACGCATATGTTTTTCGTGTTTGTGAAGTCTTAGGAAGACGAAAACATGCGGAAGTTTCACGTGTCTGTGAAGCCATAGGAGAAGGAAAAATGCGGAAGTTTCACTGTTTGTGAAGCCATAGGAGAAGGAAACATGCGGAAGTTTCACTGTTTGTGAAGCCATAGGAGAAGGAAACATGCGGAAGTTTCACGTGTCTGTGAAGCCATAGGAGAAGGAAAAATGCGGAAGTTTCACGTGTCTGTGAAGCCATAGTAGAAGGAAAAATGCGGAGTTTCGCGTGTTTGTGAAGCCACAGAGAAGGAAAAATGCGGAAGTTTCACGTGTTTGTGAAGCCATAGGAGAAGGAAAAATGCGGAAGTTTCACGTGTTCATGAAGCCATGGGAGGAGGAAAACTTGCATTCTTTTTCATGTTTGTGAAGCCTTGGGAAGAGCAAAATATGGGTATTTTTTCTGGTTAGTGAAGCCCTAAGAAGAGGAAAACATGCACATTTTGTTTTTAAGAAGAGGAAAACATGCACATTTTATTTTTAAGAAGAGGAAACAATGCACATCTTTTTCGTGTTGGTGAATCCCTTAGAAGAGAAAACCATGCATATCTTTTTCGTGTTTGCAAGCCTTCAGAAGAGGAAATTATATACTAGTCACAACAAGTTAAGGGCCACAGGTCGATTTATGCATTGAGTGAAAACCTTGTGAACATCAGTGATATCCGTGAATTTTTGTCTCAAATTTCGGCTGCTTTAGCTGCGAACGCAGGATTAGAGGACAAAAACTGCATGACGCACATGAACGTTCAGGTCAATGTTAACTTGTCAGCCAGGGATGGGTATGAAAGTCACGAAAATCTGGGCTCCTACATGCTTACCTCCGAGAACAAAACTTTGCACCCTGGACCGCGGACGCGCCCTGGCGTAGCTGAACGAATGCCTGTCATCATGAGAAGTTGGAAGACGGCTGGGAGTGAGCCACTCTGTAATCCAGAGGCTGCAGGAACGGTTTCCGGGTCACAGGTACAACAGAAGAACGCCCTCGCTCCGGACGTCCACGAAGCACCAACAGACAGGACGATCGTTTCCATCGGCTGTCCACGCTGCGCAATCGTACACTTACTGCCAGCACTTTGAGACATGAACTGAGGACAGCTGTCAACAGGAACGTCAGCACCAGCACCATCTGCAACCGGCTACATGAGTTTGGCCTCCACTCAAGACGTGCAGCCATCAGGATCCCCCCGACACCGGCTCATCGTCAGGCCCGTGTGGTCTGGTGTCAGCAACATCAGCACTGGACCAGGCAGCAATGATCCCAGGTCTTGTTCACCGACGAGTCCCGCTTCACTGTTGTCTTCAATGACGGCAGAAAACGGGTCTGGCGTAGGCAAGGACAGCGGTTTGTAGACTGCACTGTTCGTGAGGTTGACCGCCATGGAGGAGGCTCAGTAATGGTGTGGGGTGGTTTCCATGTCAACGGCCGAACACCTTTGTACGTCATCCAGGGTTCTATGATCGCACTGCGCAACAGGAATGAGACTGTTCAGCCTCTCATCCAGCCAGCTCTGCATGCCCTGGGACCGAGGGCAACCTTGCAGGACGATAACGCTCCTCATCGAGCACGAGTCATCACTAACTTCATGCATCAATGATGAAATTAACAATTCATATTTTAAATTGCCTCGTCTGTGCCTTTTTTTTGTCTTTGGTGGTGCTGTTGTGAGATGGCCCTTAACTTGTGACTTTAATGTTGGAGTAGCCCAAGGAGCAGGAAATCATGTATATATTTTCCGTCTTTGTGAAGCCTCAGGAGGAGGAAAACAGGCATGTATTTTCGTGCTTGCTGAGCCCTAGGAGGTGGAAAACACGTATACTTTTTCCGGGTTTGTGAGCCTTAGTAGGGCCGGGGGTATACGTATGCACTTTTTTTTTTATCATTGTGAAGCTTTGTGAGGAGGAAAACATGCCTATGTTTTCCGCCTTTGAGAGGCCTTAGGAGAGGACAAGATGCATATGTTTTTCGTGTTTGGGAAGCTGTAAGAGAAGGGAAACGTGTTTCTGTGTTTGGGAAGCCTTCGGAGGAAAACATGCACATCTTTTTCGTGTTTGTGAAGCCCTAGGAGGCGGGAAACATGTACATGTTTTTTGCGTTTGGAAAGTCTCACGAGAAGGAAAACAAGCACATCTTTTGCGTTTTTGTTGCATATCTTTTTGTGTTTTGGAAAGACTCAGAAGAAAGGAAACTCGCATACCTTTTTCGTGTTTGGGAAAGCTTTCTGAATGTCATACAGGAGGCATTACGGCGTGCAGACTGGTCCATGACATGCCACACCACATCTGAGCCACGAGGCAGTCCTAGTCATGAGGACAACCTCTGGGACTGGACAGGTCTCTATGTGGCAGCCGCACCGAGGACAACAAAACACAGAGAGAGATAGAGGGGGGACTGGTTGCGGAATCGACCGTGGAGCTCCAACGACCCTCTGGGTTACGGGATGGGTGCAGGCGGATGCAGGAGATGGGTGCAGTCCACTGGAGACTGACTACAGGTGGCTGTACACCTCCTGAGCATGACGTAGGCGAAAAGCACCGAGATTACACAGGTTAGAGACGGCTGCCATGAGGCCGCCCGCCCTCTGGAGTTCTCCCAGCTGGGATAAAACGGACAGAGAGAGGCTGTCGACCACATCTACAATTTTGTCAACCTGAAGAGGAGGTAAATTGAAAAATACAAAAACGGAATTCTTGTACGTCCAAAAATGCATTCTGAGATGAGCAGCGCTGAGGCAGAGTGGAATTCGACTTCTCCCTGCTGACAGTGAAACTCTTGAAACTCGGTGAAGAGTGAACAATCTCCAGAACCAACAAAATATGACGAATATTGAGACGATCCGAGTCTTCCTGACGTAGACGGTCGAGGAAGTTCGAGGTCCGGCAGGAAGTGCGCATGGGCACCAGCCGTGACACCAGAGTCCACCACCCTTGTGAAAACCCATGGGCTGAGGGATTAATCCAAGGGAGAAGCTCTGAATGAGTAAACCACCTCCCCGGTAACAAAGTGCATGATTTTCTGAGCAAAGCAGTGAATCAGAACTTACCAAGTGGGCATCGGACAGGTGGAGGCCGACTTCATCACCTGCGAGGATGGAACACCCAATAGCCTGCTTTGCGCATTGTCTCCATACTGAGCTTCAGAGCCAAGATGATTGTAGTCATCAAGCACTCGTTGCCGTTGGTCATTCTTCTGTTGAGGAGCAGCTGGACGGCATGGGAGGGGAACCTCGACAGACGCACCGTCACCATTCAAGGCGCGGCAAAAGAAATTGTGACGTGTTGCCATGTCTGCATGCTCTTGACACTGCGTTCTTTTTTTTTTTTTCTGTCCCAACCTCTGTGCCACCTCAGAGGCAGTGCACCCACGCCGCTCATTCCGACACCCCGTCCACAGCCACAGTCCGGTCGGCCCCGCCGCAGCCCCGGCACCGGCAATCCACAGGGAACAGTCAGTGTCAAGTCGTCAAGAGGCAACCCACTGGAGGAGACACTGCACTGCTGCCGAGTCACTTCGGTGGTGTTCAGTGGCGCCTGTTCTGATCTAACATACGCAGGACACCACCTACTAAGCCCCCTACTGACGACAATAATTGCTTAGTCGCGGAGCCGGCGTGAGTGAGCTCTCCCCCCGGAGGGCGCCACCACGTCCGTCCAACGACAGCCCCCATGGACTCGCCGACACCGGTGACCCCGACGGAACCAAACCAAGGCCATAGACGTGGAGAGAACATCGAAATTGAGGTCACCATGAGAGCAGGGCATGAAGGGCCACAGAATTTGACATTTTTTTTTTAATGCTGATCGATGACAATGAGGATGATTAAGATGATGCTACGGATTTCCATTTCGGTCTGAGACTACATGACAGGGCTGTACTCCACGCTTCCTTTCATAATATATCCCGGCGTCAACCAGGCCCGAGAGATACAGGCACCTGCAGTGTTGGTCAGGAAATTTGAGCAACACTCTCAGAAACGCATCCTTTAAGTGGATGAAACTCGACTGTGTGGTCCCAGTCTTCCCAACTGAGTCCGCAGCAACTCAACTCTGGGTAGGAGCCGGTCGGGGCAGAAAAACCCACATGACTTCTGATGGGATTCGAACCCACGACCTCCCAGCCGGGAGTCCCCGACGCTAACCACTTCGCCACGGCGGCTGGTTTGACACGGCGTTCTGTTGTTGCCCAGTGCATCCTTCGACGGTGATGTTGAAAGGTCAGTGCGTTGCCTAAGACAAGTCGTCGAGCGTGCAATCTTCGATTTCAACAATAATTTTGGGCTTGTGATCAGATTTCGTAGCCAACACATAGGAGTGAGCATGACATGCAGTGAGGAAGTTCTGCAATGAGATTCTTGCAGCATGGTATTTTTAGAGCTCAAAAGTAAAGGCATCTCGCACACGTGCAGCCAACAATTTTTTAAGCAGAGATCACTTTAGGGGAACTACGAAAACAGTGTTGAATGTTCTGTATACATACAATATTGAAAGTGGCACCTAGTTTGTGTTTAAACATTTTAAAAACTTACGCGTTTCTTTCTTTTTTTTTTTTTTACTCTATAGAAAAGACAGGAAGAGAGGACAACTCAAGGAAAAAGAGTAGAGACAGGGTCATCCTGTGCGATTAAACGCACTTTACTTGCGTCAAGATTTTCGAGGTTCTGTGTGTGTGTGTGTGTGCGCGCGCGCGCGCGTGCGTGTGCGTGCGTGTGTGTATCTGCGTGCGTGCGTGCGTGTTTGAAAGGGAGTTGGCTGACGAGAGAAAGGCCCTTTCTCGGCCCTCCTTGAAAGAAGAGTATCCCTGAGGCAGTGAAGAAAATCGATTTGAATTCTGCACGCACTTGGGGAATTTAGCCTGAAGAGTTTAAGCCCTAAATTTGTTCTGCGGGATTATTCTCTTCCCAACAGGATAACCCGATTCAAAACTCGCCCGTAGGAAGGGAACGAGTCAAAGTTGGGCAGAGTCATGAATAAGAGTACGCATGCATTCAAAAAAAGCAGTTCTCTTCGTCAAAAACAGAATAGTCATCCTCCAAATCATCTCTGTATTCTCATCATCAAAATCACCATTAGTGTCCATCAGAATGCGCAGGCACACTCTGTCTGTACCACACTGACCTTGCTGATTCGCAAATGAGGTGCGGGGAAACCCCTTAGTCCCTTGGCCAACAGCCTGATGGCCCCGGTCAGCTATTACCGAGCAATGTGCTGAGTGTGTGCTGCTTCAGCTATAGCTTCATCCGTCCAGATCACTGCCTCAACACACATACACACACAGTGCTGAGATGTGCTGCATCCAAAAAGAAAGACTCCCTCCTACAATATCCCATTAATGTTTGAAATACTCGAACATGAGCAAGGTGGGGTTGTGGTGGTGGGTAGGAAGGCGCTGGCAATCCCGTCTTAGGTACCCAGGGTTAGTTCTGAGTAGGCATACTGAATGGCCCTCAAAATGAGTACAGACCAAACGTGGTGATGGGGTTTTGCCAGCTCGAGGTGGCCAACGATGGTGGAGAGACCACGAGCTTTGAATCACAGTCGACGACAGAACTGTCATCTCAAAGCATGCCGAATAAAACGAAAACTATACAGAGGTTCGAATACCGACTGTTGAGATATAGGCATGGCGTGTTTTGGTCGACGCCGGAGAAAACAGTGACGGATTTGAGTTTCTCAAGCCAGTTCCAGAAAAGGCACGGTAGGTATACAAGTTTTTTTGTTTTTTTTTTGTTTTTTTGTTTTTTTTTAGCGACAGCAGGGAGCAATTGTCACTGCTCGGTGTAGAGGAGATTCGAAACCGAGTTAATTTGATAGGCACCTGTCTGAGAGAGAGAGAGAGAGAGAGAGAAGGGGGGGGGGGTGTTCTTGTTTTATTATTATTATTTTTTTTTTTGGAGCCAGGATTTCCAGATGGCTGAGCATGTGGACGCTCCATTTCAAGGGAGGCTAATCAGCCAGCTTGGGGAGCATTTTTTGTGAAGCTCAAGTTAGCTCCCTTAAACTTACTGGCGTCAGCGTTAGCGTGGGTTTTCTTCACGCCGAGTAAGATTAAGGTACAAGTTTGATTGGGAAACGTGAGAAAAAGGGGACATCGACAAAAAGACTGAATTAAAACACGTGAAAGATGATTAGTGTGCTGGTGATCTAAAAGCATGCTCGTTTTCCGACATATGTAGTCCACATACAGTGCAATGGCGATCAGTTAACTTTTGTAGTAAATGGAGCCGTTTTAAGCCATTTGCCACATTTATCTTGCCGAAAAAAAAAATGACGAAAGTAGTAAAAATTCTTTCCTCCAGAAATATCCAATGACAAAAATTTTGCTCCTAGAAGTGTATCTCAGAGAGAGAGAGAGAGAGAGAGAGAGAGAGAGAGAGAGAGGAGGAGGGGGGGGGGGGCAAACGAACTGAATTGTGGGAAAAGAAACGTGCTGTGAGCGAAGGGTGAGAGAACGTTGTTGAAGGGAAAGCGTTCAGTGAGGTGTTAGTCACTCAACGCAGACAGAGAGTGCGCCTGACCTCCTGCCTGACCTCGGTGGACCTCCCAGACGTAGACGAAGGGGTTGAGGAAGCCGTTGCCGACGACCGGCCCCAGGCCCACGCTGATGGCCACCAGACCAGCCAGGGTCTCCTTCAACCGGGGGTACCACGGCGAACAGCAGGAACAGCACGTACTGGGACTGCACAGCACCAAGAACGGGACGACGGCGGCGAGGGAGGTGATGGCGGCTTTGTGGTTCATGGCGGCCACGCGATCCTCCCGACCGTCCCCGACCACCGTCGCGGCGATGTGCCGGATGTGACGCAGCGTCTTCGTCAGCGTGAAGAGGTTGAGGCCCACGATGAGGCCGATGGTCAGCAGGCAGCCCACGCCGTGCACGACCAGCGAGTAGTGCGGCAGGAACAGCTGGAAGACGCCGTGCTGGATGGCCGGGTCCACCCCGGCCAGGGGGAAGGCCAGGCTGAGCGTCCAGACCAGGCCGCTGGCCAGCCACAGGCGGCGCGTGGTGATCAGCTGCTCGTAGCGCAGGGCGGCCACCAGCGCCACCACGCGGTCCACGGACAGCTGGACGATGAAGAACGGCGCGACGCTCATCAGTTCAATCACCAGGCCGTACCTGGGAGCAGAGAGAGAGAGAGAAAAAAGTTTGCCTCACCTACCGCTCCGTCTCATCTCTTTTACCGCCCGCTGTCACTGCATCAGCTGCTGCTACTGCTACATGTTACCACTGTTCTTAGTACTGTTACACCCATTATTAACATGTCACCCGGTCATTTTTTTCCCTACCAACCATCTGACTGTGGAACTCGCTGGAACAGCAATTCGGCAAATGCCTCCTCACCACCCGCCTTAACTCAGCTCTGAAAGACCGGGTCAAGGATCAAGAGTAGCATTTGTAAACAAATTCGATCAGATTCGGCTGAAAATTTGATCAGATTCTGCTGTAAAGACAATGATCCTAGTGCAGCGCAGCCTCTTCCATAAAAAAGTACATTGCGGTGACCACAAGTGGCATGAAGCACAGGAGGAAGTCAAAAATCAAATCGCCTGTCCAGAACATCGTCGTCAGTCATTGCACATGGACGCCAGCCGAATCAACAAGCAAACCACTTCATTCATGGATTAGTCAACATAAGCTCTCTCTCTCTCCAGTGGTACCACAGGAAAGAATGGGGGTAACGACTGGAAATCTTTCCTCAAAGTCCAGTATTGTTAGAATCACCACATAAGCTAAGATTCTGTCCAATGAAATGTTAGGTGAAAGCCCTATGGCCTTCTGGCACTAGCAGCCGTGAGCTATTAGAAGCTCACCGTGCCTCGGGCACAGTATCATGGAAGGCAGAACAATAATCAGAAACACCACGATGAGACCTGTCCTACCTGATGATGCACTCCACGCTGAACGTGTTGTGCAGGATGGCGGCGGCCAGGTGGTAGACGTTGACCAGGCCGGCCAGAGCGTCCCCCAGGGCCAGGTTGAAGAGCAGCACCCTCAGCACGGGCTTCAGGCGCCTGGCTCGGTACAGCGCCCGGCCCACCAGCACGTTCAGCACGAAGGTGAGGATGAAGAGCAGCAGGAGACCTGGCGGGGAGAACGGTGGGCGAGGGCGTGATACCATACCACTGGATCGTAACCACCACTTTGCATGCACCGACACCACACCACTGAATCATAACTATTATGCACACCTTGACACCACACCGTTGAATCCCAGCTATTATGCACACCTTGACACCACACCACTGAATCATTATTATTATGCACACCACCTTGACACCACACCATTGAATCATAACTATTATGCACACCTTGAAACACCATTGAATCATAACTATTATGCACACCTTGACACCACACCATTGAATCATAACTATTATGCACACCTTGACGCCATACCATTGGATCATAATCACTATGAACGCCTTGACACACCATTAAATCATTATTAATCACACCTTGACGCCATACCGTTGGATCATAATTACTATGAACGCCTTGACACCACACCATTGAATCATAACTATTATGCACACCTTGACGCCATACCGTTGGATCATAATCACTATGAACGCCTTGACACCACACCATTAAATCATAACTATTATGCACACCTTGACGCCATACCGTTGGATCATAATTACTATGAACGCCTTGACACCATCATAACTATTATGCACACCTTGACACCATACCATTGGATCATAATCACTATGCATGCCTTGACACCTAACTACTGAATCATGGTCACTCCGTCTTCCCTTCTCTCCCCACAACTGTACACTCTCTTTCTCTCACTCATTCACTCACGCGCTCACTCACTCACTCTTTCACTCACGCATGCACGCGCGCGCGCGCGCGCACACACACACACACACACACACACACACACACAGGAAATCTCAATCCACCCTGGCTCTGGCTTCAGACCACAGACTGACCTGCGTTGAGGAAGGCAGGGAAGTTGAAATAGTATTCCAGGATTTCCAGACTGATTTGGGTCCGTTTGCCTGTCGCAGACGACGTGTTGGTGCCCTCTGTTGTGATGACCGATTCCATCTAGGGAACAAAAAGAAACGGCACAAATCACAAGACAGCAAGATGGCCAAGGCCAAATGAACGACTTCCCGCTCATATGTCACTGTGTCCAAGTTCCTGGTCATTTTATACCTGTTGGTATGTAAAAACGAGTATCTCCATGGAAAACAATTGATCCAAACCTTTGAAAAGAGAAGGATTTTAAAGTCTTGTTTACACTTTTGTGCCTGGGCCCATCTAATCACGGAAACCGCGCAGCTTGCAAGCAGTGACTGTAGTGAACAAATAACACCGAGGTGACTGGCTTATCGCCCGTATGATGGTCACTTGCCTCAAAGGACAGAGAGGCTAGGGATGTCGTACGTAGGAGCGTTGCGAAGGCGCATGTCTCTCTTTAATGACTCGGTGTTAAACTGTAGGCTATGACTGGCCCACGACAGGCTGAGCTAACCTTCAGGTAAGATGCAGTGAAAGGATATAAAACAAGGACAGACAAAAATCGATATATCCACAGATAAAAAAAATGTTCTTAATTGATTTGAACATGACGACTGACCGATGTTTGTTCATCTTTTCAGGAAATTTCCCCCCACATAAACTAGAGTCATATGGTTTACTTTCTTTTTAATTTCTAAATTAAGAGGGGCACAGGCAAGCCGACGTAAGGTCGCAGAGATTTTGAAGATTTTGTGGCTTTGTTGAGGCCAAATGCAGGAATAAAAACTGCGCATAGGATTATGAGGACATGTATATATTGTTTGCTGATAGATTTTCGATGGCACTGTTTTAAGGCCAATTGGCAAAAGCAAAAAATACTCGTGAGTCCTGAAGATTTAGCTAATATTTTGTATTGAAATGTGCGTGCGTGCGTGCATGGCAATAGTATAGATTTTATAGATAAAAAAATACACATCAGCTTTATGTCTACCGCTCACCGAGACAAACCATTGTGAATGTGTCACATGTTATTGTGGCAGGCCGATTTGGCGTTTGCAGGACTCTAGCAAGAGTGCTCTCCCACTTTTACTGGCCAAGTGTTCGGTCAGATGTTTGGAAGTATTGTCGCTCTTGTGACATTTGTCAAAGGACACCTGCAAAGGACAGAATACCTTTTGCTCCTTTCGATAACTTTCCTGTAATCAGGTAATCAGTGAACTCTTTAAGAGAGTAGCCATTGGCACTGTTGGTCCCATCCCCCACGCC
>CM065731.1:31608481-31613481 GCA_033310375.1 Conus canariensis | reverse complement strand
TTAAAAGAGGGTACTCACCAAGAAAACCTGACAAGAAGCCGTACGAAAAATGGATTTTACAAAGTAGATAGTTGACCATAGTTGAGATAGTTGACCATAGTTGAGATAAGGGAATACTGAAAAGGAGGAAACAAGAATCAGAAACAGGAGGGCAAGGGCTGGTGAAAAGAAAGGAGGGAAGCAAAAGGAAATCGTCAGCCAGATCCTTACATCTACCGGCCGCCAACTGGAACTGGGGGTACACTATAATGGTAAACAGGACAACTTCCACATACATACACACACTATCACTTAGCGCGGTGTAACTGATAAAAAAGAATTATAACCTATCAAAAACACATGTATCAGAATGGAGGGGGGGGGGGGGGGGGGGGGGAGACAAAATCCTGCTAATTAGAATATTTAAATGTTTCATTTTTGTCTTTTTTTTTTTCCTGCAGTGGGGGCAAGTCATACTGTCAGTCTCACGATCGCCGTCTCGCTTCTTGATTAGCGGTTGTCGGGGTTACCACTGTCAGACACACACAAGCTGACGGACAAACGGAAGAGAGTTCCCCCTTTTATTTAATAACTAAACATTTTAACTGTTTTTGTTAAATATAATTTACTTAACGTAATTATTATCAAGTGCACACTTTTTCATTAAAAAAAATTACTAAGTCCTTACGAGCTTCAAGTTTAGAAAGGATTAAGAGAAAAATAATGCCAAATTTTCATAAACAACTGCAGCTCATAGGCCGAGTTACGGAAAAGTTTATACCCGAACGTGAAAAATATTAGTAGGGCAACTAGAAACTTACAGATGTAGCAACAACAGTATTCAACAAACATGAATGGCAGGGGGGGTGGTGACGGAGGAATCATTGATGTAGACATGCAGACTGGAAAACCAAAAGGAGCATGGTGTGCAAAAAACGAACATTTCACATTACTCTATAAACATGCTAGGGAAAATTGGGGGGGGGGGGGGGGGGGGGGGGGGGGGGGGGGGGGGGGGGGGGGGGGGGAGGGCGCAGAAAGGAATCGATCATGTAAAAACGTAAACATGTAAAGGTAAAAGGTTAAAGTAATTCACTCAGCAATCAATGACTTTCTTCCCCCCCCCCCCCCCCACCACACTAGTATTTCAGGTTCAAAACAAACCAGTGAAATCCCATGGTTTTTGTTTTAACTGTCACTAAGACTTGCAGTTGAAAAGTAGGGACTATCTGAAAATTTGAATGCACGTTTATCTACGTTGCCAAAAATGAAAAGTTTTAGAAACTGTTTTACATTAGAATTGGTGGTTTATTTCAAAACCTTGGTACACACGCTAGGAGGAAAAAAAAGAGAAAAATATACAAAAGATGAAAAATATCAAGAAATGAATCCAGACTACACTTAAATGAGGGAACTCAACACGAAAATGTGACAAGAAACCCTGAGAGAAATAGCTAACAATAAACAAAGCAGACAGTCGACTACTGATGAAATGAGGGAGTTGAAAAGAAGGCAGCAAGAACCAAGAATGGGAGGGCCATGGCAGATGAAAAGAAAAGGATGGATCCAGAAGGAAATCCTTCATCCAGAAACATTAGCCACAAACTGGAGATGGGAGCTGAACTAGAAGCGTTGAACAGGACAACTTACACAACAACTTACACACTTTCACACACACACACACACACACACACACACACACACACACACACACACACAAGAGAGAGAGAGAGAGAGAGAGAGAGAGAGAGAGAGAGAGAGAGGAGAGAGAGCACGAGCATTTTTACCTTAATTATTCATAGGAGAATCATATGAGCACCAATTTATATTATTAGACCGACTGTCATACTGCGTGTCAAAAACGGAAAGTTTCGAGAAACACTACCCAGTCGTTCACATCGCCATCGAGATATATGTAAACAACTTTTTTTTTAATAACAATCAAGTAAGCACTCTTCAGTTAGATTAATTCCACTATGAATGTTCGAAAAGGACAGCCTGTCGGTGGTATATACAAGCAAAAACACACTGCATCTTCTGTCAACGTCAAACAACACTCTGTCGATCAAGAATACACAAATCCCTATCCCTGGCAACAGCTGCCTAAGCTCCGACTCTGTGGCTGTACTGATATTTTGAGCCACTGTACACTAAATCACCCGACTCTAGGGTTCCTTGGTGAATTTTAGAGGATATTTTTTTGGTGTGTCCTGACTGAACTGACTACCACTTCTCAACGCTAACAAACTGGGGTTCGCGCTGTGCATAATGTGTTGCAATTTATGCCTTGTGCAGTAGTATTTATGCAATTTCTGTAAAAAAAAAAAAAAAAAAAAGGACAGCTATGCGTTCTCACGAACCAGGCTATTGGCATCCCACGTCTGACACCAATAAAGTGTTTTACCATACACTTTGAAGGATCGCCTAGCTGTGCTACCTTACACTACAGCCTCACTTAGCATATAATATGCACAAACATTCATGCACACAAACACGCATACACACTCGGCATCACTCACCCTGACGGCACGGGAAGGACCTCAACTGTCGCCGAAGGGAGTCTCTGAACTGGACCGTTGGCAGAAAGACAGGAGACTTAGGACAGTTGTCTAGCCCGGCGTTCGTCCAGAAGAGAGGCTGTCGCGACTGGTTTTCTTCTCTCCTCTGCGGTAATCTTGTGCTTTGAGGATCTCGAGGGTGCACGAGCGCCCGTCTTCAACGGGGTCTCCAGTCGCACTGCCAGCAGGAAAGCCGTGTCGTCTGCCGGTGGCGAGTTAGTATTCCTCAAGCGAGGCGCACTTCCGGTTCCCACTTTCACCTAAACCAACAACATCAAGTTCAGTATCAATAGAAATGAAATCCTGATCAACAGACTGAGGCATTAATTAACCCGTTTAACATTCCGAGCTAAAAACCGACAGTCGCTTACTAACATTTGTATGTGACATTCTGCACGTGCTGCGAGCGGTTTGGTCCGGACTGCCCGTGCCGTCACGACTCGGCGCACAGCCCACCGATGACACGAATATCAGTGACGAGCGAAAAAGCTACCGGTGTAACAAAAACCTGGTTCCCCATTTCTTTTGGATTACGGGATGAAAAGACAGTTGTTGCTTTTTGCCATCGTTTCCGACAGTTTTCAGGTGGCCGGGCAGTTTTTGTCTAATTTCACTGACGCAATAAGAAAAATCTGCACCTATCAAAAAAAAAAAAAAAAAAAAAGTTCCTTTCAAGTTCCTTCAGCTTTCAAACTCTTAACTCTTCTCCTTATGGAAGCAACAACGTGCCATGATTGGAGAATCAGGCTTGTTATTCACTTTTCTCCTTATGGAAGCAACAACGTGCCATGATTGGAGAATCAGGCTTGTTATTCACTTTTCTCCTTATGGAAGCAACAACGTGCCATGATTGGAGAATCAGGCTTGTTATTCACTTTTCTCCTTATGGAAGCAACAACGTGCCATGATTGGAGAATCAGGCTTGTTATTCACTTTTCTCCTTATGGAAGCAACAACGTGCCATGATAGGAGAACCAGGCTTGTTATTTAAACGATGAATTCTATCAACGTCAGTCGTTTAAGATATTTTCATGTCGTCTGTAATCAATCCTCTATTTTTCCTTCACACACACACACACACACACACACACACACACACACACACACACACACACGAGAGAGAGAGAGAGAGAGAGAGAGAGAGAGAGGAATTTTTCCTTCACACACAGATTTTTTGTAAGATAACAGTAAACTTGGTCATTATTAAGCATGGATGTCCATTAATCATACAACGGTTTTGTTGCTATAATTGTTATTTTTGTCGTCGTCGTTGTTGTTGTTTCCTAACACGGTGTATATTGTATACAAGTTTGGGATTTTTGTTGTTATTTTTGCTGATACAGAAATGTGTGTATGTGTATGTGTGTGTGTGTGTGTGTGTGTGTGTGTGTGTGTGTGTGTGTGTGAGAGAGAGAGAGAGAGAGAGAGAGAGAGAGAGAGAGAGAGAGAGAGAGAGTCAATACGTTACTGTGTTTTAGGCTTATTGCCCATTCATAATTGGGAAGGGGGGGGGGGGGGGGAGGGGACGGGGGATGAAAATCGATTATCACTTATTACCATGACGTAAATAATAATTCGTCGCAGCACAGAATCCATATTTTGGTAATGACGGGGGCAGAGAGAGAGAGAGAGAGAGAGGAGAGAGAGAGAGAGACAGAGAGAGACAGACAGACAGACAGACAGACAGACAGAAGACAAAGAGACAGACAAGAGAGAGAGAAGACAAGACAGACAGAGAGAGAGACAGAGAAGAGACAGGACAGAGAGAGACAGAGACAGAGAGAGAGGCAGACAGAGAAGAGAGACAGCGACACAGAGAGAGACGAGAGAGAGAGAGAGGAGAGAGAGAGAGCAGAGGAGAGAGAGAGAGAGAGAGAGACGAGGAGCTGAGAGGAAGAGAGATGATCACTGACCGCCCGAAGGTAGAATGACAGCAGGACAGTCATGTACTGAGCGCTCGAGCCGAGAGTGGCCAGTCGGAGTGTGTGTGTGTGTGTGTGTGTGTGTGTGTGTGTGTGTGTGTGTGTGTGTGTGTGTGCGTGCGTGCGTGCGTGCATCCCAGTGAACTCTTCTCACGGGTCAGTGCGGTCCGCAGCCCGAACGGTGCGACTTTAAAGTGAATACTGAACAAAAATAGAACAATAATCCAAAAGGGCGGACACACACACACACACACACACACACACACACACACACACACACATATATATATATATATATATATACATATACATATATATGTGTGTGTGTGTATACACACACATAAATATTCATATATATATATATATATATATGTATAGACTCGCACACGCACACACAATACATAACACATACACACATGCGCGCGCGCACACACACACACTTTATGAAGGACGGCGATATTAATTTTCACGGCGTCAGTGCTATATTAAAACACATATACATATGCATTCAAGCGACAAAAAGCACGTGAGACGCGTGCTA
>CM065731.1:31595981-31603481 GCA_033310375.1 Conus canariensis | reverse complement strand
AAATACCGAATTCACGATTTGTCTGTGTGCGCCGCTCTCAGACGAGATAACATTTGCATTTGCAACCAATGGAAATTATGTGTTCCCTGTAGACTTCCCACAAAGCGCTTTGATCTGCCTGCCTGTGTGTCTGTCTGTTCTCTGTGTCGCATTCTCTCTCTCTCTCTCTCTGTTAATTTGTTTTTAGTTCTTAAGAACTGAAAATGGATTAAGGAAGGGGATTCGATGCCTCACGTGTGTGCACGCGTGCGTAGTATGAGTGTGTGTGTGTGTGTGTGTGTGTGTGTGTGTGTGTGTGTGTGTGTGTGTGTGCGTGCGTGCGTGCGTGCGTGCGTGCGTGCGTGCGTGCGTGTGTGTGTGTGTGTGTGTGTGTGTGTGTGTGTGTGTGTGTGTGTGCGTTTATGTGTGCGGTGGTATTGGTGTGGTGGTGGTGGTGGTGGTGGTGGTGGTGGTGGTGTGTGTGTGTGTGTGTGTGCGTGTGTGTGTGTGTGTGTGTGTGTGTGTGTGTGTGTGTGTGTGTGTGGTGTGGTGGTGGTGGAGATGTGGTGGTGGTGGTGGTGGTAGTGGTGTGTGTGTGTCTGTGTCTGTGTGTCTGTGTGCGTGCGTTAAGTCCGTGAGTATTGATTCCGTGGAAATTGTTCGACTTCGTAGTTTGTGTGCGATTTAGGCTGGCTTTCGACGTGTGCCGGTGAAAGTGGGCAGTGGGTATCTTTTGGTGGAACTGCACTCGCATCTTGCTTCAAGATGGCAAGACCGATTATGTTTTTCACAATCAGCAGAGAAAGAGAGGCAGTGAACACAGAGACAGAAAGCTTCTGATTTGACTCATGTGAATACACATTTAAACAACTGTGTACCTATTCATGCATTAACTCATTGACTGAAAGGTATTCTCTTCATTTTGTGCTTCCCATGGCACCGGGAGTCCACAGGTGATACTCATCTTCTTTCATTAGGACGTATTTATGTTTCATAGCGATGTATGTTTAATATTTCTCTCTTCGTTTACTTAACTTGGTTCGAAATCTGGCGGCAATTACAGGTTATATTATTTATTTGTTAGTATGGGCTAATCATGCTTTTCCCCTTCTGAATCTCACTATGAAATGCGTTTTAAAATTTTCGACTTATCTCTGAAAAAACAAACAAACAAAAAAAACAACAAAAAAACCCCATGGCCATGGTGGATACATCTCTGAGTGGATGACACTTAGGTCCACGATTGTGGACGGAAGATGCCTTTGATTGACGGTGGAACCATCATTCTGTCTGTTTGATTGACGGTGGAACCATCATTCTATCTGCCCATCTGACCGTGCAGTCCACTCACCCACCACATGTACAGAGAACGGTTGTCAGTTGAAAGTCGATGAAACATTCCTGTCGATGCTGGAAAGATCCTTCACCGTCTGTAAAGGCCCCTCACCTTCTGTAAAGGCCCCTCACCGTCTGCAAGGGCCCCTCACCTTCTGTAAAGGCCCCTCACCATCTGTAAAGGCCCCTCAGCTTCTGTAAAGGCCTCTCACCTTCTGTAAAGGCCCCTCAGCTTCTGTAAAGGTCCCCTACCATCTGTAAAGGTCCCTCACCTTCTGTAAAGCTCCCTCACCTTCTGTAAAGGCCCCTTACCTTCTGTAAAGGCCCCTCACCTTCCGTAAAGGTCCCCCACCGTCTGTAAAGGTCCCTCATTGTCTGTAAAGCTCCCTCACCTTCTGTTAAGGCCCCTCACCTTCTGTAAAGGTCCCCCACCTTCTGTAAAGGTCCCCCACCGTCTGTAAAGGTGCCTCATCGTCTGTAAAACTCCTCACCTTCTGTAAAGGTCCCTCATCGTCTGTAATGGTCCCTCATTGTCTGTAAAAGTCCCTCACCTTCTGTAAAGGTACCTCATCGTCTGTAAGATCCCTCATCGTCTGTAAAGCTCCCTCACCGTCTGTAAAGGTCCCCCACCATCTGTAAAGGTCCATCACCGTCTGTAAAGGTCCTTCACCATCTGTAAAGGTCCCTCACGTCTGTAAAGGTCCCTCACCGTCTGTAAAGGCCCCTCACGTCTGTAAAGGTTCCTCATCGTCACTTAAGATCCGTCACCATCTGTAAAGGTCCCTCACCGTCTGTAAAGTCACTCATCGTCTGTTTCCTAGCTGTCACTCAATTGTCTTGCTTCCCACCTATCACTCAATTGTCCTGCTTTCCAGCAGTCGCTCAATTGTCCTGCTTTCCAGCAGTCGCTCAATTGTCCTGTTTTCCAGCTTTCGCTCAATTGTCCTGCTTTCCAGTTTTCGCTCAATTGTCCTGCTTTCCAGCTTTCGCTCAATTGTCCTGTTTTCCAACTTTCGCTCAATTGTCCTGCTTTCCAGCTTTCGCTCAATTGTCCTGCTTTCCGCTTTCGCTTAATTGTCCTGCTTCCCAGCTTTCGCTCAATTGTCCTGTTTCCCAGTAGTCACGCAACTGTTCTGTTTCCCAGCTGTGATTCAAATGCTGTGCTTCACGTTCAGTCTTCCCGCTTTACACTCAGTTGTCCTGTTTCACAACTTTCACTCAAATGTCCTGCTCTCGTGGCTCTCATGACATTGTGCTGCTTTTCAATTTGTCATTCAATGTCCTGTTCCACAGGGTTTTCTTTCTTTGTCTGGCTTCCCAGCTCTCACTGAATGTCCTCATTCACAGCTAGATGGGACAACGTATACAGATTTCTTTTTCGATGTTGGCTTTTGTAACTCATTGAAATCTGGACACTAGGTGCGAGCCATTTGCTCTCGTCCGTTTCATGATTGGGTTGGAGATTGGATACACATGAAAAAGGGAGAAAGTTGTTTCCTTTTCGTGATTAGCCTACTTCGGGTTTGGATGATAAAACACACACACACACACACACACACACACACACACACACACACACACACACACACAGAGGATTATCAAGAGCTGATTGTTCAATTTGCGTCGGCTGAAACCAGTTTGACAGTATCTTCTAATCTAATTGCTACTTAGGAATAAGAGTTTCATGTTCCACTTGTTGCTCTGTCATTCAAACCAAAAGCGTAATGTCAAACATGGCTGTAGCATTATTTTCTTTTCTGTTTATCACATTAATTAACAAAAAAAAAACAACAACTGACATTGTTGGTAATCACGGCCAGAGCAGTGATTGAGAGGCCGGGGGGGGGGGGGGGGAGTGGAGGAGTGTGCCAAGCAGGGTCTAAGGAGTCCTTCCCCAATGGAAGCACAAAGGGGGGAGGGGGGGAGGGGAGGGGGGAGGTGGTTATGTACCAAAATGCCATTTTTCCTAGCCAGGAGGATTGGGGGTGGATTCCAGAAACCCCGGACCCCCTCCTCCCTCCTCCTTTCCCTGTTCAGCCCTGGATGACGGCGGCGGCCAATTAGTTTAGTGTTATCAGTTAACTAGTTTTTTTTTTTTCTGAGTAATTTACCGGTATTTTCATTTGAAAGATTTGACGATACTTTTAAAAGGACAATGTTGCTGTGTTTAAGTACTCTATTCTGTTCGTATGACCTTACAGTGGCCAGTGACTAATGGTGCAGTTGGCGGAACAGTGTATGCAATTTCATGTCTTGCTCATAACTCATCGACATTCCACTTTCCTCAACCCTCATTCAGTGTTACCGAAGTGTGTGTGTGGTGTGTGTGTGTGTGTGTGTGTGTGTGTGTGTGTGTGTGTGTGTGTGTGTGGTTGTGTTGTGGGGTTGTGGAGTGTGTGTGTGAGTGTGTGTGTGTGTGTGTGTGTGTGTGTGTGTGTGTGTGTGTGTGTGCGCGCGCGTGTGTGTGTGTGCTGACGTAGGAAAAAAAATGCAAGTGTGTTGTATAAACTATCCAAACAAATTTGTTGCGATAGCTTAACACGTGCATTTAATTTTTGATTAATTGTTCTTTTTGCACCGTTGTTCTGTTCATTTTTGTTAACAATGTTTAAAAGTTGACTAAGAAAGTTATGAAATACTGCCTGGGCGTGGGTCAGTATGTAGCGGAGATACCGCTCCACTCAATAACAACTGGCATTGATAAACACCACTGGAAAGCAGTGCAGGGCCACTTCTTTGGGTGACCTGATAGCGACCTATATGGATCTTTGGGACTGCTGCTGGAAATAGTCTGTGAGTGTTTGTATGAGCAAAATACTTTAAAAAAGGGCGGGAGCATCACCACTGAGAGAGAGAAGAGAGAGAGAGAGAGAGAGAGAGAGAGAGAGAGAGAGAGAAGAGAGAGAGACAGAGAGAGAGACAGAGAGAGGGGGAGGGAGGGAGGAAAAGGGAAGAAGACAGACAGACAGACGAGTCTTCGATCTTTTTTCAAAACGTTTTTATTCATAACAAAGCTGGTACATTTAGCAATAAAAGATCGCAGACAGCACGAACACCACGGAACACGGCTACGTATGGCAAAGAGAGAAAAGACTCCATGAATCAGTCCGTGTGAGAGCTAAGAGACACACTGAGGCTCTACACTGACCAGTGGACAGCACAAGTAGTGTTACAACATCACCAGCAACATGTACACAGCAACAGTATTGGGGGGAGGGGGGGGGGAGAGATGGGGGGTCCGGACCCACGCTAGTTCAACATCAACTGGTATGGCGTACATAAGCGTGACGTGGACAAGAACCCTTTGGTTTAGTGCATCACAATCACTTCTGACAACCCACTAACAACACCAACAGATACAGCCTTGGGGGCATCATCGTACAGGGTATATATCTCACCTCACGCATCGCACTGGGCACATACATTGTAAAGCACCCGACAGGTTTCAAGATGATCAGTAAACCGTTTGGTTTTCCTCAAACAAGAGAAGGCGGTAGGAGTGGGTCGTGATGGAGGGGGTGGGGGAACAGACGAAGGGACACACGAACTTGATGTAGTGTGAAAAATGATTGTTGTAGTTCTGTCTCCTGATCTCCAATGACAATGTGTCTGACATGTAGGGCCACCCCTTGTTGTTGTTGTAGTACTAAGCCCGTAAGAACAGGGAAGAAGACAACAAGGCGTAAAAAAAACAACCCAGCACCATCAGGAGCATGGACAGACTCTTGGCGAGTTCCAGCCCTGCTGGTTGGTCTCTTTTTTTTTTAGCATTGGTGATGGAATCCAAAGGAAAAAAAAGGACAAATCAACAAAAGACAGAAGAAAGCATCATGGCAGTGGGGACAGCCGACAAAAGGCCAGCCAACAAACAGGGCTGTTGGCAGGGTTTGTTTTGCTCTGTTAGTCCAGCTACTGACATTCAAGTGAAACAGCACCAGACGCCCCGTGGGCATCAACATTCAGAGAGAAGAGATTGCATATCTGGGAAAAAGGGTCATTTTCCATCAATGCTGCCTTTACAAGAAGCAGTATACCAAAAGTGTAAACAAGTACTTGTTGTAACAAAGGATGTCCAACTTTTTTTTTTTTTTTTGAAAAAAAAAAATCGACTGATTTTTCTCTTGAGTTGTATTTCTGACAACTTAAGTGATTGTTTTCAAAAACTTGACGAATGACTGAAATAGATCAGGCACATAGGCGGTGTGGCAGAGTGGTAACCGTCTCCTCAGTTTCTGCTACACTTGGTAATAGGGAAGGAGGTCCATTCTCCCCACCCCTACTGTGTCCATGGCACCCCAGAGCTGTTGGCAAAATGGTTTGTACAGCGGCCACATTTGTACAGTACCGATCAGAAACTTTAATCATTCGTTGCCATATAGTGTCCAGGCTGCCCGTAATAAATCTTGACCACCTTCTGTTTAAGGGGGATTGCCAATAAAGGACAATCTCTATCAAACACACTTAATTATGTCTTCATCACCTCCTCTATTAAACAAGCTTAAATATGTCTTCATCACCCCTCTGTTAAACACGCTTGATTACGCCTTCATCACCCCTCTGTAAATCACGCTAGATTATGTATTTATCACCCGTCTGTTTACAAATGTGTCTGTTATATTAGTATTCAAAGCAGTGCAAGCGCTGTATACTTCAGGTCATGTTGTTTCTAGTAGCCCAGGGGATCGCAGAGGCTGCAACATGGCTTTGTGAATGTTGAATAAGCAGTGGTTACTATATGTGCTGAAGACAATACATTCGTGACAAAAACTAAATACAAACTTAAAAGCTAGAAAGAACGCACTGCTGGCGATATCATTAGTACTATAAATGTTTAATAGTGATAACCCTCCCCCCTTCCCCGAAACCCTCACTGTCTGCATATTTGAGGCTATTTGAGGGTGGTTTCAACACACCTTCCCATTGAATTACAAGACTGCCTTGACAGTAAACATCATAGGTAAACTGAACAGCCTAGCTTCTGGAAATGACAGAAGGGAGCACTTGGTTGCAGCTAAACAAAGCACTAGTGACCCGGTGGCTGGAACTGCCCAGCTCTGCGGCATGTGGTGCCAGACTGTGGGGACGTGGCGATGATGGACCTCCTGCCCGGACAAGGCAAACAGCGTGTTCTGTGGAGTCCCTGTGCACACAGGCTTTGGTACGATCTCCCCACAGGGCAACAGTGCACCGTCAACTGCCGGCCTCTAGACGCCACGAGAGATACCGTCTCTCCCAAATCCACACTGGATTCTACGTAACCTTTGGGGGGAAAAAGACCATCGTGTTCATTTTTTTCTTCTTCCGAATTTGGAGTCTTCTGTCTCATTTTGGCTCCTGTCTGCTTTGCGTATCTGTTTCCTTTGCCATTTTGGGTTAGGAACGATGCCTTCAGATAAGGGGTGGCCACATCTTTCGGTGTCCTCAGTTAGTTTTAGGGTCGTGCGTGTGCTGTGTACATAGCAAACATGTATGTAAGAGTAGTGTTGTTCACATGACGCTAACCGCCTTGACAAACATGTCCATCACACACATTCTAAATAGCACAAGCATTTTTTTTCTTCATCATCTGATTGTGAAACAGCTACGTTTAACACACCCCGATCGTAAATTAATTGTGTACATCATTAATTTAATTGTATATATTATTAACTTAATTGTACATTACACTTACACAGATAAGTGTTGTTTCACGTTGACAAGTATCACGAAACAAAATAGAAAATTTCTCTAATGGTACCATTCAATAAATCGTGAACAGCAAAGGAAATATTCAAAACTAGTTTTTTGGGGTACATTAGTCTCATAGAACTTCCGTATTTTAGCATACAGCCACATTATGTTTTCATGTCATGAAGGAGACGTTTTGATACAAGGAGGTAATATGTTTTCTGTGTTGTGTGACGTGTCACCTCTAAGCAGGCTGACAAAGTAACAGACCAGTAAAAGGAAGTGTGACTCAGCTGTTGGGAAGCGATGATGAACACACATTGAATACCAGCATCTGTTGTGCAGAATTAAAAGGTAAGTGACGGTTACAAAAAAAAGTGTTACCCACGAAGCTCAAAGACAACCAGTTATCTCTAAGGCCTATTATTGTCTGCATCAAATGCGTAACGTTTATCCTAGTGACTCCCTTGTCATCAGTGAATCATATCCTCAGCCTAAGGATCCGAGGACCTGCTGGAA
>CM065731.1:31583481-31590981 GCA_033310375.1 Conus canariensis | reverse complement strand
ACAACAACCGTAACATCTGTAAAAACGAAGAAAACACGGTGAGGTGCACAGGAAACGGGGGCATGACACAAAAGCTAAAAAACCGCTGTCCGAATCACGCTGGCTGTCCACAACCACGAGAACAACACGACCACTCCGCTGTGCTGCACATGGGGTCCGGCAGCGTGCAGGGACAGCAAGACAGCAACGAGAAGTGACTGCGGCCACAGTCAACAAGACAGACCAACACACAAGGTCCTCCGGGCTCAGGAACATCTCGTTGTGTGGGAAAACAATCATTCTAGTAATCGCTACATCCACGCAACCCCTCCTCTTCCTCCCACCCCTCTTCTTTCTCCCTCCACCCCCACTCCCCCTTCCCTATCGCTGGCCCACATCTCTAAATGTTCACATTGGCAACGACGACGTGTGGAAGCTGTTCATAACTGACAACTAGCGCCAACAGCTAAAACACAGTGGATTAATAGCACGATACGGCAAATGTGTTGACACAAATAGTGGTATACAGGAACCGTGTTTTTCATTATATCATCTGGCATGGTTTAGCGGCACAACGAGCACCACGTGGAAGCAGTCTGCATCTGCAACAAGTAATGCCTGGGAATCCTATCGGCAGATACTGTTGCTCGGGAACTCAATGAATCAGCAAACTAGTGGGGTGGGGGGGGGGGGGGGGGTCCTCAGATATTGTACGGCATGGAAACTATCAAAGTGTAGGAACTGAATGTATTGCTACACTGGCGATGGCTTCGGAATTGAATGTCATGGCAAATAGCGCTGCCTAGGAACTGAATGCCTTGCCAACTACCTATGCATGGTGGCACCTGTCTGTATCAGCAACACGTACCATGCTTCCAGCGGCCAGCCAAAGCCCAGACCTGAGAAGCGTGAGCTTATTCCATGAATTCCTTCCAGTTTCACCTGAGAGGGAGGAAAATGTTTGGCAATCACGTGACGTATTAAAAGAAAATTATATAAACATTGTTACAAGCACACGCTTTGAAATTTTGCATTGTCACCAGCATCATTATCATCGCCATCAGATTATCGATTGAACGGACAGAGAGAGAGAGAGAGAGAGAGAGAGAGAGAGAGAGAGGAGGGGGGGGGGGGGTAAAAGACAATCCTTGTGACTGGCACAGTGGTTTCGTGTCTTTGACAAACAAAAGTCAGACTAGGATAGAACTCCGTCAGTAACCTCCCAATCATCACTATAGGGTGGCTTCACCACAAGTTGGTTGAACTATGGACTCAGATTCAGACCACGCAGTTAAGCGTCATCCAATTCACTGAAACGCCTCTCAGAATACTAATCAAATATCCTCTCCAACACTACATGTCTCTGTATTTCTCGGACCTGAATGACATCCGGGTCTGTCAGAATGGAGGTACCAAATACAAATGTTCTAGAGATAACAGCAACAATAAAAGCTCTCCAAAAATGTACCGTTGTCATTTACCATCGATCATCAGTAAATTAATGAGTTCCAGTTCTCTGCTCTCATGATGACGTCTACCTTGATTTCTTTCCTACTGCAATGACTGAGGTAAGCTCGCGTCAAAGTGTTTGATGTGAACAGATTGACTGGGGTCTATCTTTGGAGAGATGTACAGACAGCGTCCTTCATAAGTCATTGTTCACGCAGATTATTTCCGTGACAAAGCAAATGGTATGAGTAGTGCTTTGCGTATATTGAATCCGACAGGTATAGTGAGCATAATCAGACTAACTGAGCGACAGTGCAGGGACTCATTCAGCGGGTGGTTTCGTGACAGCTTGACTGGCATCGCTTTGCTGGCCATTAAACAGCTCACTGGACGAATCTGTGATCGAAGAATAAGGACAGAAAACGGAACAGCAACGCAATCGACGAGGTTCAAAATATAGGGCTACATCTTATAATGGAAGAAAAAGAAGAAACCAAACAAATCAACGAATAACGACAATAATCAACCATCATAAGGGCAGTAGTTCATTTCTGCATGCACCGCCTTGTGTTTAACAAAGTGCAACGGCGGTCCTACGAGGGAAACCACATACTTTATGCAGGAACATTGCGTGGACCACGTGTGCTTCCCGTTTGTAGGGGGTCAGTAGTACAGGTTTTTGTCTCTGGTTTTACCTCTGCGGGGCATTTTCAGGTTGTTGTCTCTATAGAGCAAGTTCAGCAGGTTTCTTGTTTTCTGTATGAACTTAACAGCTTCTGTCTCTTTAGCAGGCCCATGGCTGTGTGAGTCACACTGGGTTCCTCTCGATGTGGGACACCTCGAGTTCTGGTCTCAGAACGAGTATTAGAAACTCTAGGGAGAGCTTGATAGCAGAAGGTCTTCAGAGAAGAAATTACAGGTTCTTTTCCATGTCGGTATCTTCTGGATCTTGTCTGTGAATGACAGTCCAGGTTCTTCCCTAGGTTGGTCAGGTTCTTGCCTGTGAACGACAGTTCAGATTCTTCTCTAGGTGGGTCACTTTAAGTTCTTCTCTAGGTGGTTCACTTCAGGTCCTTGCATGTGAACGACAGTTAAGATTTTTCTCTAGGTGGTTCACTTCAGGTCCTTGCCTGTGAACGACAGTTAAGATTCTTCTCTTGGTGGTTCACTTCAGGTCCTTGCCTGTGAACGACAGTTAAGATTCTTCTCTTGGTGGTTCACTTCAGGTCCTTGCCTGTGAACGACAGTTAAGATTCTTCTCTTGGTGGTTTACTTCAGGTTCTTGCCTGTGAACGACATTTCAAATTCTTCTCTATATGGGTCACTTCAAGTTCTTGCCTGTGAACGACACTTCAAGTTCTTCTCTATATGAGTCACTTCAGGTTCTTGGCTGTGAACGACACTTCATGCTCTTCTCTATGTGGGCCACTTTAGGTTCTTGCCCATGTTTTACATTTTGGGTTATTGGCTTTGAACGACACTTCCGGCTCTTGTCCATGCGGCACACGTCAGATTCTTGTCTGTGAACACTTCCGGTTCTGGCCCATGTGGCACACTTCAGGTTCTTGTCTGTGAATGACACCTCCGGGTCTTATCCATGTTGCATGCTCCAGGTTCTTGTCTGTGGGGGGCATTTTAGGCTCATGCCTGCTTGGGACATTTTAAGTCTTTGTAAGGACATTTCAGATTCGTGTCTGTAATGGACGTTTCAGGATCTTGTCCCTCTCAAAAAGCGATGATTTAAAATATGGGCATATTCAGTAGTTCATCACATAGTAGGTTTTCTGGGCTGTGCTTAGTTAGAAGGTGACAATTTCAGGTGTTCATGGTGCAGCCGACCATGGAGACTATGAGTCACGGTATTGTTTACAAGAACAAGGTTCAAAACATCGTGCAATAAGGATGTAAACAGATATTGATTAACTGACTGATTTATTTATTAAAAGTTTATGATACGTCTGGAGAAGTATACATTTCAAAGTTTATGACGCTTCTTGAGGGCTTTACATTCTGTTGGAGTATCCACATTCGTCCTTAAAAGGTCAAAGTAACCAGCCTGGTTATTCTGAATCATGAAACAAATGTCAAAAACCAAAATTCTCTCTCTTGCTCTCTCTCTGTATCTATCTCACACACACACACACACACACACACACACACACACACACACACACACACACACACACACACACACACAGAACGTGTGTGTCCCCGGCTTTGGATTTGTTATCATTCATGATGTGCATATTTCCCGGAACCCAGCGAAAGGGACTTTGGGAGTATTTGTTCATTTATGTATAATCCTTCGATTAAAAAAACAACAAAAAAACAACAACAACAACAAACAAACAAACAAAAGACCTCTTGCAGAACCTTGTGAAAGGTCAGTTATTTTTTTTATTCTTTCCATTTAATAATTAATCTATTTATTCATTTATTCATTTGTTTTGCTTACATTTTTGACCTGACATTTTCTGCACGATTTCTCACCTAAACCCAAATAATGGTTCTCCTCTGTTTGTCGGAGACCCGGTCTTCCTTCTCTGGAGGTACTGCCTTAGTCATGGGCAGCTGCCTTTTTACTTACAGGAACACATCATAGATAGCCAGCAGGAGAGACGGTCACAAGTCACGTAACCATTCGTCCACTGAGACGTCACGTGTTGTGGTGGCACCTTAACTTCCATTCCTGCTACTCTGCATTTCGGAGAAATGAACTACTGCCGGGATTCTCATTGGACAGTGTCATCGGACAGCTTTCACGGGGCAGTTTCTGACTGGACAATCCTCCATGAACAGTTTCTCATTGGACAGAGTAGGACGGGACACTTTCTGATTGGACAGTTCTCCCTGGACTTTGTCCAATCGCTTTTCTTGTCCTTTCCTTTTCTTTCTTTTGGATATAGACCGAAAATATAAATGATTATGACAGGACGAATCTCGACGTTTTGAAAATTGTCCTGACGTACTCTCTGCGCGCCGCACGCATACACACACACACACACACACACACACACACACACACACACACACACACACACACACACACACACAGAATTTACAGTTATGAAATCTAAATTATTTCATTATCTTGTTTAAATACTTAACATCTATTCGCCTATTGATGGTCTAACCAATATCTTCCTTACAAGAAAGACAACAGGAAACAAAGTAGTTTTTTTATGGGACCTCATCTCACTAACTGGTTATACCGTTTTTAGTTTTTAACCATCTGACAGCATTAACCGATTAGAACTTATTTTAGTCTTTTACCATGATAAATCATTAAGTAAGTATACCTAATTTTCACTGGACAATCATGTCATGACATAATAACAATAATGATAATAATAACCATGATGATGATAATTAATGATAGTATTAATGATAATAATAATGATAATAATTATAACAATAATAACTATAATAACCATGATGATGATGATGATGATGATAGTAATAATAGAAACAACAATAACAACATTAATAGAGTGACATTTCGAGCACTTTATCTCAAATGAGCACAGAGCGCTTATAAATAAGCAAACAAAACATATGTATACATGACGAAAGGCAATGTTAAACGTCGATGATTGATTATACCTACTTTCACTCTTGAACCATCTCCTATGACTAATTCTTTATAAACGTTCCATAAAAGTAGGATATCACTCATTTTTATACTCATTTTTAAACATCTCATACAACTAACTTTGTCCACTTGCTGACCATATCTAAATACACTCTCTGGCTATATCATACAATTAGCTGATTATGCCTAATATGTTTTGTCTTTAACCACCTTATGTCATTAATTGGTGATAAAGACTTAATTGCAATCGAAATCATTAATTGCTTACATACAATTCTAGTCTTTGAATGTCTGATGTCTTTAACTGATTATATGTACTTGACCAGACCTAATTTTCGCCTTCAACCATCTGGTATCTGCAGTCAGGTCAGAGATTTTGCTTAGTCTTTAAATATCTGTTGTCGTCAATTGATTATATCTTCTTCCTTTTAGTCTCAAATCATAAACTGATCAGAGCTCATTTTAGTTTTTATCCATCTGGGATCTAGAATCAGGTCAGAGATTTTCACCTGTATTTGTCGCAGGTCAGGAACACCGACAACAAAATCCGAACTAGAGAGAAGCGGGCCTCGCCAGTTCGACTTGCGCAAGAAACACCATATGGAAGAAGAAAATACAGAGATCATATCGGATCGGTCACAGCTCGAGTTAACAATGACCACGCCATCCGCTGACCTCCATCTGGGCAGACGCAAAAAGTGTACAACCGTGTGGCAACCTACAAAGTATCTGTGGAAGGAACATCATTTAATTCGCCACTGGAACGTAAGAACACCCAGACTGGTTAAAAAAAATCCGAAAGAATTGACCCATGAGATCGATAGACACTTTTGACATATTCTCAGGTTGAAACGTTTAACAGAAGCACAACAGAGAAGAACAGAGAGAAAAAGGGCATGTCCTGTATCATAGTGGCGATGAAGACAAACACATACATAAAGTGCAGTTATTTAACTAGAATATGAGGAACACCGTACTGGGACGCTACCCCGTTTCCAACAGCTTTACCAATAAGGGATCCAAACCGGACATCCTCTCAGGGCATCAAAAATAATACCAGCACTGTTAAGACTAAAACGAAATTGTATGGACAGACCGTAATATCTCCATGAAACAAGATCACGCCCCTGCGTGCTGTTATAGTCCACCTTTCTGTATGCATACATGCGAGACATGGACCCTAACAGTGGATCTGGGAAGAAGAATCTAAACCATCGAAAGGCAGTGCTACGCTTTATCCAAAACATCAGATTTGCTGATCACATCACAAATGAACAGGTATCTTAAATCATTAAGAAGCATACCGAAACGTATGAAGATCGACTGACATTAGTTATGGAAAGGAAACAGGTTGGTATGAGCGTGTAAGAAGATCCAATGGCGGTGCTGAAACAATCTCCTATGGGACTGATGAGGAATGGAGGCATAGAGAAAGGCATTTCAAAATGGACAGGGAAAACATCGGAAGAGACCTGAGCAATGACATACGCCCGACAGAACTGGAGGAACCTGGTGAAGTGTTTCTGTGTGGCGCTCCGATGATTTTCCTCCAAATTAAGGAAGAAGATGAACATCTGTATTGTTTGTTGATTACATTTTATTTTGGTGCTTAACCACCTGGCATAGAACATTCACAATGGCAGTCTATGGAACGCAAAGCCCTCGAGATATCATTTTGTGGAAGGGTAACATAATCAGCATGTACATCACGCAAGAAGATTATTGTTGCTATATTGGGTACAATTGATTACATGATACTGAGTTCAGAAAACACAAACTGACCTACAACAGGGCCACACGACTCAGACAATAAGCCCACACAAGTTCGTTTTGTGAAAAACCAGCAGCCAAGAACGAGCTGATATGAAACACTGGGACCACATGAAGAGTTGATCTCATGAACAACTGGTGCTTTCAACGAGTCAGCATCTTGAATCCTCGGTCATAGGCTGCTAACAACCAGCTGATATGAACCATAGGTTCCAAAGAACGAGCTGATATTATGAACTATAGGTAACTAATAACGAGCCGATACCATGAACAAAAAGCTATCATGAACCATTGGTAGCTAACAGCGACCTGCAAAAAAAATTGCTATACTTTGAACCACTGGTACCTGACAAAGATCTGATACAGTAGTGAATTACTGGTACTTAACAGGGACGCGATACGATTTACTTGCAAACTTTGAAAAGCACACCAGCAGAATTTCAGAAACATCGGTACCAGATGATGTCTACGCTTAGTAAACCCAGCTGAGCTGGCTTGTTTTCATTTGTACTTCTCCCAGAGCAGCTGGGCACAACTGACTCCTATCGTGGGCATCCCTATGTCAGGGTTTTGAACATTGTATGATCAATTCAACTATGGCTCAGTTAGACTTTAATTCAGTTACTGTCATTCGTATTCTACGTGTAACGACAGTCCAGAACTATACAATGCAATAGACGTAAACTTATGTTTTTTTGTTTTTGGAGTCG